>OZ024740.1:258394737-258469737 GCA_964016885.1 Eledone cirrhosa | reverse complement strand
CCAGTTCTATGAGGGTCTTATACTTCTCCGTGGCTCCTTTGTATACTCTGATTCTGTCTCTTTGCTTGTAGCCAGAGAACTGCATGCGGTTGATGAAGTGTTGGATGTGTCTTTCCATTTCTGTTGGGTCGCACATGCGGGACACGTTCTTCATCACTCTTACAAAGTCTGCAATCAGAATATTAAACTTAGCACTACTGGACATTGCAGAAGTTTTGAGTATCAGGTATCTGGAGGCCATGGGTTTAGCATAGTGTGAGTGGAGAATGTGGGCCCTCTCGTCTATCGTGTTAATCCTTAGTTCCAACCGTTGGTCAGTCAATGATAAACATTGATTGTCAAATAAATTAACTATGGAGATATAAAAGAGGTAGAAGCGAAAACCAACCAAACAGTGAGTGTGTTCTGTTATTATTTCGGGCAATATTATTACAACAATATGACCCTCCTCAAGTATAACAATATTTGTTTCGTCGCACGATTTCATATCAAAAACCTCGCAAAAAATTTATATATTTTTATGTCAACAGTACAAAAAAAGGTTTTTATTTACAGTCTTAAAAATTGTTTCACTGATTAAGTTGAGGTAAACAACGCCGTACGCTAAAACTATCCACAATACGAATTCACCTCTAACTGGATTACCTATAACGATATTTTATATATATATATATATATATATATATATATATATATATATATACTTTGGGAAGGTGATGCTGCCAATAAAAACACACGCACCTGTTGGTTTTCACTTCAATTTATTATAAATTTCCGGTTGGGTAGTTCGATAACCGGATAGTTATTTATATATTGTCAAAGCTCTTACGTCACATATTCTGTGACCTCCTCCGTGATTAGGATTTTATTTTGTGTCTCTCATTTATTCTGTCCCACACCATCTTGTTTTTGTATGTTGTATCCGGGTGTGAGTGTGTGTTTATTTATGTTTATTTATTTGGCACTAGTTGGTTGTTTGCTCCATCTGTTTATGGCTGCTTTGATTTGTTAGTTTGGTTTTTTTGTGTGTGTCTGTATGTCTTCATTTTTCCTTAATTGCTAGTTGTGATGTTACTATTCCACTTATGTTCTCTGTTTAATTTTGGTTAGAGTTCGTTTATGTTTATTGCATCTTTTCTGTGTGGATATAGTTTTTATCTCTGTTCTCTAATGTGCCCATATGTTCTATTTTAGCATGTTGGTGCAGTACTGATGCGTTTTTCCCACCCTGGAGTTCTCGCCAGTGTTTATTTCTTCTTTCTCCTATGCTATGGGGTGTTTCACCTATGTATGTTGTGTTCTTATTCCTACACTGTCCCTTAGTAAATCTTATACTATATATTACGTTCCTAGTTTTGCAGTTAATTTCGGGGCTTAGCTTGCAGACTATGCATTTTCTATCAGTGCAGGGGGTTCTTTGAAATACGTAAGTTTTACTAATTAGGGTTTTTATGGGAATGTCATTTAGCTCTCTTAATATTTAATTTGATCTTGTCTAAGGCTCTTCTAAATCTGTAAGCTAATTCGCCTCTAGGGTTGTATTAACGAACATTACACTCTGGTATTTATTGCTAGCATACCAGGAGTTGATTTTACTTCTCTCATCCCTAAATCTGTCTATTCTGTTCCAAAATTTGCTCCTATACATGGGGTAAAACCCATTTGCTTCATTTTGTACAATATTCACGCATTTGGTCTGGCTCCTTTATATACCCTGATCTTGTCTCTCTGATTGCAGCCAGAGAACTGTATGTGATGGATGAAGTGTTGTATATGTATAATTCTTTAGAGTTGCATACGCGGGGCACTCTCTTCATCACTCTTACTAAGTCCGAAATGAGTATATTGATTTTTATGTGATACGAAACAGCTAAGTTTCGGTTGATCGGGTATTTGGAGGTCATGGGTTTGGCGTAATGCGAATGGAGGATTTGCGTTCTATTACTAATAGTTTTCAACCAGAGTTCTGTGTCTAGTACGGATATTCTATGGTTGGCGTGTTTAGTTGGGTAGTCTATAGTAACTTTAATACTCTGTTGGATGGAGTTAGCTATTTGCTGGATGCTTTCCACGATGTTCTTCTGTAATTCCTGACAGTTCTCCTGTGGGGGTGTTTTTACTACCATATTTATGTCATCTACGTAGTGGGAGTACATAGTCAGGGTTATAAAATTGCCGTCTAATTGTTCCATAAGTCTTCTGTCCCATCATACCATAAAATGGTTAGCTATGTCACCTGCAATGCTAACGCCAATGGCTGTGTCTTCATCTTGGGCATGTTTTGCCATTAAACTTGAACATATGTTCCTTAAGGGTTAGTCTTACACTGGCCTCCATCGCATGTGCGATCCTTTTCTTTAATTCATCATGTGTTTTCGGGGCTCCTTATGTCTCTGGTCCACCAGCTCTATCTTTCTGTGTGATTCTTCTTGGCCATTGAGGTAATGGTAGGTGGTCTGCCTCTTTCTGGTTTTGTGGGGCAGACGCTTCTGAGGTTATGCGTGTCTAAATACTCCTTATTGTGTGTAAGTTCAAATAGGAGTCCTAGCTCACTGGTATAAATCCTAGGGAATTCCACATTGCTCTCGCTAATCATTTCTACGCATTTTCCCATATCAAAACCAACGTTGATGGATGGGTATAGTGACACTACATCCATGCTACCTATTGTTCAGCCTGTTAGGTCCCTACACAAGTTGCATTTGCTGATTCTGCTGAGGAGGACCTCCGTGCTGTCGTATATATCTGGGGGCATTTTGTTGATAGGTCGTATGATCAGGGAGAGGAAGTAGGAGAGTTTGTAGTTGTTAGCAATGTTAGCTCCATACACTGGCCGTGTTGGTGGTCCTGTGACTGGGTCACTATTTGCCTTGTGGTCTGTGCGAAGCCCATACAGCATTGGTGCGTCTTTGTTCCAGGCCAGGAAGTTGTTGGTAGTCCGTTTATTAAGCTGCATTACGCTAGTCCTCCTCATCATATGAGTGTTTAGGGTTTTTTCCCTTTCTTAATGCTCTTGTGGTGTTACTTCTCTTGTGTTGATGATATAGGGTTGCATTGCCTGGATGTAGTTTGGTAGGCTGTCAACTGACATTCTGCCAAACTTGTCTGTTGGAAAGCATACAATCTTTCCATTTTGTGAGCGCTGCATGAGCTTACGCAAGCCATTTGCGATTCCCCCCCCCCCGCCATCCCCAGCTGCTGGGCCTCCATTCTATTCTGTTTCTTGCTATGCTGTTCTAGAATCTTTTTAAGTTTAGTTCTGGTTAATATATATATATATATATATATATATATATATATATATATATATATATATATATATATATATATATATATATTTATATATATATGTTTATATATATATATATATTTATATATATATATATATATAAACATATATATATAAATATACGATATTAAACAAATGGAAATTACATTTATAAAACCATATTTATTTCATTATATATATTTCAGGGATATCATATTAAAATATTAAAATATGGTATGCCCTCTTCAGACAAAATACAATATATAGACAGTTTTATTAATAAATTTGACATACCTTAGAGTTTACAACTTCCATTTAAAAAGTTGTTACGGTAGTGAAAATGTTAAGGACGGTTAGAAAAAAAACGGAGAAAAAAGGAAAAAAGGAAAAAGAAAAAGAAGGAGAAAAGAAAAAGAAAGAGCGGAAGGTGAAGAAGATGAAGAAATGTATGTAAAGAGAAAACCACCAAATGAGAGATCTATGAGGGAAGGGGTACTGTAATTATTCATTTGTTTATTTATTTATTTAGTGTTAAGGATACGGGGAGAAATAAAAACAAAAATAAAAATAAATAAGGAGAGGTAGATCGAGTAATATCTATTATACGAGGTGGGAGAGATAGGGGAGGGGTGATATACAGGAGAAGTTGTAAACTCTAAGGTATATCAAATTTATTTCTAAAACTGTCTATATATTGTATTTTGTCTGAAGAGGGCATACCATATATTAATATTTTAATATGATATCCCTGAGATATATATAATGAAATAAATATGGTTTTATAAATGTAATTTCCATTTGTTTAATATCGTAAAATACTCCAAAACCTGTTGAGTGCTTTTATATCAGTTATAAAATATTTACTCGTTGTAACCCAACATTTTAAATAAAACTTTTGCATATATAAATATATATATATATATATATATGTATATATATATATATATATATATATATGTGCATATACTACATCCAATCAACCTTCAACTGCTATTACTACTACTACTACTATTACTAAAGTGAGTGTATATATTGTAGTGGCGTTGTCATAGTAATAATAATAATAATAATAATAATTGTTTCTACTTTAGGCACAAGGCCAGCAATTACCCAGTGCATTACTGTTACTTTATTTTATCGACCCCGTAAGGATGAAAGGCAAAGTCAACATCGGCGGGATTTGAACTCAGATCGTAAAGGGACGTAACTATGCTGGAATAATAATAATAATAATATATTATAAATATTATTATTATTATTATTATTATTTGCATTTATCTTGCTTTATGTTTATACGAGTTATCACCAAGTCACAACCAGTGACCTCAAGAGACAACAAGGTCCGCCATGTTCAAGAAAGAACACACATATTCACACATGCATCCTTAGTGTTTAGACTTGTGATGTACTTATATTGACAGGATCTTCCTTAGTATATGGGCAGTTCCCATTAGTACTATCTTTTGTATTTCTCCTATACGCGGGTTTCCTGGGATTTGCGATAAGTAGTCGTTAGACCCCTTAGGTATCATTCCCAGAGCGCCTACAACCACTGGTATTGTTTTAGTTCTCAATTTCCACATTTTTCCAATTTCTATCTCCAGGTCCTTATACTTGCTCAATTTTTCAAATGTTTTTATAGATACATTCTTGTCTATTGGAACAGACATATCAATTAGCAGGCATACCCTCCTTTGAAAGTCCTTCAATATTATATCAGGTCTATTTGCATCTATTTTTCGGTCTGTTTGGATTCTAAAGTTCCACAAGATTGAGATGTGATCTTTTTCAAGTATGGGAGGTGGTTGATGCTCCCACCAATTCTTTTGATGGGGCAGGTCAAAATGCTTACACATTATCCAATGTATGTATTGTGCAGCTCTGTCATGCCTGTTTAGGTATTCGGTTGGAGCTATAGGACTGCACATTGAAATTATATGGTCAATGGTCTCTGGTTGTTTTTTGCATACACGGCATAGTGGGCTGCACCCATTTTTTATTATGTTGGCTTGGTAATTTTTTGTTGGCAGACACTGATCTTGTGCGGATATAATCAGTCCTTCAGTCTCCGATTTCAGTCCAGAGGATGCCAACCACTGATGGGTTAAAGTTTTGTCAACATCAGGATTGTTAGCTCGCTCTGGGTATTTTCCATACAGAGGCTTTTCTTGCCATTTCTTAGCCAGTTTCTGTAGCAGTTCTTTCTTTGCAGTTACTTTTACCTGCTTTGCTTTTTCTGTGTTTTCCATTTCAGCAGTAAATGGGACTTCTGAAATTTGTAGTCCATTACTGTATCTTTGTGCATCTTTTGTAATGGAATATGATCTTTTGGTGCTTTCGTGTTTCAAAACGAGTTTGATCATCCAATCATGTGATTCCCTTAGATATGTGGATAATCCAATTGTTGCAGTTTTCAACGCAATGTCTAACTGGATTAACCCACGTCCTCCTTCTTTCCTAGGGAGATATATTCTATCTATGTCTGCCTTAGGGTGATGCATTCTGTGCATGGTTAAGAATTTTCGGATTTTTGTATCGAGCCTACGGATCTCTGTGCTTGACCAGTTGATGACATTGTAACTGTAGGTTACTACTGGTATGGCAAGCGTGTTTATGGCATCGATCCTATTCCTTGCATTCAATTCCGTTCTTAAGATTGCTCTGACTCTGCGGTAACATTCCTTCCTTATCCTTTCCCTCATTGTCGAGTGCTTGATTCCGTCTCCTTCACAAACACCTAGATATTTGTAAGTTTGTTCTTGATCAAGCTCTCTTATCACGTTCCCCCGATCAAGATTAATGTCTCAACTCTTCAGCAGCTTTCCTCTGGTGAACGTTGCTTTGGCGCATTTATCCAGTCCAAACTCCATTTTAATGTCATCACTGAACTGCTTCACAGTGGATAATAGCCCTTGCAATTGTTCATCATTTTTTGCAAATAGTTTCAGGTCATCCATGTAGAACAGGTGATTAATGGTTTTGTCATAGACTCTATATCCATGTTTTGTTTCATTGAGCATTTTACTTAATGGTATAAGTGCGATGCAGAATAAAAGCGGTGATAAAGAGTCACCCTGAAAAATTCCACAATTAATGTTAACTTCTCCAGCTTCCAGTGATTTTGTTTCACTATTCAAAAGGAGTGTCGTTCTCCATGTCCTCATACTGAATGACAAAAACCTCCTTCCAGTTTATTATTATTATTATTATTATTATTATCATTATTATTATTATTATTATTAATATTATTATTATTATTATTATTATTATTAGTAGTAGTAGTAGTAATACATAATTAGCGTTACCCTGGCTGGAAGTGGCGCCTTCTTATTCTCTCGTATTCCAGATAATGTCACAGATTGATAATTATCGACATCGTTTTACGTTTTGTCAGATAACGTTTCCTTATTACACTGATTAAGTTTGATATTCTGCCATTTTCCTTTCATCTCATTTGCATGAAACACCGACGCCTTTTGAACCCATATTCGTCTGTCTCTTCTACCTCGAAACTATGTTTGTATGTCTATATATATATATATGTCTATATATATATTGTGATACTTGGGGAGGGTCATATTTGTGTAATAATATTGCCAGAATTAATAACAGAACACACTCACTGTTTGGTTGGTTTTCGCTTCTGTATCTTTTATATGTCCATAGTTAATTTATTTGGCAATCAATGTTTATCACTGATTGACCAACGGTTAAAAATACAGATATACATATATATATATAGTCTAACAAAGTTCTTTCGTTGCACATCTGTAACATCATAAGTGGTACTATTATATTTCCTCCCGTTGTATTGTATGCCTACGCCATCTTTATTTAGTCTGTTTATTTATTTAAGTATAACAATATTTGTTTCGACACACGATTTCATATCAAAAACCTCGCAAAACTAATTCATCTCTCTCTATATATAATGAAGAAATGATATATAAAAGACGGTTAAGACAATGCAAAATGGACGGTAAAATGAAGGCAACGAAAAATTTAGTTTACTGGCCTTTATTATTATGGATTGGCAGTATCGGTAGAGCATCGGACAACATGCTTTGCGGCATATAGTTACGTCCCTCTACGTTCTGCGTTCAAATCCCACCTAGGTTAGTTTTGCTTTTCATCATTACGGGGTCGATAAAATAAAGCACCAGTAATGACCTGGGGTAGATTTGATTGACTTTCCCATCCCTTTGTGCCTATATTTGAAATCAATATTATTATCTTTTTTCTAATTTGTGCTAATATTTCGGGACTTAAAATTCCCCTCGCCAGATTATGGGGGAACTTGTAACCTGCTTTCCTCTGGAAAGCGTACTTCACCAAGAGCAGCTATGTCAACATTCAATCTTGACAGCTCATGTGCTATTAAAGGAGATCGATATACTGGACGACTGCTCTCAAATATCTCTAGTATGGCTCTGATGTTCCAAATTTGCAGGTAGGTGTGTACCTTTTCTATCTTGATGTTTTTCGACCGCATGAGAAGATGCCCGTTGACAGTGGTTTGGAAAGTGGGTGGTGTAGGAGACGAGTTTTATTTATACCACCTTTTCCTGACCCTCTCCATGTGGGTCAAGTAGTGCTGTCTCAAGGCTGCTTGGTCATTTAAGATATGCAGAACGATGTTAGCTTCCTCATGTGAACATAAGACGACCAAACCCTTGAACAGCCTGCATGCAGGATTGGGACTGCGGCTTCCAGTATCATTTTACACTTACCGTTTTGGCTCCTTTACCATCGCTACAGGACTTGAAATGGCTGGTTGTCACGGACATTTCGTTCGAGCCTGTGCAGTGGAGATTTTAGGTGAAGTACAGTGTGCGCTGAACTGACCCCACCCTTTACACCCGGGGTTCATCTAGCAAGGCCTAGCAAGCTGGGACGGTGACAGCGCGGTCCTCTGGTCGTAGATTTTACATCAGAGTGTCCTTCTTCTACCGCCCCGGGCCAGAGCGGATCTGAGAGTAATAGTGACAAATGGGTAATGCCATACTTCACACAACTCTTGAAATGGAGCCTCACCACCGAATGCAGTGAATCTTTGTATCTGGCGATATACGGTGTGTTTATAAATAAACATTCTGAAAGCTTTCAGCTATGAAGTTGAAAATAGATGGCGTAGTGCCATATAGCGTGTTTTAGTAGGAGCTAAGGACGGGTAATTAGTGATAACGACGTTATCATTTCTGACTCTGGTCGTTATCAAGCTAGTGTACCCTGCGCCGCTCGCTGCTTGAACTTAACATAAGCGAAAACATATAGTTTAGAAGCCTGTGTACATGGGCGGATCAGCCTCATTTGCATATAGAATATCGGCTCTAGTTCTAACATAGCTGTGTATATGAAATAGGTGAATTTGCATATCTGGCGATATACGGTATGTTTATAAATAAATACTTTGAAAGCCTTCAGCTATGAATTTGTAAACTGATGGCGTAGCATCATGTAGTGTGTTCCAGTAGGAGCTAAGGATGTGGGGCAGGGAGCATTAGCTTGATAACGATCAGACTCAGGAATGATGACCTCATTATCGCTGGTTACACATCTGAAAAATGTCATTCGGCAGACATTTGAGTAAGTCCCAGGTTTCACCCCAAAGAAGAAAAAAAAAACTACTTTGATGAAAACAAGGAAATTCAAGAATTGCTGGTGAAGAAGAGATCCCCCTACCAAATTCACTTAGCTCAGCTATCTTGTCTTGTGAAGGGGAAAAAATCTTCCTTTCAACTCGTATGCAGTAACCTCCAGCGTAAGCTCCGAGAGATCCAGAATAAGCGGTGGACCAACCTCGCTCAGAGAACTCAGTTGTACGCAGATCCGAGAGATTGGGGCTTCTACGAAGCCTTAAATGCAGTGCTTACCCACTGAGAAGTTCGGCTATTTATTTACCAGGCTAAACATTCTTATTTAGTCCAGAAATAGCCGTCGGACCGGCTTGAGCTCTGCCGTCGGGGTCATACTTGTTCCTATATATATATATATATATATACATTGTCGATCTATATCTATATAATACTAAAAGTCTGTGGGTGATTGCTTGTTTGCTTCTCTCTAATGTAATACAACTAAAAGGTTGCATAATGGGAATACAAATGAAATAAAACAAGTTTCACGCAAATCGGACCACGGGTTCCTGAGATATGGGGTTTTACCGGATACCTTCATAAACAAAGAGAGAGAAATATAGAGAGGAAGAGATAGTGGCTGTGACAGAGTAGATTGAAAGAGAGACATGAATTCTACAACCACAAATCGAGCAATTAAGAACTACAAAAACAACAACAACAACAGCAACAACAACGACAACAATGACAACAACAACAACAATGATGACAACAACACCAACAGCAGCAACAGTAATGACAACAATACCAACAAGAACAACTCCACAAACAAGGAAAAAAGATTTCATTTGCGCAAACTGTCCAAAAGACAGAACTATATACACATATTGACATCTCTAATGCCGGAGAATTGCTAAGAGATCCCAAGCAATATATAACTTTTGGGGAGATGACGCTTTTAGCATCACATCTCCACAAGAATTGCGTAGAGACACTATCCTGAAAACTATAGTTTATAGGACAATCTCAAATACCACCAGAAAACCAGCTCAATTAACTCAAAACGAAATTGAGCTGATTCTAAGAAACTCCATGAAGGACATTATCTTCATACAGAAGGGAAAACTCTTCGGGAGTTTATCAATAATAATGAAATACCAATTGACGGCACAGAAATATTCTGTGTCGCCAATTGTGTCCCCGCTCTACACCTTTTTCCCCAAATATATGGTAAAAAGGACCCAAAAAATAAAAGTAACGAATATCACACCAAATGTAAACATCTGGTGGATATTAGCTGGTTTCATCAATTTTGATGAATATATAGTAATTTCGGTAGGAAAGTCCTCCAGGGGCATGTTCAACGGTACAAGCTTAGAAGTTCTGGTCCAAATGAGACCAGAACGGATAGCTAGAATACCACAACGTGTGCCTCTGGATGCAAATTCCTACATAAACATTTCTGTTGAGGGTAGGCGGCCTTCTGTTACCAGTGTTTAAGCAGTGGTCACCTGAGGGCTTCTTGACCTCAATTAACTGCATTAAAAAAAGCACTACTGCCAACACCCAACACAACAACACAACCACCACAACAACAACAACAACAACAACAACAACACACAAAAATAACAAAAATAAACCAAACTGCAAACACAGTCCCACCCAACCCCTCCCCACCTAAAACAACTCCAAAAACATCCACAAGCACAACAGCTCCCCAAAATATACCCCTCAAACAGACACCACAACGGACGAAGCACCCTCGTCATCACTCAGTGATGATGAGGGAGAAACCCTCCGCTCCAAAAAAAGAAAAAAAAAGACATAGCACGAACAAAAAGGCAACAAACACACAACCACCAACACAAAAAACACAAACATTGCAAACAAAAATCCCCCCTCCCGAAAACAAAATAATGACAACACTCCAAACACAAATACCCACAACAAAACGAAAACACACACAAGAACAAGAGACAAAAACTAACACAACACAACAAAAATATTATACATACATAAACACTGACAATAAAACCTTGTTGGAGGTCATCTCCAAAAACCCTTCCTTGGAAACCGAAGGAAAATATTTTACCAAATGTAAAGACAAACCTAATTTGAGGATGATTAGGGTCCCTACGGACACCTATAAGTCCTTAAAGGAAAACTTTGCTGAGGACGTGGGGAATATGTGTGTTAAACCAACGAACCGCGTCCTCTTGAAACGTTTCCTCACACTCACCCCGCCAGGAACCACCACCCTACCAAACAACCCCTCCAACACCCCCATGGACATTGTGCAGTCTGGTCCCCAGGAGACGAAGAGGTGAGTGATTTTTTTCCTCTTCTTTTAACTTTTCAGCACCAACATGGCCAATATACGAGTTGGATGTGTGAATGTACGCAGCCTGGGGTTGCCCTGGAAACAGGGCAAACTCTTAAACGCCATCAGGTCGCACAGTATGGATGAGATAGCCATTTGCGAGTCCAGGATCCACAGCGAGCGACAGCTGGCTCCCATCTTCGAAGACTTTGAGATCTACGCATCTTTCTGTCAGCCGGGAGGTGGGGCCGGAGTTGCTGTTTTGCTGCGGAAACACCTGAACCTCGTGACACAGACAATACATCTGGACCCGGAGGGTCGACTGGTGGTCCTAGACGTTGACGGTATTGAAGGTGGAGCCTTCAAGCTGGTGGCCGCATATGCTTCATCCGGGACACCGCGGCCAGACTTCTTCAAACGTCTAGAGACTTTTCGGGGGAACGTCCTGCTCCTTGCTTTTAGTGGGGGACTGGAATGGAATCCTAGATGCACATAGGGACTATGTGGGATCATGTCCCGATAAAGGGGGAGGGGGTGTAACAGCCTCAAACAGTTAATCGGCCGATTTGACCTGGCCGATAGATATCGACTAGATATCGACTGTGCCACTGTGGACGTGGACTAATCGTAGCTGAACATCTAGATCGTACCTAGATAGGGTTCTAGTTAGAAATAAAGATAGGGACATGTTAAGCTGTCCACAAATGTTCATGGTTGCCTATTCAGATCATAAACTAGTGATCTGCATGGTCAACCTTGATAGAACCCATAGACAAGGACCCGGCTACTGGAAGCTGACTTGTCGTTACCGACATGCAAAGCCTACAGTAGACGGATGAGCACTTTAGTTAAACAGCACTTAACAAGGGCCATTTATAACAACAGATGGTGGTACTCTCTCAAGAGAGCAGTTAGATTAGACTCGTTAGTTTTTAATAAATAATTAGCGTTAAATAGAAATAGGACCGAGAAGGAACTGATAGATAAAGTAGAAGAGGCAATTAGAAGTGGCAACGTAGCCAACGTAGCCAGTGTAGCAACGGCCTTAGACCAGTTCTTCGACGCAAAGCACAAGGGCTGCGTTGTCAGAAGCAAAATACGTGCTCTGGGTAACGAGGGAGACAAAGCTGTTAGCTGGGCACGGGTGACGGAGGCAAAAAGTGCAACAGGTCCACTATTCTGTCTTTGAAGGACCAAGACGGACGCGTGATACGTGAGCCGAAGCAGATGTGCGCGGCCTTTCAGCGGCACTTTGCTCAGCTGTTCGGGCAGGGCGGTGCGCCGGGAGGGGCTATGGATTTCGGTCCATACCTCGACGGCCTACCGCGACTGTCGGATAGTGAGGTGAAGTTCTGCGAAAAGCCGATTTCAGCCCCTGAGATAGGGGACGCGCTGAGCCAATGCGGCAAATGCAAATCTCCAGGTCTCGACGGTCTACCCTACGAATTTGACGTAGCAATGCCGGACTTCTTCTCCGGTCTCCTGGAAGCGGTCTACTGCAACTGGCAGCAGACCGGGAGAATTCCCAGTTCTGTGACCACGGGCGTAGTCACACTAGTAAGGAAGGACGAGAATAAGGGGGATGACATAGGCAACTTCCGGCCCATAACTCATAGAGAGGGTAGGGTGTAAACCCGGCTTCGGTGGAGCCCTGATCAACTTGGATCAGTCTAAGGCTTTCGATAGGGTTGACCATCGTTACCTGGATGCGGTGCTCGAGGCGGCAGGCTTCGGACCCGTGTTCAGGGGCTGGATTGCTGCAATGCACAACAGCAACATCTGCTCAAGGGTCAAGGTAAACGGCTATTTCTCAGAGCGTTCCATATCACGCGATCCATTCGACAGGGATGCCCTCTCTCCTCCCTTCTGTACGTACTGACTCGCGAGCCACTACTGCGGATGTTGGAGCTATTGCAGGTTATCCCTCTGGAACCGGGACTGCGGAAAGTGGCGTCGGCCTACGCCGACGACGTGACAGTAATGGTGTCGAGCACCTCTCAAATCGAGGAGGTTGGCACGGAATACGAAAGGTTCACAGGAGTGAAGCTGAACCGGGACAAGTCCATCGGTTTGCTACTCGGATCGTGGAGAGGCAAACCGATGCCTTCCGATGGCGTCGTCGGGAGCTGGACGGAAGGACCGGTAAAGCTGCTCGGGGTCTGGTTTGGTCCGGACCTCCAGGTGGAGAAGAACTAGAACGAGGTTTCGGCCAAGGTGTTTGCACTCACCCAGAAGTGGGCCGAGTGCAAACTATCCTTGAAAGGTCAAGCGGAGGTGGCGAACACTTTTATAGCGCCCGTCATCTACTACTGCTTGACCGTCGTGCCTTGTCCAGCCAAAACGTTCACCAAAATGGAGCGGGCGCTCTTCCAATTCCTTTGGAACAAGCGGGCTCCTTTTTGAGAAGATCCATCTGCTGTCAACACCCTTCAAACGGAGGGCTGGGGATGCCGTGACTGACGATGCGCAAACACGCGCTCAGGCTGTGGCACCTCCACGTATTCCTCACCGGACAACCGGTGTGGGCCCCGTTCACGAGGCGAGCATTCCCACGACTCGTCTCGCTGCCCGAGCTGCAGTCCTGGGTCAAGCAAAGACCGAGGAAAATGGGCGATTGGTTCATCGAATGTGCCCAGGCGCTCACAGCCCTCTGGCAGGCGGACCCGGCGATCAGTGGAGTCTCTACTTCGTCATTCTATAGAGGGTTGGTCCGCAGCAAGTGCGACGACGCGCTCGGACAAACTCCGGTCGGACTGCGCTCCGCCGCATGCCTTTAGCCTGGGCTTCCCGGTGGATTCCATGCGGAGAGTGTGTACCTTATCTGGTGTCTGCACGTCATGATTATTTCCGATTTCAGGTTGACCGCATCATTCTTCAGTCTGATTATTTCCATGGCCTCGTATAGGCATAGGTGACACTTTCTTCTTCCAGCCGAGTATGCATTCGCGTGCCGAACGATACTCCAGTCTAGGGCGTACGGGGTGCCCTTGTCTTTCAAGTCCCACACCAAGTCTGCTAGCCTAGTAGAGTGCCTCTTACTGCGGTCCTTGAAAGAGGACGTGTGGTTATACATCCGCGATTTAAAGGTCGTGGATGTTTCACCGATGTAGGTGCGCTTTATATCGTGCGTGCTAACCACACATTTATATACCAGGCCCTTCGTCAGGCATCTTCCCTGCAGGGGGTACTGGGTGCCCTCTCTGCAGTTACATTTTCTGTCGTTATTTTGTTAATTTCGGACGCCTGGCTCTTGATCTGCTACGGCTCTCCCCAGATTCTCAGGGTGTTGTTCCGCCGGCACGGTGGTCTCCACTCCGCCACTCTTTCCCTTCCGGCGTTGCATTGTACCGTCTTCCGCGGGCGTGGCGGCCGACGCGAGGGCCGGGTTGTTGTTGGAAGACCGGTCCTCGAGAGGTCCTCCGGGCTCCGATGGACGGTCGTTCTTCCGACGCGGTTGACGGTCGAGGTTCCCTATCTTTACCGTGTTGGTTTTGGCCATCTAGTCGGGTATGTTGGGTGCTGTGTAGAAGTGAGAATTCACCGTGTGGCGGTTGAAAATCTTGTGGTACCTGTTCGACGGCGGGAAGCACCCGTCTAACGTTTGGAAAAAAAGACCAAGACCCAAACACACTTACACTACTACACACACACGAAAGAACAAGACGCGATCTAAGGTCGTTACATGGTTTAACGCGCCGTATGCAGCATGTGCCAGGGCTTTTTTGATGTATGACGCTTTGTATGATCCATTGTGTATGACCCATGTATGACCCTGTGTATGATCCATTGTGTAGCTTTACATGATTTTGTGTGTATATCATATTTATGTATAGACAGATATATGTATGTATGTATCTTTGTAGACGTGCGTGGGCCTGTAGGTAATAGGCGCATAGTTGTAAGAGTGTATATGAGTCAGTGTGTGTGTGTGTGTGTGTGTGAGTGTGTGTGTCTGTGTGTGTGTGTGTACGTGCACCCACTGTAGGGTAAGGGCTTGTTTGTGTGTATATATATGCATATATATATATATATATACATATATATGTGTGATTTTGTGCCTGTATATATGGACATGTGTGTGTATGTGCGTGTGCGTATCTATGTATATGTCTGTACGTGTTTGTGTATAAGTGTATATATACGCGTATGCATGTGTGTGCGCCTGTGTGCGTGTGTGTGTGTGTGAGTTGATGTACGCGGGCATGTAGGCAGGCGTCTGTGGATGCGTATGTCTATAGTTTTATGGGTTCTCTTTGAGTGCGTATGTATAGCGGGAGTATATGCGTACGGATGTTGTTATTTATATGATTGTGTGCGTGTGTGTGTGTGAGTGTGTATATATATATATATGCGTGTGTGAGTGCGCTCGTGGACGTGTGAACTACCAAACCCAGCAGGGATTCATTGAAGTTATTAGAAGTGTCCGACGAACCTCCAGATCCAGAATCAGACAGATCCACACAATGATCGTGTCTCGAGCTGTCTGCCGGCGAAACAATTGTAACACACAATAAATTGAGTTCAGATGCATCACTGATTTTTCGTTTTATATTATATCACACTCTGCTCTGTAAGAACATAGAGTGCTCAACCGGCATACCGCCTTTGGAAGTATCATAGCTACCATCAGACACACACACACACACACACACACACACACACACACACACACACACACACACACACACACACACACACACACACACACACACACACACACACACATATATATATATATGTATGCAAGCACACACATATATATATATATGGGCCTTCCAGTTTCATTTCACATTATATACATGTCTGTGTATATTTTTATCATTTTTCAGTGAAATTGATTTTTAAAAGTTATTTGGTCTAGGTGTACATATAGTCAGACCTTTTCTGTCACGTTTAATCTAACTAATCAACCAGATCTTAAAACGCCTTTTAAACTTAGTGTGTCAATTACATACGTCTTCACATCCTATCATGATTTGGCAAAAAATTTCTTAAACCTGGTTGGTTTATTCAACGTTTTAAAAATACCTTTACTAGTGGACAGGTTCTTGTTAAAATGTACACTATTAGAGGTAAAGGTTTTACTATTTAATGTGATACTGTCAAAGTGATGCTTTGTACTTGTCAAGAATGTACTTGTTAATGCGGATATATTTGGTTCAAGATTTATAGCCCTGACAATCCCGTCTTTTGAGGACTACATTATCCAATGTGTCTATAAATTATTTGTAGATGTGGTTACTATTTCTAGCAGATCAGTGGAACAGATAGATGTACCCTGGTTGGTTCAACTTCAGGGTAAATTCTAATAAAATTTCACATTCATGAGCACAACATTAACACCACCACAATGGATAATAAATTCCCAGGTACACTATGTTCACAACGAAAACAAGACTGGATGTTCACGTTTGCATCACCCTTGATCTTATGTCAACTTAATCATAGTCGACTTGAAACTAACGGCTACGTAATCAGAACAATCCTCCTCCACTTCCTCCTCCACCTCCTCCTCCTCATCATCATCATCATGATCATCATTATACTCATTGTCATCATCACCATCGACGTCGTCGTTGTCATTATTACTTCCATAACCTTTTTCCACACACACACACTCATACATACTCACACACACCGTTTCACACACACACACACATGCACACACACATATATATATGCGTGTGTGTATATATTTATGCGTATATATATATATATTAACTCATATACACTTCGCTCTCTCTCCCTCTCTCTCTCTACACACACACACATATATATATATATATATATATATATATATATATATTGTCTTATCTGACGAACGAATGCGGACGTCTCTTGTGTTCGTCCTCGGGTAATGAGGCTTCCCGAACAGGACGAACATATACAAATATATATATATATAGCGTGAGTAAGGTATTTGGGGACATACCATTTTTTGGTTATTGCTGCATTATACTAAACTTTATATCTGTTTTTCGGAAAACAATACTGGCAAAAAAGACACTCAGCTTACTCAAGAAATGAAAAGGCATGCTGTAATTGTAGTTATAAAGGCTGGGTGTAGCGATTTAGAGACATCTCGATTTTTAAAAGTCGCCAGATCTTTCGTCTACAAAGGTCATAGAGAATTAGAGACTGAAGATGGAAACGTATCAGCAGTATCAGTGCGTAAAACACATTCCAAACACCTGAATTTATCCAGCAAGTTCAGTAGACCATTGATGACAATCCAAGAAAATCTATGAAGTCACTTGCAAAAGATTTCCATGTGTCAGAAGGAACAATCAGAAATGTTGTCCACGATGGCATCAAATATAAGTCTCATGTGATGAAGAAAGGTCAATTTATGTCAGAAAAGACAAAAGAAAATCGCTTAATCAGATATAAAAGGCTTTTAAACAAACTTAAAAATCCAGCAGAAGATGATGTGATTTGGTTTTTCTCAGATGAAAAAAACTTTGACCAAGTTTAGAAATTGTTAACAAAAGAAATCACAGATGGTTACGTGCAGACACTTCTGAAGTTCCAACAGTTCTGCACACACCATTTCCTGCAACTGTCATGCTTTTGGGGGCTGTCAGCAACGAATGCTATGTGATGCCTCCTCACTTCTTTCCACAAGGTCTTACTTAGAGTTAACTCTACTGCCAGCTATTGTGGTCCTGGATATAATTGTTAAGCCTAGGATAGACAGTGTATGTAATGGAAGGCTTTATGCACTTCAGCAAGACACTGTACCATTACACAAGGCTCAAGTAACGCAGGAATGGATGGCTGAAAGTTTCCATGATCACAAAACCCCTAACATTTGGCCTCCTAACTCCACAGATCTCAATCCATTGTACTACTACATGTAAAGCGTTGTTGAGCGAGAGGTCAATGAAAAGCCCATAACACCAAAGGTTCTTTGAAAGCCGCCATAGTCAGAATAATTTCCAATATGAACCAGGACCATTTAATTCGAGCATGTCTGAAGAGCTGATCTTTCCATTGGAAATTCTCTGAATTTCCAATCTTTTGTGAAGCGAAATCGTCGGAAACAGCATTTTGAAAGGTGAATATTTAAATCGTATTTTAATTTATTTAAAAGATTGTTTAATGCTTGCTTGTTCCGCTCATCTCGTTTTTATAGTTCTGGTATCTCAAATTAGTACAATTGAACAACAATTGTATTATAGACACCCTATATATTTCCGTAGGTACTTAGTACCTGTGGGGATATTAATCACATGTTATATATATATATATATATATATATATATAGTTTACCCCCGGAATTCACGGTCCCGTTTATTCGCGGAATGTTCCTTAGAATCTAACTAATAATTGTAAGTGGATACCAACGCATATTCGTGGAATCGTAAATATTTTCCACGATTTTTTAATAGCTCTTTTCTTGGTAATATATATTTTTAACGTTAAATTATTAATAACAATATACCGTATTTGCCGTGGTATTGAACGCCCCTTCGCATAAGACGCTCCTCTTTTATATTATATTTTACGTTATATTTAAACGTTTATGGGCATTTTATGAACTGCGTCCAAAATTCGCTGGTGCTCTAGGAACATAACACCCGCGAATACTAGGGGATAACTGTATATATATATATATATATACACTTACCGTCACCTCTCACACGCATGTACACATACACACTAATACATACTTACATTTTCACTCACACATACACACAAACACACACACACACACACACACACACACACACACACACACACACACACACACACACACACACACACACACACACACACAAACACACACACACACACGTCCAGAAACCACTCTTACAAACACTCAAATACGCCAACCCCGTGACACAGGCTGAAGACATCAGTAATGTTTATAACTGGGATGAGCGACAGAGGGCAGCACTGTCTGATTAATAGACACGAAATGATAAACAAACAACAAGCCGACCCTAACAAAACATAACATCGTCCTCCCTCCCCCCTCATTCACCATACATCACTAACATAGACATCGAGAGAGCTTCTATGTGGTTGGATAATCTGCTAGATATAGCAGCCAACTCACTCGTAATATAACGTGGATATAACGTATTGGATAAGGTAGTATTAGCTAGTTATTAAGAAGACATGATAGTTCGTATTGGAATGTGTTTCATTCTAGGTATTTCAATTTGTGCTAATCATCATCATAAGCAATAACTACTACTCTTATTATTACTACTACTAATACTAAACTCACTCACACCATCACTACCACTACGACCATATCCAGCATCATCGGCACCATCACCGCAACTGACACCACAACCACTGCCACCACCACCATCACCACCATCACCACAACCACTACCGCCATAATCACCACCACAATCACCAACACCACCTTACAACTCTTACTATCACCCCTTCCTCCTCATCATGCTTACCACCATCACCACGTCCATAAACAGCACCACTGCCACCACTACTACCACCACCACCTTCGCCAGCTTCACCACCTTCACACTTCCATCACAGACATTAACACACTCTTCCGAACGTCCCCACCACCACCGCCATAGTTACCTCCACCTTCACACATCCACCCCATATGTGAGTTGTGTTTCGATGGCGCCATTTCTCAGCTTCTGACATTGGGTGAAGAAAGGGTAATAGAGAGCCACAGAACGCTAAAACTGTAAGTTCTTTATATATCACAGTTTAGGTATGTAAACATACTTAGAGTCTTGATGTGAAAAATACATCTTGTTGAATATTGGGGCTGAGATTAAAGACATGGGGGAGGGAGGGGAAGAAAAGTGAATGCTAAATCTCAAGGTAAACAGACAATGTGGTCATTAACTGGATGGTTGCAATTTCGATTTCGACTACACCAAACTTATATCCATCATAATAGAAACGTGTATATCTTTGCTTATAAGTCTTCTTCTTCTGAATAACTTTTTCATCTATCTATCTGTCTGTCTCTCTATTTATCTATTTATCTGTCAGTCTATCAACTAGTTATATATCTATTTATTTTTCTGTCTGTCTGTCCCTCTTTCTCAGTGTTTGTCGTGTTTATTCTTAAACTATATATATATATATATATATATATTCGGGCTGTTTGTTTACAAACAAACCGAACATTATGATAAATGTTCGGTAAACCCATACGTACATATGTGTGCATGTATGTATATATATACATACTACTGTGCGCCTGTACACATATATGTACGTATACATACTTATATTTAGGTATCAGCCGTACTAAGAGTGAGAAATGAAATTTCGTTTCATTCTTTTCCATTTATCGTTTTCGGTGCGCCCGGCCGACTAACTCACCCGATATGCAAATTAGGCTGCTCAGCCGTTAATATGCATGAGAAAATTATATACATTCAAACGTTCAATCATCTGACAGAAAAGTATACGATGCTGACGATAGCTAATACGCTTGAAACTAGTACATCGTTCCTGTGTCAGTGTTGAAAAAAAGGGCGACGATGGTTGCCGAGCACTGTACGGCGTAATTTACAAACAAACCGAACATTATAATAAATGTTCGGTAAACCCATACATATATATATATATGTGTGCATGTATGTATATATATACTGTGCGTCTGTACACATATATTTATGTACGTATACATACTCATATATATATATATATATATATATATATATATATATATATAATTACTAAAGTCCGATACGTTCAAGCATTGCCTTTCCTTTTCCATCAAGCGTGAAACTAATAAGGTGAAATTGTATCTCTGTGTTTGTCTTTTTGTAACTTGAAATCTTGAAATACACACACAAACACACACATACAGACACACACATACACACACAAACAAACACAAACACACACAGAGAGACACACACACACACACACAGACGCACGCACGCACAAACATATGCACATACACACTATATACATATATATAGAGTGTGGATGTATATTCATTGTAAGGCATATATATACATATGCATATATATATATGAATATATATACATATATATATATATATAAACATATATATATATATATATATATATATATATATATATATATATATATATATATATATATATATATATATATATATATATATATATATATATATATATACACATATATATGTGTGTGTGTGTGTATTAATATACATCAATAGTCATATAAATGTGTATGTGTGTCAGTGTGTGTACTTTTAATATCCCTACTGCGTTATGAACATTAGGAACCGAGCTGTACATCTACAGCTTCCTTTCCCCCATACGAACCACCTATCTTATGAAGGTCAGTCGGTGGGTTCAAAGCACTAACGTAATATAGTTCAATGAAGCAATAGAGCATTGAAAGACCGTCTTACACTTCAAGATGTTTTTCTATTAGCCAAAATTTTAAGAGCATAAATCTGCAGTTTCTCTTTGGGTTAGGTTCTGATTCAAGCTATATGAACTAATTCATCCACATCTTTGGCTTAAACAAACAGAGATTGACACTATATTAATGACGTTAAAATAATGTTGTTGTCAGGTGGTGTCATCAATCTCGTTTCTGAAGTTCAATTTAGGACCGAAATTAGATATAGGGTATATTGCTAGAGAGATATACATCTCATATACAGACAAATCACATTGTCTAGTGTTTAGGGTATATTTTATGATCATAAGTTCCTTCTTTAATGAAGTAATAAAGGAACATTTAATATATCTATATATTTATCTATCTATTCTGATGAAGGAATATCGTCCGAAACGTTAAGACCATCTTCCTGCTATATCCAGCTTTAACCTAATATATCCCTTCCATATACTGTACCAATTGTGTTCTTATTTCTGTTAACATTTTACACACACACACACACATATATATAATTAAAAAAACGAAGACTGTTTCGTTTTCATATAAAATATATTTATTGTGTATCGATCTGTTACGAGCGTTTCACAGAGGATTGGCTCAAAGTCACCCATAAGAGTTATGAACCCGGCTCCACTATCGATCTGCTCCTCCGACTGGCTATGTGACAAAAAAAAATATTTTTATATACACTCTGCCTGTGCAGAGTTTGCTTGATTTGGTTCGAACATCAGTAATTCAGTGAACCACTTACATTATATAGCGAATTGGCAGAGCCGTTAGAACGTCGGATAGAATGCTTTACGGTATTCGTTCCAGCTCTCTGCACTCAGAGTTCAAATCCCACCGAGGTCAACTTTGCCTTTCTTCCTTACTGGGTCATTAAAACAAAGCACCAGTAATGCACTGGGGTAATTACTGGCCTTGTGCCAAAAGTAGAAACAATTATATATATATATATGCGTGTGTATCTGTGTGTGTGTGTGTGCATATATATGTATACATACATATATATATATATAACATTGATAATTTTGATAGATTTCGGTGGCCCAGGCCATGTCTAACTTAATAGCACCATTGTGTATATTTCTCAGTGTGTGTGTGTACCATTGCAATCTTCTTTGTACAATACAAAGGGCTCCACTGTTATCTACTTTTTAATTCCAATTCACACATCGGTTGTCCTTGAGCTATGCTCCGCCTTTCGCGTTGGTCCAGTAATGTAGTGGACAGACGTCTCGTCTTGTAAGCTTGGCCATTTAATGCCATTGAAACCATGATACACTGCAGGTTTCATTTCACGATTCCAGCTGGGAATTAGTCATGTAACGGACAAGCAATATATAATTTTACTTGTTTCAATAACTATAAAACTAGGATACCTTCGTCTAACCTGTGCAAGAATGAAACAAAAAGAATATAAAATGATAAAACTAATTCACATCCACATAAAGATGATAAGAAAACGCATGGCCTATTGGTTAGGATGTTTGGCTCACGATGTTAGGTTCGTTGGTTTGATACATTTTACGTTGCTCCAGTTCACTCAGCTGAAAATGAGTCTTAGAAGCAACTGCACCCATGCCAAATAAATAATAGCTTTTTAAATAATATATACTTTTGTATCTGTGCTGTCAATACTGAATGTATGCCTGTCTTCCTTCTCCACGCCACCAATGTTGTCCAAAGGAAAAGCAAAAGCCGATACTGCTTGGCACCAGTGACGTGACAACATATATACATACATACATACATATATATATATATATATATATATATATATATATATATATATGTGTGTGTGTGTGTGTGTATATACATATATATATATACATTGTATATACACTACGTACAGTATATAGTCAGAATATATGTTGTCCAAGGGATAGAAACATACCGACATATCTTGGCACCAGTACCGTCGTATTTCTACAGCTGAGGGAACTGAAACAACATGAAAAAAAGTGTCTTTCTCAAGGACACAACGCACACCACGGTCCCGGAATCGAACTCATAACCTTACCATTGCAAATCTAATTTTCTAATCATTAAGCTATGCGACTTCACCTAGTCTGAATAGGTTTATCTTTTTTAAATATATAAAATATCTTTTTTAAATATATTGAAAATTGTATTAAAATACGTTTAAATACAGATATTAACAGGTAATAGATTTTGAATTGAACAACTTTGAAAAAAAAAAATAAAACAACTTTTTCAGTTTCTGTCAAAATCTCAGCGTCAAAATGTGATAATGTGATATTTGTTGTTTGTATGTCCTGAGTACAAATTCAACCGTGATAATATTTCCCTTTCATCCATCTGAAGGTTTCTAAAATAAAGTACCAATCAGCTATTAAGGTCGGTCTAATCAACTGTTTCTATCCCAAAGTTTGATGTCAACGACAGTTGTATAAATCGTCATTTTTGAAGTCCAGATAATAGTTTTGGCTTTATTATATAGAAGCTGGGTAATATGGCATTTGCAGTGGGTTGTGTAAGCGGATTTTGGGAGAATGGGTAGTCTGCGTTTGATTAGCTGAATTTGGATGGTGAATATGGTTTGTTTGGCAGGAGTTATGGGTACAGGCTAATATTCGGTTTAGGGTATTTGCTGACTGTCTTATGTACGCATATATTTATATATATTAAAATAACAGATTAAAGTTTAAGCAAAGAATCAATGCGTTCATCCCTAACGGGAAAGCATTGATTCTTTGCTTTGTGTGTGTGTGTGTGGTGAACGGCTGAGAGAAAAGAGTACTCAATACTGAAGTAGACCTTTGATATTCATTTTATTGAGTCTGAATAGTGAGTCTTGTTACGTTGCAGCTTCGCCTGTTTATCACAATGGTCATCTTGTCTGATGACGCTCTCATAAACAGGCTAAATTCCACACTCACTATATGTATGTGTGTGTGTGTGTGTGTGTGTGCGTGTGTGTGTGTTGGCGTGTGTATGTGTGTGTGTTTGCGTGTATGTGTGTGTTTGTGCGTGCCTGTGTGTGCGCGGGCGCACGTGTGTTTGTTTGTAGAAGATACCTGATCTACGTTTACTAAAGGACACGTTACACCACCAGCCCTACCTGGGTGTGGTTGCTTTGTCAGATATTGTATGTCAGGCATATAGAAACACACACACACAAACACATACATATATATATACACATACATATATGAATTTCATGCATACATACATATATGTATTAAAAAGTATATATATATATATATATATATATGTATGTGTGTATCTGGATGTATGTGTATGTATATATATGTGTATGTGTGTATCTGGATGTATGTGTATGTATATATATGTGTGTGTATGTGTATATATGTGTGTGTATGTGTGTATGTATATGTATGTGTGTGTGTATGTATGTGTGTATATGTATATATATATATATATATATATGTATATGTATATGTATATGTATATGTATATGTATGTATGTGTGGATGAAGGTATGTGTGTATATATAGGTGTAAGTGCACTAAATCCCTTTCTATCACGCTCCCCTCTCCTACCAACCACAGGAAGATATATGTATGTATATTGCTTCCACCCCCTCACTGACCAGCAGCTGGCCAGCTGGCCATTGCTAAATCTGACCTTTATAAAATAACCCACACCCCCAAATAACTTCTCATTCACTACCAGAAAGGCACACAGCAGTCAAGATGTTGCTACCAAGATGAAAACTACTATGAAATCCCACAATGAATTTTATACTTGAATTTTCAAATCTCAAATTTTAACTCTTTGTATTATTAATTTTTCTTAATATTAATCAACATTTGAAAAGATGGCTTTTGCAGACCCATCGAAACCGGTCATTTTTTATACCCTTTATTATTTCCTTACCTTATAAAATTATGTTTTTTCACAAAAAAGTATTCTGTCTCTTATATATTCCATGTGCCATTACCAACCTCAATTTTCTCTCTCTCTCTCTCTCTCTCTCTCTCTCTCTCTCTCTCTCTATATATATATATATATATATATATATATATATATATATATATATATATATATATATATATATATATATATATTCATATTATACGTATATGTGTGTGTGTATTTTGCTTTCGTATTTTTCTCTCAAATATCTTAAGAAAGTGTGCGCGTTGAAACAGATAACGTTGTTTTGTAACGTCATACTGCCTATAATATCATCCACAAGTACTAGTCGTTTTTCAGTAATTTTTCTTCTCATTAGTTAATATGTGCCGGATAAATGGTGTTAAATCTAACCTATTCAATGTAAGTACCCGACTCCACCAAGTGTACGTACTATCATCTCTCCTGTTCATATTCTCCATGGACAAAATTGACATGCACAGCCGAGTTGGAAGTGGCGAGTGTACGATCAGTGGGCTGAAAATTGAATACGATATGGTGTTACTTAACTCGTCAGAAGTCCTGCATAGCATAAAAATCAGTATAAAGTCTGAGACACTCGTCCTCTCAAGGAAGCTTGTGCAGTGCTCTCTACACCTGAATAGAGTTCGACGGTATCAAGTGGAGAAGTTGAAGTATCTCGGGGCCGTTTTCACGTGTGTTGGAAGGTAGTGGGTGTATTAAGTTCAAGAATTGCAGGTGCTAGTGCAGTAATAATCTAGCTTCAGCATACGGTCATCAGAAAAAGGGAGGTAGGTGTAAAAGCCAAACTTACTATCCTTAATTCGGATCTCGCGCCAAAACTTACCTATGGTCAGATATATATATTTGTGTGTTTCTGAAGACACATTGCTTAGTGATTTGTGAGTTTAACTGATGGGAGTAAGGTGATAATTTCGTTTCACGTTCGTGCGCTGTGCCATTGGGCAAGGCACATTATTTTACTGGATTGGCAGTATCGGTAGAGGGTCGGACGCCATGCTGTGACGCATTGAGTTACGGCCCTTGCCATTCTGAGTTCAAATCCCGCTGAGGTTAACTTTGCCTTTCATCCTTACGGGGTCGATAAAATAAAGTACCAGTAATACACTGGGGTAATTGCTGGCCTTGTGCCAAAATTAGAAACAATTATTTTACGTTACACTAATCCACTCAACAATGTAATGCATTTTTAATTGAAAGGGCTTCCGTTATTGTATTTTGTATCATGCTACGTTAACGCTGTCTGTGGCATTAACCACATGTCACAACTGTTGGAGGTGCAACAGAGAGAGAGAGACACACACACACACACAAGCGCATACACACACACACATACACACACAGACACTTACATAAACACACTCACACACACTCACACACACTCCCCCCCCCACACAGAAACACAGTCACAACCGCACCCTCACCTTATATATATATATATATATATGTGTGTGCAGGAGGTGAGTTTTATTGTAGCACAATAAAGCAATGCAAATATCGGATAAGTAGCACTCTACAGTTTGTAGGACTGGAGTATAAATAATAACTGTTTGAGTATAAATAATATCTGTTTGAGCGCTAACCCTCATATTGGATACCTTTTGATGGTCTTTAATTTTTCTTCTACAACATGGATTATTACAACATAACCACTTCAACTAAAGACATTCCTATACCTGGTAAATCTGAATTCACCAAACTTCTGATTGAAAAAACTGACTCCTTTATGAGAAGACTTAGATGGATATCTTTTTTCCAAGACCAGCGCCAAAAAGGAAATTTCTATACTAACTTTCTTGATCATTTATTTAACTCTAGAAGAAATCCTCCTTCCAACAAAAATCTAGTGCAGTTCGAGGAAGAATTAACTAATATTATAAGAAGTCTTAAATTCAAGACAAACCCTTACTGAGGACAAGACCACTTTGTAAATCTCAGGAATACGATTTTAAACCTTAATTCCTCTAAAAATGTCTTAGTCCACTCCGACAAAACTAATAATTTATATGGTGTATCTAGGGATAACTATAATAACCTTATCCTTAAGGAACTAAAGAAGAACTATCGTAAAACTAACCATGACAATTTGGAATCTATAAACTTTGAAGCTTCTGAGATTATGTCAAAACTTGACTTTGAAAAAAAGTCCGAACCATTCCTCCCAAGAACTCCGAGGATAAATCTCAAGGATCATAAAAGTAATTTTCGAACGGAACTACCTGTTAGACTAATCGCCCCCTCTAAATCAGATCTGGGGGTTGTTAGTAAAGCCATCTTGGATATAATTATCCCACAGGTTTGTTCTAATTGCTCTATTTCTAACTTAAATTTATGGTTTGATACATCTGAAGTAATTGGCTGGTTCAACAACCTGAATAAGAAAAACAAACAAAAATGTATTCAATTTGATATTGCCAGCTACTATTCTTCTATTTCGCCTTCACTTCTCAACAATGATCTATCTTTCGCATTTAAATATTCTGACATCACCACAGATGAACTTCACATCATTCTTACCGCAAGAAAAACCATCTTAGAATTCAACAATGAATACTGGACTTGAGCCGATACTTCCAACTACTTTGATATCACAATGGATGCTTCCGATTCATCGCAATTGACTGATTTGATTGGTATTTTTATTGTTAATTCTTTAAATCGGAAAATTCCTCAACTTCGCGGTGGAATCTATCGTGACAATGGACGTTTTACTATCTTAAATTGCAACTTAGTTAACCTTAATATTATTAAGAACAATATACGTAAGCAACATAACCTTAACATTGAATTTAATAACAACGTCAAACTATCTAACTTCTTAGATATATCCCTTAATCTTGACACTGGTCTATATTACCCTTACCATAAAACAATGAGAATCTAAATTATGTTAATTTTAAATGTAACCACCCCACTAACATTAAAAACGCTATAATCAGTAATATTGGAAAAAGAATATCAAACCTATCCTCTAATAAAAAATATCTTCGATGCTAACGCCAATTACTATAATAATGCGCTTTCTAAAGCCGGTTATCCTGATAAAATTAAATACAGTAAAGAAACCAATCCTAGAAGTTCTTACAGTAAAATAATTAATTATGATAATTCCAATAACTTAAATAAAAGACCTAGATACAAAAATATAATCTGGTATAATGCTCCTTTCTCTATTTCTATTAATAATAATATTCCTAAACTATTCTTTAGGGCCTTAGATAAATGCTTCCCTCCCTCACATATCTATAGTAAAATCTTTAACAAACATACAATACAATTTTCTTATTCCAACTCTTCCAACATCTCTAACATTATCTCTAAACACAACAATAACATATTAAATATTAAATCACATCCGTCCAACACTGAGCGTCATAATAATAGCAGTAGTACTCCCGACGTCATTGTTAACTCTAGGCTAGATTCTGTAAACTCAAATACGACGTCAAACGTAACTTCGTTGAATGTACATAATACCAATCTAAATCAGGAAACTATTATTCCAATTTTAAATAACTTCTCCAATCCAATTCCTCCTATAAATAACACTAGGTCACTTGTTAATAACTCTGTTAATTTCTCTAATCGTAATTGTAATTGCCCTGTTAGAACTAAATGTCCTCTCAATAACCATTGTCTTGATACCAATACCTTTACCTATTTCGGTTCCACTTCCACCTCCTTCAAAGCTAGATTTTATAATCACAATTCGTCTTTTAAATACCAACTTAAAAGAACTAACACGGCACTCTCAGAACTCATATGGTCCTTGAAAGACAAAAATATTAACTATAACATCTCTTGGAGAAAAGTTTGTTCTGCCTCTCCCTACTTGAATGCCTCCCTATCCAGAACATGTAATCTTTGCCTAGCTGAGAAATTTACCATTCTCTCTAATTTCAATTCTATAATAAATAGACGCACGGATTTATTTTCTCTCTGCTTGCATAAATTCCACAGAACATTCCATAAAGTATACAGCTAATATCTAATACCTTACTAGTTTAAAATCCTTTTTCTCAAAGGCTTATATATCTTTTAAAAATATACCCATCTTTCTACCTTATTTCAATATAATTTATTATATATTATATAATACAAGTTACTCATTCTATATCATTCCTCTTTATCACTTTCCTTTCTTCCTCTTTTCTTTTTAATTTCTAACCTCTAATCTGTACTTTTTCTTCCTAACTACTTCTCAATTCTTATTATTACTCACCACAACATTATCCATTCTTCCATTTTTCCTCATTTCATTGGCCATAAAAAATTCTTTTTTTTAATACATTATAGTATTACCTTTAATAGTTCTTCGTAAACAAACATTTTTTTTTACGTTAGATTTTTCTTCCTTAAATTTCTCTTATCTCATCCTTTCATGCTCGTTTGACTTTTACATATTACAATACATAAAAACAAACTTAAACCCTAACTAATTTCTTTTAATATATTATATTATTACGATTAGAAAATATTTCGTAAACATATATATTTTTTGATGTTAGATATTTTCTTCCTTAAACATTCTTTTCTTCTTTGCCTTCTGCGCTAATTTTTAAACAAACACATATCACGCAGACATATTACATTACATAAAAACAAATTTAAACTCTAACTAATTCCTCTAAATTCATAACTCATTCATTCTTCTCCTTCTTTTCACATTATATCCTTAATAACATTAATATTTTTATTTTAATAGTACATATTAATAATTTCTTTTCCTCGCCAATATTATTAAACCCTTCAATATACAAAGCTTAATTTAATATTATTCTTAATTCCTTTTTTTCTTCATGCATAAACCTCATTAACTTTTAATTTCAAATTCTTTTAAATTATCTATTATCTTCCAACGGCTTTTTAACTTCTCTCTGTGAGACAATATATATGTTTTCTCAGTTGTAAAGGCTATCTCTCTCTCTCTCTCTATCACCCATCTCTCCTCCTCTCTCATCCTTCCTTCTTATACTCCTCCCCACCATTCTTTACTCTCATCTCCTCCTCTTCCTTACCTTTTCCAACCACCCCCTCACTTTTTCCCAATCTCATACATCAATCTTAAATTATTTTTCATATGTTGATTTAAAACTTCACTATTCACGAGTGTTTTTTAAGCTTCATATCATGTATCCCTATTTTACGCTAATATCATCCCATGATGATATTTGTTTTTGAAATGCGCATAATAAAATACTTCGAACTCTTTTAACCATCTTTTAATCTTATATATATATATATATATATATATATATATATATATATATATATATATATATATATATATATATATATATATATATATGCAAAAGTTTTATTTAAAATTGTTGGGTTACAACGAGTAAATATTTTATAACTGATATAAAAGCACTCAACTGGAGTAGGTTTACGATATTAAACAAATGGAAACTATATTTATAAAACCATATTTATTTCATTATATATATTTCAGGGATATCATATTAAAAATATGGTATGCCTTCCTCAGACAAAATACAATATATAAACCGTTTTATAAATAAATTTGACATACCTTAAACAGTGCAACTTCCATTTAAAAAGTTGATTTGGTAGTGAAAATGTTAATCACAGTTAGAAAGAAAGACGAAGAGAAAAAAAGAAGAGAAGAAGAAAGAAAGTGTATAGTGCTCAGGACAGTTAGAGAAGACTCTTTTATAAGGAGAATCAGGTGGCGTGCATTCCACTTTGATAAATCTAATATAAATGAAAATGTCTCAGACTTAGACAAAGTTTTCAAATCTAAAAAAAATCCACCCCCCAACAAACTTTTAATTGATTTTGAAAACGATATAATTTCTATCATACAAGGAGTCAAATTCAAGAGAAACTTCAAAGGCCAGGAATATCTGAAAAGCATTAAGGATAATATTGTGAGCTTAGAGAGAACAGAGAAGATCTTGGTGAAATCGGACAAAACCAACAACCTCTATGGAGTGGAAAAAGACATGTATAATGGCCTCATACTGAAAGAACTAAGGAAAAAGTACAAGGTAGCAGATAAGGCTGAACTTGAGAAAATGAATGTTGAGGCATCTTGTATAATGCATGAGTTGGAAATTGAGAACAAAACACAACCTTTCGTGCCCAGGAAACCCAAGATCAATATGAAAGATCACAAAAGAAATTTTGAAAATGACTTGCCAGTCAGATTGATTGCACCATCAAAATCTGACCTGGGTAAACTTAGCAAAAACATTCTAGACAGGGTGATACAGCAGATTAACAACTTGAATTGTTTACCTAACTTGACCTTGTGGAAGGGATCTGGGGAGGTCATTGAGTGGTTTAATGAAATTAAATATAACAATAATAATAAATTTATTCAACTAGATATTGCTAACTACTATTCATCTATTACCCCTAATCTACTAAATAAGGCACTAAATTACGCATTCAAACATACAGACCTAACTAGCAATGAAATTCACATTATATTATCGGCAAGGAAAACATTGATAGAATTTAATAACCAACTATGGACTAGGGCAGATAGAGATAATAATTTCGACATTACTATGGGATCATCAGACTCAGCTCAGGTAACGGACCTTGTGGGCCTATTTATAATTAATTCGCTGCATAGGAAAATACCCGGTGTTACCGGAGGATTATATAGAGATGACATGCTTTTACTTATTGAAAATAATAACTCTGAACTAAATAGAAAAAGAAAACAAATTATACAATTTTTTAATTACCTTAATCTTAAAATAGAAATTGAGAATAACCATAGAATAGTCAATTTCCTAGATGTAACATTAAATCTCAACACATGTCTTCACTATCCATTTCACAAGTTAAATGAAAACTTGAATTATGTCAGGTTTAGCTCTAATCACCCCAGATCTGTCAAAAATACTGTAGTGAACTCTGTTCAAAAACGTATCTCTAGAATCTCATCTAATAAAAATATTTTCGACGAAAAAGCCCAGTATTACAATGAAGCGTTAGCTAGAGCAGGATATAGTGATAAAATTATGTATAACAACAATTTTAATTACGGTAACAACTATAATAGAAAGCATTACAATAATTCGAAAAACCAGAAAAGAAATAGAACTAGAAATATAATATGGTTTGCCCCCCCTTTCTCACTAAACATTAAAACCCACATCGCTAAACTATTTTTTAATGCTCTTGACAAACGCTTCCCTAGAACACATAAGTATCACTCAATTTTCAATAGACATACTATAAAATTAACATACTCGTCCACCAAAAATTTAGCACAAAATATTAATAGAATAAATAATAGGAATCTAAAACCTAGCCAAAATACCGAAAATAGCCTAAACAATATTCAAGTAAACAACTGTAACTGTAGAGATAGATCTAAATGTCCGCTAAATAACAATTGCTTAGTTAAAAATATAATATACAACTGTAATGTTAAAACTGACTTAAATTCTTTTAATTATGTTGGTTCCACCTCGACAGAATTTAAACTCCGCTATAATAATCACAAGAATTCTTTCACGGATCCAAATAAAAAATCTTCAACATCACTATCAGGCTTACTCTGGCAACTTAAACATGATAACGTTGGATATTCGATGGTTTGGAATATAGTCTCAAAAGGGATTCCTTTTAATTCCTCTTCTGAGACATGTGACCTCTGCGCGGAGGAGATATTCTTTATACTAAAATCTAAAAATTCCCTTAATTTACGGACCAATTTATTCAGCTGCTGCAGACATAGATTGAACTCAACTTTTAAATATAAATATGAATTTAAAATGTAGTATATTTACTTAAGATATTTAACTATTTATGAAACTTGCCGATAAATCTTTCGATTCCTTCAATTTTTTAAAACCTTCTGCATGAGTATATAATTAATGAGATTAATTAAACTACCCTAAAATGGTGATGTTCCCAATCTATTGAATACATTTTTAAGCTAGATAAACTTCTATAATAAATATAAGAGCATTTGTAGAATAAACTTTTTTTGAATGATTTCTGCTAAATAAGTTTTGTTGAATAATTTTGGTTTTGTTTGCTTTTGATTCTGATTGCTTCTAATGAACTTGACAATATATTGTCAAATAAATTGGAAGGGTGGTTTTCTGTGGTTGATATGCGTGGCATACTATGTTTTCTTACGTCCCTAGATACTCTGGGGAGTGACGAAGATATTCTTGGCGTTTTTAATATATTGATATCTGTTGTCTATTCTATGCTTGAACGATAATCATGTAAGTGAGGGCAAGAATATTATTATTAATATTAATGTATATTTTAAGTCTATATATATATATGTATGTACATATATGTATGGTGGAATCTTTTGTAACGCAATGAAGCTTTTCATGAAAAATATGAATTTACAGAGCCGATCACGTAAATTCACATGTGTGTCTATAATTGCCAACTTGAATTTGAGATAACCTTCTCTTTTCTCTTTTTCTTTTTTCATGAAAATACATATATACTTATGTATTTCAGTATTTTTGAAGTTTTATCTCAGATTTTGCTTATAAACCTAAGAATTTTTAAACTAAACATGGGGTCATTTATTTTTTCATTTTTTCACACATTATTGATATGTGTCTCATTCATGAATATTGATATTTACATTATAATACCTAATTCATATGAATTGATAATTCAAATGGATGAAACATAATATTTTAAATATATCATCTTTCTTTCTTTTTCTCCTCTACACTTGACGGGATTTATGTATCGGCTGTTTTAACTGTATCTCTCCCACCTCTTATGATAGATATTACTCGATCTACCTCTTTTCTCCCACCACCTATATCTCTCTCTACCTCTCTTTATTTATCTTTATTTTTAATTTTATTTTTATTTTTATTTCTCTCCGTATCCTTAACACTATAACTAAATAAATAAATAAATAAATAATTACAGTACCCCCTTCCCTCCTTAATCTCTCATTTGTACGCTGATCATCTGTCCCTAGGCTGCCTATCATTTTTCACTTCCTCAATATATTTCTCTCTCCCATATCTCTTTCTCTCTCTATCTCGCTCTGTTGTTTTTCTTTACATACATCTCTTCATCTTCTTCTCTAACTGTCCTTAGCACTATACACTTTCTTTCTTCTTCTCTTCTTTTTTTCTCTTCGTCTTTCTTTCTAACTGTCCTTAACATTTTCACTACCAAATCAACTTTTTAAATGGAAGTTGCACTGTTTAAGGTATGTCAAATTTATTTATAAAACGGTTTATATATTGTATTTTGTCTAAGGAAGGCATACCATATTTTTAATATGATATCCCTGAAATATATATAATGAAATAAATATGGTTTTATAAATATAGTTTCCATTTGTTTAATATCGTATATATATATATATATATATATATATATATATATATATATATATATACAATGATATTAAATAAATGGAGACTATATTTATAAAACCATATTTATTTTATAATATATATTTCAAGGGCACCAAAACACTTTCGTACGCTTTCTTCAGATAAAATACAAAGTTTGTTTTATAAATAGATCAGTTCAATATTCCCTGGAGAGTGGTAATGTATAATGGATTTTTCAAACTTATGGGTGAATATGCAAATGAATATGTAAATAATTGAAAAACAACCGTTAATTTAAACGACTATGGAGAGCTTAGATATATAATATATAATAGTAAGAGACAGTAAAAGGAAAAAATAGTAAGAGAGAGAGAAGAGAAGAGAAGAAGGAAAAATAGTAAGAGAGAGAGAAGAAGGAAAAAAGCAAAGATAAATGAAAAGCTCATATAACGTTAATTTGAAGGAAATATATTCGAACAGTTATCTATGTACATATGTAAGTATATATTTTAATAGTATGTGTATTTATATTAAAAGGATAATTTACAATTATTATAATGTGTTTATAATATAAGTTACGAGGGATGTTTTTCTTCTGTTTTAAGTAGATAAATAAATAAATAAATGGGTATATTATGTAAATAAATATGCATTTAAAATTGAGAATGATTCAAAATTAAATTAACGGAGTTAAGTAATAATATTTTTATGATTGAAAAGGAAAGATAAGGAAAAATAAACTCCGTTTTTATTTATTCGTTAGTGTGAGACTTAGTCAAAATAAGTATGGATGCTTAAGATACATTTAACCAGAATCAGTGGTTATTATCTACATTTAAATAATAGCTCTAGAGGGTGTCATTGTACTTAATAAAGTCTTAAGAATTAAGAAATTAAGAAATTTAAAAATTTAAAAATTTAAAAAAAAATTTCTAAAAAAAATTTTAATTTTTTAATTTTTTAAAAACGTTTCTTAAAAAATCTTTTTTTTAAATTAAAAATAAAAATAAAAAGTAGAAAAAAAAAATAAAAAAATAAAATAAATAAATAAAAAATAAATAAATAAAAAAAAAATAAATAAAAAAAAAAATAAAAAAATTATAAAAAAAATTATAAAAAAATTTGATATTTAAAAATTTAAAAATTAGAATTATATACGTATATATTATAAGAAAATAAAAAAAAATGGAAGTACAGCAAATGTTAGAGATATGATTTAGAGATATCAATATATTAAAAATAAAGTAGATGAGATTGTTATGGAGATTAATAGGAATATTATAAGTATAAATATAAGTTATATATAGTTCTGAATGTTGAATTCTGGTGATGTCTACAATAAATTCGTTCTGAGATTAATAGAGTTTTTACAGTTAATTATATAAAATATTTCTTCAATACACAATTTACAGAATCTAGAAAAAGCTGTGTTTCGTTACGCCGGTACTTCCGGAAATGTTTTCCAAGATAATGAATAGTCTATATTCTTGCATTTTAAGTTCCATATCAGGTTTGAAAGAGAAGCTGAAGATTTTTTATCAAATCTTCTGAAAGAAAATTGTGGTTATTCCAGCGACTTTTAAATTCTGTAGAAGTGGCACCGACATAGTTAAATATATTTTCACTAGTTTTAACTGTGCATTATCTAAACACTTATTTTGTAAAGGACAGTTTGATTTAATTCTACAGTTACATTTTGCGGAGTTGTTGTTGCTCGGAACGGTACTATTATGATGGATATTGCTAGAAATATTATTATTGCTATTTTGGTTATTTTGGTTCGGGTTTAAATTTAAGTTTCTATTATTAATTCTATTTATATTTTGTGCTATGTTCATAGTAGTAGAGTAGGATAGTTTTATGGTATGTCTGTTAAAGATTGAGTGGTATCTGTGGGCTTTAGGATAACATTTGTCTAGTGCTTTAAAGAATAGCTTTGCTAAAGGTGTTTTAATGTTTAATGAGAATGGGGGTGAATACCAAATAATATTTCTAGTTCTTTTGTTAGTTTTAGAGTTTAAGTTAAATTGTTTATTATTATTACAATTAATAGTAGGGTGATTTGCCTTATTATTTTTGTCAATGTATTTAATTTTATTTGTATACACTGCTCTATTTAAAGCTTCATTATAATATTCAGCCTTATCATCAAAAATGTTTTTATTAGCGGAGATGCGTGAAATTCGTTGTTGAACACTATTGACAATAGTGTTCTTAATAGATCTAGAATGATTAGAGTTAAAACTTACATAATTAAGATTCTCATTAATTTTTATGGAATGGCTAGTAGAGCCCTGTGCTAAGGTTTAATGTTACGTCTAAAAAGTTAACGATTTTATAGTTATTCTCTATTTCTAACTTAAGGTTGTAGTTATTGAAGAATTGTAATATGGATTTTCTTTTACTATTAATTTCACAATTTCTATTATTTTCAATTAAAAGCAGCATATCATCACGATATAAACCACCGGTCATCTCTGGTATTTTTCTATGCATGAGCTTTTCATTTATCTTTGCTTTTTTCCTTCTTCTGTCTCTTACTATTTTTCCTTCTTCTCTTCTCTCTCTCTTACTATTTTTTCCTTCTACTCTCTCTTACTATTATATGTTATATATCTAAACTGTCCATAGTCATTTAAATTAACGGTTGTTTTTAAATTATTTATTTGATCATTTGCATATTCACCCATAAGTTTGAAAAATCCATTATACATTTCCACTATCCAGGGAATATTCAACTGATAAGGTATGATTTTCCTGGGTATATCTCTATTTATAAAACAAACTTTGTATTTTATCTGAAGAAAGCGTACGAAAGTGTTTTGGTGCCCTTCAAATATATATAATAAAATAAATATGGTTTTATAAATATAGTTTCGATTTATTTAATATCATTGAATATTTACTCCAGAACACTATCGAGTGCTCTGAATCAGCTATAAACATTTATATTTGTCGGACTTCCAACAAATTAAATATCCCTTCTACTTATATATATATAGTAATAATAATAATATTTATACTTATATATGCTTTATATACAATTATAAATATGGAGGGTAGGGTAGTACTAAGTACTAGCCAGTTACCGGTAGGAGAAAAGGCGCAATGTAAATTATCTAGTGTATTACAGAGCCGAGATACAAAATATTAAAACAATCAAATCTTAGTTTAATACATTTAATTGCTGACAATTGTTTCTTCCAGAGGAATGTCTGGATTCATAGGAGCATAGAGAATGTTTAAACAGGTAATTAAAATCCTAGTCTTCAGAACATTTAGGTAGATACATAACTATTATCAGTGTCATAGACATCATATAGAAAGTCGGGAATTAAAAATGAATGTTATGCTCCAGAAGACACAATTAAAAGGAGCAATGGTGAAAAGTGAAAAATTAAGCATATTATGTATAAACAGATATTGTTTAAGGTAATACATGTGCAAAAGGTACAAGCAAAAAAAGATGTAAGATAAGATAGATAAAAGATATCTTAGCATTGGAAATCAGGTAATGTTAAGGGTATATAATGCAAGAGTCAATACAATTAATGTCAAGCTTGACATGAGGAATGCCTTTAACTGCATACGCCGGGACCATCTGCCCGATGCCTACCTCAGCCGAGCCCCCTCTGCCTACTCGCTGGACTACCTGTCGTATGGAGCCCATGCTCCTTGCTGCTGATACGGTCATACATTCGGCCACTGGGGTCCAACGGTGTGACCCTTTGAGTCCGCTCCTGTTTGTCCTTGGTATAGACCACATTGCCCGGAGTATCACGGCCCCTCTCAATGTTTGGTATCCGGATGATGCTATGTTGGGCGGGCCCGTACAGACTGTCTGCCATGACCTACAATCGGTGGTTCCTGCCCTGGCGGGAATCGGCCTCCAGGTCAATTCGTCCAAGTCGAAGGTGGTGAATGTTAGCTACGATCCTGAGAGCTTTGCAGTCTCCGTCTCGGACGTGCGGTCCATTCTCCACCAGGTACAGGTGACCCCCAAAGAGGATGTCCTCATCCTCGGGTCACCGATCCACCCGCCGGCCATCCGCTCCACCATCAGGTCCAGGCTCCAACAACTCTAGACCCTCACGAGCCGACTGGGCTTGATCGACGGCCACCCAGCTCTCTTTCTGTTCAGGAACTGCTTCTCCCTGCCGAAGCTCCTCTATACCCTTCGCAGCGCTCGGTGCTACACCCACGCATCTCTCCTCGCTGACCTCGATACTTGTATCCGAGCAGCAGCCGAGGAGATATGCAACGTCAGGTTTGACGACATTGGATGGCAACAGGCCACTTTACCTGTCAGGTATGGCGGCCTTGGCCTCCGGTCCCCGATCTCACCGGCTTTGCCAGCATTCCTTTCGTAGGTAACCTCATGACGCGGCCTCGGCAGCAGGGTTCTCCAAAACACAATAGAACCCTCTGTGTTCAGGGAACGTGAGGCCGCCTATGAGACGTGGGACCGACTAGGACTTAGACCAGTAGACGTCCCTCCTCCTTCTACCCCTGCTGACGTCAAGTCCTCCCAAAGCATTTAGGATGCCATCCAGTTCAGCCTGGTTTCAGACAGGCTCACAAGCTTGCTTGACCAGCACCGCCTTGCCTGTTTTTGTGCGGCCTCCAAACTCCACAGTGGTGCCTGGCTCCATGCCTTACCCTCCTTCTCCACTGGCACGCAGCTAGATAACAATAGCCTGCGCATCGGCGTTTTCTTGAGGCTCGGCCTCTGGATCTGCGAGCCACACCAAAACAGGAATACAGTCAAAATATCTAACTACAACGAACCTAGAAAGCTATATAGCGAGACTAAGTAATAAACGCCTCAAAAAAATAATAGCAGCTATCGAACCTCATCTTCATTCTCATCTCAACCCACTGTTCCACACCAAACTAACAACAGCAAGCAGGCATTCTTATCGCAGCCCACCAACACATCTAACCTTAACGAAAAAAAAAAAAAATTAATCGACATGCACTGGCACATTGTATTTACCGCCTATTGGGTAACTGGATGAGTAACAATATTGTGTACCTCTGACAAGTTACAACAAGCCATGAGATATTTAAACATGTGGGTTCCACATCAAATGTTTTTGAATAAAGATGGTATTCACATATCCATTCGTTTAAAAATCCAGAGTTTTGAACATCTACCGCTTCGGCTAGGTAAATATGGAAATTAAAAAATGGAAAAAATAAATATAATCTGTCGTGGCCCATTCTACGATTCGCCCACCCCTACCGACGTAAAAGGAAGGATTGTGAACTTTGTGTGATTGATGTACTAGAATATCGACAGGAAAGAAATTACTGAAATATAGAAAAGATAGGATATTCAACCGTAAGCCGAAATACCTAAGAACATTTTCTAATTATAACCCAATCTAACCCATGATTAGATCCTATTACTCTATCTCAGTTTCTCAATTTCTGATACTTATATCACTTTCGAATAGCCAAGTTTATTACATAGACTAGAGGCGCCAAATCTATCCCTTTAGTTTCATCTTTGTCTGTAACTGTCAGGCTGATACTACTAATATTTAAAAAATCCAAAGCCTTTTAATTTTTTTACCATAGTAACCACTTCCATGATTTATACGATCCCCTTTGAACTATAGATTAACTATTTCTCAACCAATGACGTGTCCCATTTATGTAGCCCCAGAATTTGGTGGAAGCCCTTAGAACAACTTATCAATTCTCCCTCTTCACATTTGATACTATCACTCAAATTCTAAAAATTGTATTTATTTTGTGACGATTTGTCGAGCTGTAGAGTATTGCAGGAGAATGATTGGAAATATCAATATATCTAAACAGGCCGTTTAGACCCTAACTCAATAATGAAACACGTGCTAACATGCATAATTAAATAAGTCTTTCTAGTCATGCCTTGCTGTTTTTCCTAACACACACACACACATATATATATAATATAGTGAGGAGAGAACACACGAAAAGAATGTGTTTTCATTACAGGGGGTATATTACCACTAGAATGAAAAACATAAAAACTGCGAGAGCTACAGGAAATACATTATAATCAAAGAGATTAATTAAAATTGAAAACGAACCTTCATAACTATGACACCTGGGATATGTTTCAGAAAATGTCTTGCATTTCTAATCGAAATTAGGTAACTAGTCGTCAACATGGGGGGAGAGAAAAGGAAAAATATGCGCTTCAGACTGTAGCTAGTGGTCCAAATGGGAAAATAAAGCTGCTAGAAATAGCATATGACCATTCACATTAAATTGTGCTCAGCAAACAGAGAATATATATATATATATATATATATATATATATATATATATATATATATATATATATATATATATATATATATATATATATATATATAAATGGAACAGAATGAAACGAAATTTCATTTCTCACTCTTAGTACGGCAGTTACTTAAAAAAAAGGTGACGTGGTTGCCCAAACACTGTACGGCGTAATTCGGGCTGTTTGTTTGTTTACCAACAAACCGACCATTATAATAAATGTACGTGCATATATATATGTGTGTGCATGTATGTATATATATACATACTACTGTACGTCTGTATACATATATGTATGTACGCATACATACATACATACTTGCATTTATATATACATATATATATATATATATATATATATATATATATATATATATATATATTTATGGGTGTGTGTGTGTGTGTGTGTGTGTGTGTGTGTGTGTGTGTGTGTGTGTGTGTGTGTGTGTGTGTGTGTGTGTGTGTGTGTGTGTGTGTGTGTGTGTGCCTTTAGGTTTATTGCAAGGAAAATAAAGAACAAAAAACAAAAGACATTAATATAGCAAAATGAAGCTGTACATCAGTGTATAACATTCCTACTTCTGAAAATAGTCACCATCTCCTTCAATAACAATATTCCAGCTTCGAATGAAGGTATGTGTCCCAGCTTCGTAAGACTGTTGGCTGGTCACGAAACTAATTCTTGACAGCAGTTTTCACTTGCTCATCATTTTCAATGCCTCTCAATGGTTCTGTCATGGGACCGAAAAGGTGGAATTAGGGATAGTGTCAAATCAGGTGAGTATGGAGGGTACAGCAGTTGTCCACCCGAATGAAGTCTTTTCCTCCTTTGTCCTGATGCTCGTGTGGGGTCTCACATTTTCGTTTTGAAGAATAGCTTCATTCATCTCCAAGTTGGGACTTGTCGAATTCTTGCTTTTAATCTTTTTAGTGTCTCAATATATGCTTCAGGGTTAAATTTGTCTCCTCTTGGCTAGAAATCTATGAGAATCTCCCCTTCAGTATCCCCCAAAACAGTCACCATGATTTTTCCGGCTGACGCTTGTGCCTTGAACTTTTGACTTTTTGGAGACGTCGGGTGACGCCATTCCATTGATTGCGTTTTTTACTCAGGTTCATAATGATGAATCCATGTTTCTTCACCTGTAATAAACCATCTAAAGAACGTGTTGTATCTGACTGAATTCGAGGTGATCAGTGCAGCAGTTAACCCTTTCAGTCTTGTGCTCAACTCTGAGTTATTTTGGTACCCAACGGGCACAGACTTTTGAAAATCCAAGTGAATCAAAAATGGTGTGAGCTCTACCATGCCTTATTCCGAACTCTAATGCCAACTCATCAAAGATTATGCACCTATCAGCTCTGATTAAAGCGTCTGATTTTGCTTTCTTGTCAGGGTTGACCGAAGTTGACGAGCGGCCAGCACGAGGTTTGTCTGCTAAACTTACAGTTCCCACCTCGTCAACTTCATTCCAACGACGCGACCACCGACGCAAATTACTATAGTCTACGGCGTCTCTTTTATAAACATATTTTAGTCTCTTGGGAATGTTAACAGAGGTTTCTCCTTCAGTGACAAGGAATTCAATTACTGCTCTTTACTTCGGACAGACTTCCAAGTGGACGGCCATCGTGACATCAACTCAGTCACTCACACAAATCTGAAAAACAAAATTAGATATGTTAATCTCAAGAAGAGATATTCTCTACCCTTGTGGCAGATTTCAACTCATTCTATAAAAACATGAGCCTTCTATGACAAAAGAGGCATTGCTTTTGATTGGCCATCGTATATATATATATATATATATAGTAATAATAATAAATTTGAAGACTAAAATCCAATGAGGGATCAATAAGGATAAATATATATATATCAAATATATAAGAACCGTAGAGCAAATATTTATTAAAATAATCTGTTATTTTAATAAATATATATATATATATATAAGGAATTTATATCTAGTAACATTTATATACACACAGATGCATATCAATGCTAGCAAATATATAGGTTTTGTCTTATTAACAATGTGGTTCAATGCATGGGGTTGCAGAACAATAATATAAAAGACGTAAAATAAGAAAATTATAAAATTAACTTACTAAAAAATCACTTCCAACTAATTAGTTTCTGGAATGGAGTAAATATATTTTTCGAAGAAACATATCGAAAATCATTCCGTCATCAGGAAAGTCTTTTTCCGTATAGGTCTCCAGGCATAGCGAGGACACTGGAAACTTATTAAAAAAATAATTCAGTGGAATGGAAATAGCGAAGCGTGGACCTCGATGTCACGTGATTGATTCTTTTTGAATTTGCCACAGACGTAGAGGCAGTGATTTTCTCAATGGCTTGGAATCCAGTCCACGCTTCGCTATTTCCATTCCACTGAATTATTTTTTTAATAAGTTTCCAGTGTCCTCGCTATGCCTGGAGACCTATACGGAAAAAGACTTTCCTGATGACGGAATGATTTTCCATATGTTTCTTCGGAAAATATATTTACTCCATTCCAGAAACTAATTAGTTGGAAGTGATTTTTTAGTAAGTAAGTTAATTTTATAATTTTCTTTTTTACGTCTCTCATATTGTTCTGCAACCCCATGCATTGAACCACATTGTTAATAAGACAAAACCTATATATTTGCTAGCATTGATATGCATCTGTGTGTATATAAATGTTACTAGATATAAATTCCTTATAATTATCTCCAATTCATTTGTCGAGCAATATTTGGCCATGACTGCTACTATGGTAGTAAGCTGGCCGCTGTCTAAATAACCACTCGCTTTCCACTGATTGACCTCGATGTCACGTGTTTGATTCTTTTTGAATTTGCCACAGACGTAGAGGCAGTGATTTTCTCAATGGCTTGGAATCCAGTCCACGCTTCGCTATTTCCATTCCACTGAATTATTTTTTTAATAAGTTTCCAGTGTCCTCGCTATGCCTGGAGACCTATACGGAAAAAGACTTTCCTGATGACGGAATGATTTTCCATATGTTTCTTCGGAAAATATATTTACTCCATTCCAGAAACTAATTAGTTGGAAGTGATTTTTTAGTAAGTAAGTTAATTTTATAATTTTCTTATTTTACGTCTCTCATATATATATATATATATATATATATATATATATATATATATATATATATATATATATATATGTGTGTGTGTGTGTGTGTGTGTGTGTGTGTGTGTGTGTGTGTGTGTAAAACGTAAACAGACATAACAACACAATCGGTACAGTATATGGAAGGGATATATTAGGTTAACACTTGATATAGCAGGAAGAAGGTCTTAATGTTTCGGACGCTAGTCCTTCACCAGAAGAAAGAATGAGAAATAAGATAGATTGAGGGGATGGATGGGTTGGGATTGGAAAAAATATCTTTAGATAAAAATAGCAAGTCCTTTCATAATCATATCTCTTGCAAAACTGTTGGTGCTGGCGTTTTGTGTATGATTTATTTTTTAGAAAATGGATGATGGAGCGCGTCTAACTGAAATGGAAAAGAAACAGTTTTGTAAAAAGAGCTATACTTGTGCACGTTCGTAAGCATGTGTGTGTGTGTGTGTGTTATTATACGTCGGTATGAAGCTAAGAAGAAATGTGTGTGTATATGTGAGTAAAAGAGTGTGTGTGCATGTAAGTACGAAGCTATGAGCAAAAGTATGTTAATGTAAGGGTGTGTATGTGTGTATTCAGAGCAGTGAAGGACAAAGTGGAGTGAGCCTATATAGTGGGCCTGTATTAGTTGTAAGAGATGTTAATGATCAAGAGAAAGTGATAGTAATTTAGGGGTGAGAGAATCGAAGTTAGTGTTGCAGCATAAGTACAAACTTTATTGGCATATTTCAATTGTTTCGATATCGATCAGCTGAGGGTACAATCAAGACGACCGGGCCCTACAGCCGCGATAACTCTGGAATACAACCCAAACGAGACGGACCTCGTAACAGCATTGAGTGCTTCGAACGGCGCGCCGCCTGTAACTATAGATACACACCTAGCTAACATTGTATCTATTAAGGTTAATTAAGACCCATCAATTCACTCTTTGCATGTAAAAAATATATCAAAATTTTCATTTATGTATTTTAAATTAATATTTAATTCACTTTCGTTTGTCGTTTCAGGGAGATACTAAAATTACTTATTATTGATCCCTGACTTTAAATAAAAATGACAACACTACAAGAGAAAGCACTACCTGTACCGTGGTTCATAGAGACCAAATCAGACACACAGATCCAGCGGAATTATAATCATATGGGAGAAACACCAAGTCATATTAGTATCCGTGCCTAGCATAATATGTTTATGGAACCAGGAAGCGTCTTACAGAACACGGAGGCCAGCAACCCAAACATCTGTTGGAAATATTGAGCGAATTCGCGCAGTATTTCATCGTAGTCCTCCAACAAAATCTATTGGTACTGCAAGTAGACATTTAAGCTTACCATGGTCGAGTTCACAAAGTTTTGAACAAGAACGTGAGATTTTATGCCTATAAAATGCAACTTTTCTAAGCATTTCAGCTAGATGACATGCAGTGGGCATGTTAGCTCGAATAGAGGGAGACGCAGTTTTTCTTCGAAAGATTTGTTTAAGGTATCAGGAATGATAAATAAACACATTAGGATCTATAGTTCGGAAAACCCACACAAGAGTATTGAATAGAAACAGCACAAAGTCAATGTTTCATGCGGTCTCATGTTTGGTCTTGCGATTGGCCCATTTGTCTTGGCAGAAGAAACGATTACTTCTAAGATTTTCCTTTATCTTTTATAGAAATTTGTCGCACCACATTTGTACCACTTGCTGCCAAAAGTTATTTTCTAGCAAGACGGTGTGATATCCCATTGCAGCTTCACTGTTCGGGAGTTTCTTAATGAAATATTTCTAAGCTGGTGAATTTGAAGAGAGGATCCATTTCCTTGAACACCCAGGCCACCAGATGTAAACCTATCTAGACTTCTATTTATGGGGCTACGTTAAAGACCTCAATGGTATCAAGGAAAGAATACATCAAAACATATCCACCATTGACGAGGGGATGCTCCAACACACATGGTCAGTAACTGACCATCGTCTGGATGTGCTGTATACAAGCAATGGCGCCCGCTTTCAACTGTTCTGATGGTTTTTCCAATATTGGTGTTTTTTTTCATTTTTTTCTGAATTCTTCAAATTGTAAAGATAATTAATGAAAACCCTGTACACAAATCACACACACACACACACTCACACATACACATACACACACACATACACACACACATAAACACACACACACACACACACGCATACAAACACTCACACACATCTATATATAGATCGAAACATACATAAAATATGCATGCATGCGTACATACATGCATGGATACATACATTCGCGTCGTTGATACGATTACCAGACCGAGCGGCACGTAGTGTTCTTTAGCCAGGACATAAATTCCTCTTTCGACCCCCTTTGTCTCTGATTCTCTCTCACTTATTCTCTTTATCTCTCTCACCACTCCGGGTCTCTCTCTCCTCTCAACAACTATGTCTCTCTTTCTATCATCAATCTCTTTTACACTCTCCCACTCTCCCCCATTCCCACCTCGCTGACTCTCTATCTCTTGTCTCTTCTGCTACTGTTTATCTAAGATATGTTGTTGTTATTGCTATTGTTATTTTTGTTGTTATTGTTGTTGTTATTGTTGTTGTTATTATTGCTGTTGTTATGGTTGTTGTTATTGTCGTCATATCTTCATACAGCAACACTTGGGTGTTCAGATATTTTACTTCTTCATTCCAGCCCACTTGTTGTGGTACTTCAACTATTGTTTCTAAACCACCATAACTACAAACCACAAACACAACAACTACAATATCAGCAATAAACACCGCCACCGCCACCACTATTACTACAAGAACAACTTAAATATCCATTACCATCATGACTACCACCAGCAGGAGTAACACCAACACTACCAGTGTGACAACCAATACAAATACAAATTCAGCAATAACTACCACCAGACCGAGCGGCGTATGTATCCATTTATGTGCGCATGCGTTATGTTGTATGTATGTATCGACCTACGTATAGATGTGTGTGTGTATGTGTATGTGTTTGTGTATGTGTGTGTACACGGTTTTGTCTTCTCTGTCCTGTGCGCCGTGGTCGCGGGCCGGCCAGCGCGTGGGCCTCATTTGCTTATAATAGTGAGAGATGGTGAAAATGAGAGAGTTGGATGCAGTGACTATACCAGCAGTGCTGAAGTATTTTGTAGAGTTAAAGATTAAGGGATTTTACGATAAACCACCGCCATAACCACCACCGTCACCATCACCACCACCACCACCACCAAAAGTCTTCGTCCAACACCCTCCTCTATATTCCCTTATACTCAACCCTTTCCCCTCTCTTTCCTCCTACCACCTTTATCCAACAACAAAACCCCACCCACCCTCATTTAGACGCCAACGGCCGGAGTAGTGAAAGAATTCCAATGTTTATGTCTGAAACTTCTTCAGTGTTTTGGTTTCCTTTCCTTCCATCCTGGGACATTTCTTTGTCGGGTGAGGAAGAGGAGGCGCGTGAAGAGGAAGAGTATGAGGGGGAGGGTTTGTCAAAATATCTTTGACAATAGTGGAATTAACAAAGTGGTATTGCAGTGAAAACAATAAAATAAGTAGCTAAAATGCATTTAAGAAACACTGCCTCACCACCTCACCTACACGTCACCGCCACCACCACTGTCACCACCGCCGCCAGCACTGCCACCATCACCTCTGCCATTAACTTCCACAACTATAACAACACCACTGTCATCTCTATATATCTATTATCACTGTCTCTATTGAAAGCTCCACATCCCCCACACAAACGTAAACACACGAATACATACATCCAAATATATATTTATATGTATGTCTGTATTTATGTGTGTATGAATGAATGTATGTATGTATATAGGTATGTATGTGTGAATGTATATATGTATGTATCTATGAACATGAGTATGTATGTGTATATATATATATATATATATATATATATATATATATATATATATATATATATATATATATATAGATATATATATGCGTCTATGTGTGTCTGTGTATGTGTGTATGTATGTGTACACGTGTCTATGTGTGTATGTGAACATGTGTCTGTGTGGGTGTAAATGTGTTTGTGTGTGTATGTGAACATAATTGTGTGTGAATGTGTATGTGTACATGTGTCTGTGTGTGTCCTTTTGTCGTTATTTGTCTGATTCTTATTCTGTTGACATGTCGCTCCTAATCCCCCTGTTTATTTAAAGATATGGCTTTTTGACTTTTGTGTGCCCCCACCATGCTTAATGGAAGTAAAATACGTGGGGATACGCATCCATTAGTGTTACTTAATACTCCCTTAACAATTGGGGCCGACTGACCACGTGATAAAATTACCAATGAAGCAAACTGCCCAAACAGAAAACATTTCAACGGGTTCTCTAAGTTGTGTATATTGTTCTAAGGTTTTATCTATTATCATAGGTCAGATGTGTAGAAGAGTTAAATGTTGGGGACAGGGACCTGATAGGAACACTAGGGTGTCGTGTACAGTTCCACACTTTATCAGCTAAAGATAATAAAGCTTTATGGAGGGGGGCTGTCGTTTTTGCCTATGAATAAGTATTGGCTGTCGCACGACCAGCCTCACTACACGGAAAATATCCTCTTTGTGATATTTTTCATAGCTCTCTACTGCTGCTTCTGTAGAAAAACTCAGTTGTCATCCACAAAATTCTATTGTATGTTGTTTTATCAAATCACAGACAATTCGTTAAACCTGATACATCTCAGTCAAGTTTTGTTTGTGAATTCCTACCGTTTACAGTCCCGAGTGTCGAGAGAATTTGAATCAATATTGCTTAAATAATTGTGTGGTTAAATATGAACATCATTGCAATGTCACTTGTATTCAAGGTTTAAAAAACAAATTATGGCTTAATTAAGGAGGATAGGTAGCACATACGAGCCATTTTCAAGACGGATTATTCGAAGAAAACGTGTTGAAACAAAGCCACTCAATTTTAAAGAATTCTATTTAAATTAAAATGTTCTCTCCTCATGTTATCTAAATATTGAAATCATTAGTAATGTCAGTAAATCCTTCTAAATTGTTAATTAGTTAAACAAAATACAGTGTATTTTATTAGTAAATATTGGGATGATAAAATCCATAATTGTTTCTACTTTAGGCACAAGGCCAGCAATTACCCAGTGCATTACTGGTACTTTATTTTATCGACCCCGTAAGGATGAAAGGCAAAGTCAACCTCGGCGGGATTTGAACTCAGATCGTAAAGGGACGTAACTATGCCACAAAGCATGGCGTCCGACCCTCTACCGATACTGCCAATCCACCGGCCTTAAAATTGTAAAATAGATAATGAATGATATCTGTCACACAAGAATTGAAGCCGTTCCACTGAATATATCCACGCTGTTTCCCTTTACCAAATTTAAGTCAAAGATTTTGGTCGAAAAGAGATTATGGTCGATTTCATTTACAAAATGTGCTTCATGGTGATATCCCAACTGAAACCGTGATTTTGAGCAATAAAGGATATATATGAGTGGAAATCTGTTGCACAACAGTACCAAGTATTAATTCTAAAATTGAATTGATTACACACACACACCACACACACACACACATATATATATATATATATATATATATATATATATGTATATCAGAAAGTAAGGTTTCTTTTCTATTTCACACGGGTAGTAATATAGGAGAAAGAAATTGAAAATGTAACTTGAGTATTTAAGAAGATTTATTAATAGTAAATTTACTGATTTTCAAAAGCTAAATGAGATGGAGAGATGTATGGCTAGGTGCCGATGTGTCTCGATGTGAAACACAGCACGATATAACAAGTAAAATTATTATGAATAAATCTTCTTAAAGATTCAAATAACATTTTCAACTTCATTTTCATATATATGCATATATATATATATATATATATATATATATATATATATATATATATATATATATATATATATATATATATATATATATATATATATATATATATATATAAATATATAGTGTGTGTGTGTGAGATATATATATATATATATATATATATATATATATAGAGAGAGAGAGAGAGAGACGTTGTTTGATTTTCCAATAATCCCACGTAAACATGTGCAGAATCTGCAACAAGGTATGTATTTCACATAATAGCAAACGTAACATAAGTTTATAGCAGACATTTTTTAATCTTTCAATTCGATACACATTTACTTACAGTATTGAATATAGAAACTGTCTGCCGTCCTTCACTTCCTTTCATTCTTTGTTTTTAGTTTATTAATTTTTTTTTACTCTTTTCAAGTTAATTTCAAAGAAAATTCGCCATGGTTGACACCAAATATAGTGAACAATAGAAGACACTGAATTTCAGGTTTATTTTCTTGTCATGCATCAATTCATTAAGAAAAAGAGTACTTCCGTTTTCAAGCACATGTGTCACCCAACAGAGAACTAAAGGAAACAGCTGTGTTGTTTTTATATTGTAGTTATGTGCTTGCGCGTGGCCCAGCGGTTGCAGTGTTCAGTTCACGATCATTAGGTCATGTTTTCGATTTCCGGTGACACGTTGTCTCCTTGCGCAAGATACTTTATTTTTAGTTGCTTCAGTCCGCTCGGATGGAGATCTAACTATAATTCAAACGGTGAACCTTGTCATTCACTGTGTCACACTAAATTTCTCGAGAACTACGTTAAAAATACATACTTCCGTGATATGCTCAGGCACTTGCACCTTTAGTTCATGAGCAGGCTATCACATCGATAAAACAATTGAAACAATCATCTTAAAACATTTAAATGTGTATCCTTAAATAATTTTGATACAAGACACCGAGAACAATGGTTGAGGCAACAGTTGAAAGCATTAAATATTTAATTTCTATTTGATAATAATTGTTTCTACTTTAGGATAATAATATTTCTATATTTTCCCTAAATTTTTCATAAATTATTTAAGGAAGGTAGAGAAGTTCTTATGATCCCTGCAAATCACACCCAGCTTGTAAAGAATCTTAAGCATATTGAGAGAACGGTTATAAATATATATATATCTGTTATTTTTCTTAATTTTTATTAATTTAATATTTAAAGTTAAGGATAACAAACTATATTGGTGTAGTTAGTATTTTTTCACCCTAGCAAATTTGCCCCTTACGATTCGAACACATGTATGTTTATATTAGTGTTCATCTCTCTTGTTTATTCAATTATATTGTACGGCTCGGAAAAGCTTTTTTCTTAGAGCTATTTAATTGTAAGGGACTACCCTGAGTTATATATATATATGCATTTGTATCCATATTTGCATGTGTGCGCGTCCGTGTGTGTGTGTATGTATATGTATATATATATGCATGCGCATATGTATAAATAAATATATATATATATATATATGTGTGTGTGTGTGTATGCCTGTAGGTATTTGTTGTCTGTGCAGGTATGGATGGTATTGTATGTGTTCATTTGTATGTTTTAAGTTATATGTATACACGTGTATATGTTTCTGTATCTATATATGTGTATATGTAATTGTTATATGCTGAATATTTGGAATGTTTTGCATATTTTGTACAGTCCCATTAATGGACTATATTTGGAACTTCGTAACTAGCTGTACTATTTCTGGTTCTGTGAAGACCAGCTTTTCATGATTTATATTGAGGCAGTTAGTAACATATTACAGAACCCCAATAATCACAGATACAAATGTAAAGGTAGACTCAGAGTGGAGTATCTGCAGATTCCTCATTAGTTCAGAAAAAAGTTATCTTTTCGCTAATCTTTAGCACTATATTGAAATCAGCTGGGCAGCTGAGGTCCACTACTGTGCATGCCTTCTTTTCTCTGTCCCATTTCCCCATGTCTGATTTGTTATGTTTGCATTTTATTGGGGTTTGATTGGAACATTCCATCAATTCTCTTTTATATTATGTGCATATGCTCCCCACATCACTGTAACATTTTATGTTTATTCTCAGGATTATCTTTCCTGCGAATTTCATTGTATAGTGATTCGGTCATTATGTCATGCCTCATAGGTACATAGTATTGTGACAATATCTTTGGACATCTGCTTATATTGTGGTTAACAGATTCTGCAGAATCTGCCTCTGTTGTCACATCTAAATATTTTGCCTGCATCCCTATCTCTTTTGTGCATCAGGTATTTCGTTGTCATTTCCTGTACTAGGATTGCAAGAGCATATGTGTCAAAGTGAGAGCCAATTTATAGGTTGTTGGTCCAACATAGACTATCTCCTTATTTATATTACTCTCACTTTGAAGCTTTCTGGCAACATAACTTCACATAATTTATTGGTGGAAAGCATAAATTCACTGCGATATTGCTGTGCAATTTCCCTGGATCTGACGTTTTGGTTATCATGCAGGGAATATCTCTCAAGCAGCTCCTTCCTGACTCCCATGATATTATCTGCCTCCTGTAGAGAGACTAGTTCTCTAGAAGGGCTTCTACGCCTGGTGTTCGTAGATATTGGGGGAGGGATATGATGCGACACTCAAATGCTGTATGTATGTATGTTCTTCTGGTTTTATAATTTCACAAATTTTTGCCAATAGAGAGAGAGAGTCAGTTTCTAACATAGTTACAAGACTCTCATTTGAATTTACACCACAACTAGGTAGATATATATGCATGTCTGCATGCATGCTTGTGTGTGCAGGTATGTATGTTATTGTATGTGTGGATGTGTATGCTTTGAGTTGTATGTGTGCATGTGCATACGCTTTGTATCTGTACATGTGTATATGCAGTTATTAGATTCAAAATTTTGGAATGTTTTACATATTTTTACTGTTCCATTAATGGATTGTACTTGTAATTTACTAACTAGTTGTGTTCTTTCTGTTTCTGTGAAGCCCAGCTTCTCAAGATTTATATTGAGGAAGTTACTAAAATATCCCAATGCCCCAATAATCACAGGCATAAATCTGAAGGTATAGTCAGAGTGGAGTATCTGCAGATTTCTCATTAGTTCTGCATAGATATTCCCCTTTTCGCTAATCTTTGATATTATATTGGCATCTTCTGGGCAGCGAACTTCCACTACTGTGCATGCCTTCTTTTCCCTGTCCCATAACATTATATCTGGTCAGTTATGTCTGCATTTTATTGGGGTTTTTACTGGAACATTCCACCAGTACTCTTTCATATTATGTATACGTATGTCTTCCACATTGCTGTAGCTTTTAATGTGTTTATTATCAGGGCTATCTTTTCTACAGATTGCATCCTACAGTGTTTTGGCCACTACTTCACGACTCATAGGTACGCTGATGACATCTTTGGACAGCTGCTTATGACATGGGTGACATCTTCGATGTTAATTCTGCAGAGTCTGCATTTGTTGTCACATCTAGGTGTTTTGCCTCCATCCCTATCTCTTTTGTGAATCAGGTATGTCGTGTTGATTTCCTGTTCTTGGATTGCAAAAGCGTATCCAGCGGTTGTTGGTCCAAGATAGACTACTTTGTTTATCTATATTACTCTCACTCTGAAGCTTCCTGGCAACATATCCATGCATGATTTTTAGCTCATAAGCATACAGTTTTTCATCCATAGATTAACTGCGGTACTGCTGAGCAACTGCCCTGTGTGTGAGAATTTGATTATCACGAAGGGAATATCTTTCAATAAGTTCTTTCCCAATTCTCATGATCTTATCTGTCTCATGCATGTAGATTTTCTCGAGAGACGGGGTCCTACGCTTCGATGTTCGTAGATGTTGTCAGAGGGATATGATGCGACATTCAAATGCTGTCTGGACTGATGTTAGGCCTATGCCTCCCTACTTACGTTTCAAGGAAAGGCGGTCTATGTCACTGTTGATGTGGAAGTTTCCGGTGTTGTTTAGTATTTTTCGAGTTCTAACATCAATTGCTCGGACTTCGTCTATCGTCCAATTGAGTATTCCAAACATTGGTGTTAGGACAGGCACAGCAAACACATTGTGAGCCACTGTTTTATTGTGCGCAGAGAGTTCCGATGACAATATTTTTCTTAATCGGGTGTAATATTCGCTGGTTACGCGTTCCTTATTACAGATACCATTATAGGATATGTTCTCATCTATCCCCAGCAATCTGTAGCAGTCCTCATCAGATATCGGTGAGACAGTTAGGCCATTGATGACATTGTTGCTAGATTGGGTTGTAGTTTTCCCCCGCTTTACAGTCATGTATGAGCATTTATCTTGGCCAAACTTCATTCCTATATCCTTTGAGAACGTTGTAACCAGGTCAAGATTTTTCTTCATCCCATCTATGATCTTGGCATAGATCATCCACAAAGAAATGATGGGTTAAGTTCGTATTCCTGTCCTCCTGTGAGCCAATGATGTATCCTTTACATTTCTTGAGCCGAAAGGACAAGGGGTTTAATGACAGGATAAATAGTATCAAAGAGAGACTGTCTCCTTGAAATATACCCCTGTGATATTCTATTTTATCAGTGAAAATAAATAGAGTCCTCCTTCTCTGTGTTTAACTTTAGGATAGTAGCCCAAGAAGAAGACAGCTTCTCTATGGCTCTGATAGTAATATGTATGTATGTATGTATGTATGTATGTATGTATGTATGTATGTATGTATGTATGTATGTATGTTATCTCTTTCTCTTAATTTCGAGTATATTATTTTTGACCGGCCACCTTCCTGGTGGCAAGGTTGTAAAAGAAAAGAAATTGTCATCCTTTGAATCGCAAGAATGTTTTGCAAATGTTGAAGGTGCCAGCTATCGCAGCCATTTGTAGACTATGAATTAGGGAGCTGCGCTTTTTGTCCGTAAATCCAAGTTCAGTCATACTTTGGTCCAAGCGGGTTGGTATATAACCCGTAGCTCCAATAATGATGGGTATGAAGCTAAATGTGTATCTTGGATACTGGATTTGTAAACTCCTCATCAATGGTCCGTAGATGTCCTCCTTCTCCTGTATTTTTCTGACAACGTTTACATCAAGTGAGCAGCTGATCTCCACAACAGAACACGTTTTCAATGTGTGGTCCCAAACAACAATATCAGGCCGGTTGTGCTTTAATTTGGTGGCAGTTTTTATTTTCAGGTTCCACCAGTATTCCTTAGTGTCATCTGTCTCAATATATTCTTACATCCTCGATCTTTGTTTTACATAGCCTACATTTATTGTCAACTGCTGGCCCTCCTCTTTTGTGCAGAAGATATTTGGTAGGGAGTTCTTATTCCTGTATTGCATAGAGATATCCCTCAAGGTGTGATGTCATAAACTTGTCGGAACTCCATGCCAGGCTTTTTGAGTGGTTTATCCCCTCTATGGTCTGTGTTTTACGTCTCAAGTATCCATGCACAACCTTTTCTGTAAATTGGTCAATTTTTTAATCTTGTTTGAACATTGAATAGGATCTTCCGATTTATCTGGGTGAGAGATTTATATCAGGCTTTAATCCATATGTCTCCTCCAGATCAGTCTCTATTCTAATGATTTTTTTTGTTCATGCTCATAAACCTGGGCAAGATGGTTGCCAACCTTTTTCCTCTGTTGAAGGTGTTGCTTCAGTTTTACTATCCGGGTCTCATATATTGTTAATATGGATTTTAGACCCCGACCACCTTCCTTGCGTGAGAAGTATAGCCTATCCACATCACCATTGATGTTAAAGTTCCCAGTAACACTGAGAAGTTTGCGAGTTCTAACATCCATCTCACTTAGTTCTTGCAATGACCAGTTCAGCAGGCCAAATGTTGGCGTTAGAATTGGCACATCATAAGTACTGTGGGCAATGTATTTGTTGTACGCTGACAGTTCTGATGACCATATTTTCTTTATTCTTCTGAGGTATTCAGTTCTGGTTCTCTCCTTATTTATGGGTCCATCATATCTGACATTCTCATCCTCTCCAAGATATCTGTAGTTGTCACCAGACTGTAGAGGTTGTATTGTCAGGCCGTTCATCTCTAGATTTCTAGAGGAGGGCACAGCTCTTCCACGTTTTACTGCCAAATATGCACACTTGGACTCACCAAATTTCATTTTGATGTCGGTTGAAAATTGTGTAATGAGGTCCAATTGTTTCTTGATGTCATTAATATTTGGCCCATACAACTTCAGGTCATCAACAAAGAAAAGATGGGAGATACATCTGGACCCACTTCTTTGTCCACCTTGTTTCCTGAGTAGGTAAGATAGTGGATTCAGTGAGAGAACGAAGAGTAGCACTGACAAGCTATCACCCTGAAAGATGCCCTTCTGGTAATATCTTATCAGTCTTAACTTGCTCCTTCTCACCTCTAAGGATCAAATTTGTGTACCAGTTCTTTGTCAGGCGTTCAACAGCAGGTACCAATGGTTGTGAGACTTTGGCTAACTGTAAAGCCTTAATAATCCACCCATGATTTACACTATCAAATGCTTTTTGATAGTCCAGCCACACCACAGTCATGTTTCTGCGATTCTTTGTTGTTTTTTCCTGAATCATTTTATTAGTTAGTAGGTGATCTATGCAACCCCACACCTCCCTCTTTCCACCAGCTTGCTCAGGTGTTATGATGTTGTTGGTAGCACAGTGATCCTGTAAGAACAGGTTAAGGTACCCAGTATATAATTTATACATGATGTTTTGGCACGCTATTTGGCGGTAATTTTTAGCAAGGGTGTTTTGGCTATTTTGGGGAATGAGGAGAGTAGTGGAAGTTGATAACCATCTGGGCAGTTCTTGTGTGCCTTTAATGGTTTCTGTAAACAGCCGTATGAGATCTTGCCGATAGAAGTGAAATTCTTCAACCAGTATCCTGTAACGAGGTCTGGGCCTGGCGATTTCCTATTCGACATTTTCTGTAGAGCTGTTTCCAGTATTGACCCATGTATGTCATATTGTTTTGTCTGTATGTTTGTATACATGTATGTATGCATGCATTTATGTATGTATGTATGTATGTATGTGAGTCAGATCGCTCTCGAGTGATACTGGTAACATGTAACCCAGTACAACCTGTCTCATGGTCGGATCGTCGGCGACTAAACCAGCAACCCACCAAACTTGCTTTGTGAGGAGGGTGATATTTGGACACCTTGCGGGATGAAATACAAGACCCGTAAAGGGCGGAGGAACTCGGCAGAGCTAACGGCCATCCAAATAGTACTTTTTTCCACGCGGGAATGAAAGGCTCCGAGTTGTTTTCACAACAACTTTCTAAGGGAGGGAAACTCTGAAAAAAATAACCTGTGGCTTCGGAAGCATCCGATGATGTTGAACAGTTCTCCTTTTCGGTTAGTGTTATCGATGCTCAGAGAGTGGGATTGGTCGAGTGCAAGGCCTTTCCCCACTTAAAAAACCTTCAAAGCACTGGCATTGCTTGTTACGGATTTGTTACAGGTTCGTGTGGCTGACCGTAGCCTAAAAGTGCACCATTTTCTGTAATCTGACAAGCGATTGCAATACTCTTAGGAGAGTTTGCACCCATCATGTATGTTTGTATGTGAGCGTGATGAGTATGTGTGTGTTTAGGAATTTTTAAGGGCAACCTAGAATCACAGGAGTGACAAAACAAAACAGAACGATAGTTTACACATTTACTTAATATCTCATAATATTTAAAAAGAAAAAAAGAAATTTTGATGGTGGTGGCGTTATGACATCCTAAGTGCAGATCTTGGATCTGGAGGGTAATGATATGCGCAGGATGTTATATTCTGTATATAACTCTCGTGTGTTATTAATAAAATGATAGCCTCTTTGATTATAAATTTTCCGATATTACATTCAGTGAATTCATTGATATCTTAGGTGTAACACACTGAGAATATGATCCCTACACATCACGCTCTAAACTCACACGTTCAATCACATTTCTTTGTGCCTATTTGAATTTCCAAGGGGGATTCAATTTAAAATGAATTTTAAACAGGTGTTACTCTGTTAAACCTTTATAAATAAAAGTAATGGCTCCATTTTTGTCGTGATGAGACCTTCGAAATATGACGTGTCTACATACTGTTAAGTATAAACATATATACATATTACATTGTATACACCTAGCTCCACCCCATCTCTCACATTACGCCTCTGCCATCACCACCCCACCAACACCATCACAAATACTACAACCACTAATAACGCAACCACTGCCACCACCATCACTAACCACCACCGTCACCACTACCACAACCACCACCATTACCACCACCGCCACCAGCACCAACACCACCAACACCACCAATACCAGTAACACTACAACCAACAACAAAACCACCACCAACAACAACACTGCCGCCGCCGATGATAGTCACAAGAACAGCGAATATTAACTTATTACCAAGCATAAATCCCCGAGTACAATGTTATTGATTAGATATGGCCCAGTAGATTTCTGGTATCGATTTATGAACCAAAATCTGTTAAAAGATCTTCATAGATAATGTCGACCCTGGAAAAATATTTACATCAAATTAAATTGATTTTAATTTTAGAATGTTGCGTCCTTCTGTTCCATAGACTGTAGGATGTGCATTTGTATATTAGGTTTTTGTAATATTATATGGGTGAATGTGGTGGCAATTAGGTTCAGTAGTATGTGTAATACATACGTAGTGAGTGTGTATGTTTTGACCGAGGGGTTAGTGAAGTGCACAAGAGGGCCTTTATGACTGTACAGTTTAGAAGGGAAGGCAGTACTAATAAAGGAAAACTAGGCGATTGTTAATTCCAGTTGCCGGAGCTTTGGCCAGAAAGAAGATTATTTGTTGTTTACGATACTAGCTGGGGTACATGGTGTTAGATTTTTTAGTTGGTTAAAAGAACACAGCAGAGCAAATAAAATCAAATAGAGATGGCCTGGAGAATTAAGGTGAAGAATATCTAGTCAAAGTGATCTCATCGTGTTATGACGGATATCCAATGATTGTCTGAAATCCTATTCTTCAGCTAGTTTCTCCAGCATATAGGTTGTTTCTAAAACATTGATACGAATGTCCTGTTCCAAAGTTTTCTTATTAAAATATATATTGTGAATTGCGTCATAATGTTAACAAATTTTGAGAAATAAATCTTATGATGCTTAACATTATGCCTGCTCAGTCTCGTGGTCCTAGACTTTGTTGTTTCTGGGATATTTACATCTAAATTGATAGCTATTTTTTGGAAACAGCCTGTACAACAAACCCGAAGTCGACATTTAATGGTAAACATGGCGACTAGTAATTTCAGTTGACTGGACTATATATAATCATTATCATTGTCATCGTCTTCATCATCATTATGGCCATCGTTCTCATTGTCTTCATATCATAATCCTCCTCTTCCTTCTCCTCCTCACCCTCACCTGCACCCTCACCATCATCGTCGTCATCATCATCAGCATCGTTATCATCATCATCATCATCATCATCGTCGTGACCATCATCATTGAAGTTACAACTATCATCACCGTCATCACCATACTCTTAATCATCATGGCTGTCAATATTTTCGTCGTCGTCGTTATCGCTATAGTCATCATCATCATCAACATCATCAACAACAACAAAAATAAAACTTTGCATTTCAATCGCTTTTCTGAACATCGACAATACCAACCAACAAAATTAGCAACAGTTACAACAACAACAACAACAGCAAAAATAAAACAAACGACAAGATTGACTACGAATACGGCAAGTATTATCTAGAATCTAACATTTTAAAAACAGAAAGTTATTTTGTTGTTTTTTTCATCACCACCAACGCCACCCCCATCACAATTACCATCAACATGGCCATCACCATCACCACCACCACCATCACCACCACCACGACTATCACCATCTACTTCCCGTCAAGTTTCCGTGTGTTTCAAAATAATTTAATCTTGTGTACAGTTGACATGGATCTGTGAAGAATGGGAGAGAGAGAGGGAGAGAGAGAGAGAGTGAGGGAAAGAGAAAGAGGGGCATGTAGGTGGAGATTGGGGAGGTTCGGCACCCCAATATATTTCTACAATCTCAGATCGAACTGATTATAAATTGTAACGAGCTGGTGATTATTAGCAGCCAAATACAGTGTTATATATGTACTTGTGTAATATGTGTGTGTGTGTGTGTGTGTGTGGATGAGGGTGAGGTATGTGTGTGGGTGAGGTTTTGTGTTTAATGCATGTGTGTGTATACTGTATATGTATATATATATATGTATATATATATATATATATATATATATATATATATATATATATATATATGTATATATATATAAATGTATATGTACATATATGTATGTATATATGTGTGTGTAAATATATGTGTGTGTATATATATATATATATATATATATATATATATATATATATATATATATATATATATATATGTATATATACACGCACACGCACACATACACATACATACACACACATATATATTTAGACAATTTTACGTGTACATATATATGCCTGCATTGGTTTATCATTGTGTAAGAACTGTTATTTACACCTTTATATTGTATTATATGAGATATAATTATTCCTTGTGTGTATTTTGGTTATACGCACGCCACTCAAGTATATGCATACACACACACACGCATATATATGTATATATATATATATATATATATATATATATATATATATATATATATAAATATATATATATATATTTATATATATATATATATATGTGTGTGTGTATATATATATGTGCCCCTACACAACCTTATATTCATACATAAACACACACATATATGCATCCCGCGTATCCACGATACACTTCAATAATACACATACGAACACACATATGCATACACGTAGTTACTTACATACACCTGTGCTATTACATATAAATTCACTGTCAACCAAATTCATACACAAATACTCACACAGTTTCATGCATGCGCATATACACTTAAACTGTTAGACAGTGAAATACACATTCATACATTCACCATTAGACATTTGCGCACACACCCCATATATATACATGCGTTTATCTATACACTTACAGTTGCACTCACATATACACGCTGTCGCATACACATGTATATATACAGCCACTCTGTCACATATGTACATACACACACACACATATATATACATACACAAGCACATACACAACCACACAGAGTCACACATCCTGATATCACTGAGATCTGAACGAAGAAGAAGAAGAAGAAGAAGAAGAAGAAGAAGAAGAAGAAGAAGAAGAAGAAGAGGGCATATGTGAGTGTGTCTCTATGGGGGTGGGAGGTTATATTTGTATTTGTGTGTGTTTGGGAGAGAGAGAGAGAGAGGGAGGGAGTATGCATGAGAGAGTGTCTATAAGTGTGTGAGTGTGCGGGTGTGCGAGTGTATGTGTATGTGTATGTGTGTGTGTGTGTGTGAGTGTGTGAGTGAGGATGTGCACGTGTATGAGTGTGTGTATGTGTGCGTAAGTGTACGTGCATATATGTGAGTGTTTGTGTGTGTATGTACGAGTGAATGTGAATGTCTTTGTGAGTGTGTACGAGTACGTGTATATGTGTGTATGTGTGTGTATGTGTGGGTTTGTGTGTGAGTGTGTCGAGGTGAAAGAGAATAACAAGAATAGCAGCAAGATTAAAGATTTGTGAGAGGCAAGGTGAAATCTAATGGAAAGATCGATGAAAGAGATTATCGGTTAAACAGCCAGTTGTCGTAGACAAACGGTCCCTTGGAATCTTAGTGAACAATCTTGATCACATAGTCAGATGACGTCTAATGACGTGTAATGACGGCTCTCTAAACAACCAACTTGATTGCTACTAAAAGGCTTTGCCTTCCTCTTCACCATCACCAGCACCATGGCCAACAGTACTACCACTACTAACACCATCATCATCACTAGCACTATAAGCTTCGCCACAACTAATACCAGCATCATCACCACCACCATCGCCATTACCATCTTACTATTAAAAGACTCTGTCCTCCACACTACCATCTCCACCAACATGGCCAACAGCAGTACCACTACCATCATCACCTCTATCATTAGCATCACTATCATCAGTAGCATCATCATCTCTATCATCACAACCACCTTGCTATTAAATGATTTGCCTTCTTTATCACCATCACGACCATAACTAGCACTGCAACAACCACTAAAACTACTACTACCACTACAACTACCACTACTATCATACTACAACCACTAAAATTACTACCACTATTATCATACCAATAGAACTACACCAACCTCTACTATCTCTAACATCATCACAATTAAGACTACCATCATTACCACTACAATTACCATCATTACCACTACAATTACCATCATCAACGCTGCCACTACCATCACCATTACCATTTGGCTATTAAAATGCTTGCCTTTCTAATCATTATCACAATCAGTATCACTATAAACACTTACAAAACCACAACCACTGTCAACCCACTGCTACTCCCATCATAACTACCATCACAACCACCATTGCCACCATGCTATTTAAAGATTTTCCCTCCTAATCACCATTAGAACCACTAACAACCCCGCCATTATCACCCCCATACCACCGTCACAACCACCTCTATTATCAATAGACTATCACTATTCTACCGACACGACCACCATCACCACTACAACTGTTATCAGCATCACAACCACCATTACCATCACTGTTTAATTTTTCATATACCTCTAATATCCCCACCACCTCTACCATCACCATGACGTCCACGAACATCACCCCCTCCTCCTCCCCCCTCCTCCTCTTCGTCGACGTCCTCATCTCTGCACGACCACATTCCCCAACCAAACACACCACCACCAATATCATTATCAACAACGCTATCATCAGCCAATCAAAATTATCTGTAACAACAACATCAACAAACACAGCATGCACATGCACACACAAAAACGCCCCCCCACACACATTCACACACACATTCACACACACACACACACACACACACACACACACACACACACACACACACACACACACACACACACACACACACACACATATATACATATATATATATATATATATATATATATATATAGGAACGAGTGGACCCCGACGGCTGAGCTCAAGCCGTTTCGAGGGCTAATTCAGGACTAATTAGCCTGAATTAGCCGTCGAAAGCGCTTGAGCTCAGCCGTCGGGGTCCTACTCGTTCCTATTGCCCACTCTACTACCCTAAGTATTGAGTACTTTGGTGCGTTATGGTCCACCTGGTTCCTTACCACATTTCTTTCGTTATATATATATATATATATATATATAGTAATAATAAAAATGTAAAGCCTAAAATCCTAAGAGGGCTCGATAAGGAATAAATATATATTAAATGTATAAGAACCCTAGAGCAAATATTCATTAAAATAACAGATTAAAGTTTAAGCAAAGAATCGCTGCTTTCACCCTTAAGGGGATCTTCTGAAGATCCCGTTAAGGGGGAAAGCAGCGATTCTCTCTCTCTCTCTCTCTCTCTCTCTCTCTCTCTCTCTCTCTCTCTCTCTCTCTCTCTCTCTCTCTCTCTCTCTGTCTCTCTCTCTCTCTCTCTCTCTCTATATATATATATATATATATACATATATAGATATAGATATATGTATATCGATAGATCCCGAGTAATATCGGCATATTGAGGCAGGGGGGGGGGGTCAGTTGAAAAACGTACACAATACATCAGTAATGTGTAAGTATCATTATATAAGAAACCATTTCCCGTTCAATTCCCGCCGAGGTTAACTTTGCCGTTCATCCTTACGGGGTCGATAAAATAAAGTACCAGTAATGTACTGGGATAATTGCTGGCCTTGTGCCAAAAAGTAGAAACAATTATATAAGAAACCATTATTAAATCTAGAAATGACTTCTACAGGACTAGAACTATTTCATTCCTGATGACTTCATATGAATGAAACGGTCTAGTCCCGAAGAACTCATTACTTATATTAAATAATTGTTTCTACTTCTGGCACAAGGTCAGCGATCACCCAATATATTACTGGTACTTTATTTTATCGAACCCTAAGGATGAAAGGCAAAGTTAACCTCGACGGGATTTGAACTCAAACCGTAAAGGGACGTAATATGCTGGAAAGCATGGCGTCCGACCTTCTACCGATACTGCCAATCCACCGCCCCTATGTTAAATAATTCTTTCTACGTTTGGCACAAGGCCAGCAATTACCCAGTACATTACTGGTACTTTATTTTATCGACCCCGTAAGGATGAAAGGCAAAGTTAACCTCGGCAGGATTTGAACTCAGACCGTAAAGGGACGTAACTATGCTGGAAAGCATGGTGTTTGATACTCTACCCATACTGCCAATTCACCGATATATAATATGAAGTAACGAATATATTGCGTGTATTGTTTTGTAGAGTGATCAATGACATTAAAAAAAATCAATGGGTAGAACAGAGTTATTGCAATTGAATGGATATGTGTTTAATAATTATTTCTACTTTTCGCACAAGGCCAGCAATTCAACAGTACATTACTGGTACTTTATTTTATCGACTCCGTAAGGATGAAAGGCGAGATATGTGTTTAATAATGTTGTATGATAATATGCAAGAAAATTATTATGAATTATTTAAATGAATGTTAAATGAAATATGGCGATAATCGAAATGACAAGAGGGAGAAGGTGCAGGTGAGCCTAAAGTTTCGAGCAGCTTAACATAGATTGTTGTAATGAAGGAATTAATATATGAAATAATTTTACTATAACAACCATCATTTTACGGGTACTATGTTAGTTCTGGAATATATCTCAGAAATCACTTCAAAATATTATAATCTTTTCTGTGATACGAATGATAACTTGGGAATTAACTGAGAGAACTTAAACATACACACAGACACACAGACACACGCATCTGATATATATATATATATATATATATACATACATACAGACGCACACACACACACACACACACACACACACATATATATATATATATATATATATATATATATATACAAACACCACTCTATAAAGCGGCACAACCAATTACCACATACATCATCACCACACCAACACAATCACATACACTGTCATTACATGCAACGAAGTCACCTCTACCATCATCACCACCATCACCGAAATTATTACTACCTACACCAAAACAACTATCACTTTTAAAGCCCAACCTGTAAAACTGATACCACAAGAAGTACCAATACTACCATTATTATTATAAGGAAAACTACCACAGCCACTAAACTCTCCAATGCTAAAACCTACAGGACCACAAACCAACAACACCAATACAATTATAACCACCCAAACCATCCCCACCAGCAGCATACAACCACCAAAATCACTACCAAAACACTAATCATCGACCCGGTGAATTGGCAGTATCGGTAGAGGGTCGGACATGCTTTCCAGCATAGTTGCGTTCCTTTCTTTACAATCTGAGTTCAAATCCCGCCGAGGTTAACTTTGCCTTCCATCCATACGGAGTCGATAAAATAAAGTACCAATAATGTACTGGGTAATTGCTGGCCTTGTGCCAAATGTAGAAATAATTATATTAAATTACACTTTCCTCATGAACACCACTGAAACCCCAGCAAAACCATCCTGTCATCACTGGTGATGACAGTATTCTATTGAACTAGAGGAGAGAAACAGGAAGAGAAAAAGGAGAAGCGCTTCTTTTTCAGGGGCGGTGGAAGCATTACTGAATGGGTGCATCTGTTTGTGTGTGTGTGTGTGTGCGTGTGTGCGCGCAAATTTGGTCAATTTAGTTGTATGACTAATTTAGTACTTTGCACTTTAAATTGGTCAGAAAACGCAATTTGAGCAGGTAATATTACATTTACAGCTTTCAATGATTATAAAGTGATTATAGCAAAGTTACCTATGAAATCTGTCTCTGAACACACATATTAGCAACTGGCAAATATGTGCAGAAAAAGTTATGACTGGACAAAAAAATTTACTATGAATGTTAACATAATATATTACACTATTATTAGCATATATCAACCAAGATATAAAAAACTTCGATATGCCATAAACATAACACGCACATAAATTGTAGCGCATATACAAATAGATGTTTGTTTCGGTACTTTGGGGAGAAAAATATAACTGGGGGGGGGGGGGGGGGTCACACCTCCCATCACACTTCCTCCACCCCTGTTTTTCGAGAATTGTTTTCGTTAGTTATTTGCAAAAAAAAAAAAAAAATGTAAGAAGCAATAAGCAAACAGACAATGGACAAGCAATGAAAGATGAATTAATAGAACTGCGTTATCTCTCTCGTTTTCTGTCAGTCTCCCTCACCCCCTCTATCTCCTCATTCTTCCCCCACTCTCTCTCTCTTTATATATATATATATATATATGCCCCGGGAGTGTAACGTAATGAAGGTTTAACAGATCCTCCTTGTATATATATATATAAACTATGGATAGAAGATTGCAACAAGGAGGAACTGAAATCTCTCCAACGCTGGGAAAAAAGCGAAACTTGGTTCCTAAACTATGGAACAACCTTTCAAACAGAATACGCTTCCCACAACCCCTTCATAAAAACAAGAATACATAAACATCAATCAAACACTGTTCAACAACCAACAAAAAATACCCCCCCCCCCCCCCCCCCAAAAAAAAAAAGAAGGCAACACCTTACCCTTACCTCTTAACCCATCCGCACAGCAACTAAGCGGACACCCCTGCAACACACAAAGAAATAAGAAAACATCACCTGCAGGATGGACATTACAGCCCCTCTCCCACTAGGAGATACCAAGGAAGCCCCTATTCTTACAACCCCCCCCCCAACCACCACACACAACAAACCCAAACCATTTGAAATATTTAGCAACGAAGGGCCCCTAAAACACAACTACCACACATGATATATAGGGACACAAAACCACACACTAAATATAGGGACGCCCTAATCAACCCACATCCACGAACCCGAACCTTCAATAACAACAGCAGGGAACAATACAACCACAGGAGATAACCCAACATCAACAGCCATCACAACTACCTTAATCATTTTTTAGACCCAGTACACAGACACAGGGAAACGAGATGCCACAAGCCATACAGGTGAAACCAAAAGTAATAAAAATCATAAATTTAACCACTAAAGAACTAACAATAGACCAAATCAACATACTCTCCAAAGGGCTGACATTTACAAAGACCCCCCCCCCCTCCCCCAACACCCAAACTACCCCGAAATGAAGAAGGAAGATATTAAGGAATTCTGTAGAAAACGAAGATTTAGCGAAGAACTACACAAGTACAATGAGGACGACTCACTAGCTAGAAATAGAAACAACCACACCCCAGCAAAAGTTAAGAACAATTCTTTGACCAATTCTGCGAACACATTACAAATTACCCATATCAACACCTACACATTCATAAACACAAGCCAAACCTCAATAAGAACGAATGGAATGAGCTGAACAGATTAAAGAATGACAAAATTATAACAATCAAAGAGGCGGATAAAGGGAGTGCGGTAGTCCTTATGGAGACAAAATATTATATAACCCTAGTACTCTCATCTTTAGAAGACGAAACATACTACGAAAAGGCTCAACATAACAGCCAACAGAAAATAATGAGAAACCTAAACACTCTAACAACCCTTTACAGAGAAGGACTTACCGACAAGGAATACAAATATATCACTGACTTCAAAAGCAAACTCAGCCATTTTTGCGGTATCCCTAAGATACACAAAAGCAACAATAAGGCATGCAGGAAGCTACAGACATATTCATCAATGTCCCCTCACCCAACGACCTCAATTAAGACCTAAAATAGCAGGTCCCGCTTGTGAAACCCACCACCTCAGCAACTTCTTAGATATCTTGTTAAAACCATTCCTGAAACACATTAAAAGCTACATAAGGGACGACCTCCATATTCTCAACCACCTCCCCAAAACACTTAATAATGAACTACTAATGTCTTTTGATGTAGTCAACCTTTATTCCAATATCCCACACAACCTATGAATAGAGGCAATCCAATTCTGGTTAGAACATTACCCCAATGAACTACCACACCGCATCATAAAAGAATTCGTAATAGAAGGGCTCAAATTTATCTTGTAGAATAACTACTTCGAATTCGATGCCAAATTATACAGATAGAAATCCGGGACTGCCATGGGCACGAAAACGGCCCCTCTTACGCCAACCTCGTTATGAGAAACTTGGAAATCACCCTCTACCGAAAAGTACTAGATAAATACGGAAACCCCTTCTACCTCCACATAGAAAAAAACATGAAAGCATAAAAAAACTTTTTTGAATTTTAAACACTTCTAAATGGACTCAACACAAACATTCAATTTACAATGGAATACAGCCACGAACAACTTCCTTTCCTCGACATCCTTATCAAGAAAACTAACAACAAAATAGAAACAGACATATACATAAACCCACAAACTCCAAACAGTATCTTCCATTCAACTCATGCCACCCTAGACACATCAAATGAGCATTCCCTACAACCTGGCCAAAAAAATCTGCACAAAAGTATCTGATAAATACACATGCTACACACGACTAGAAGAATTAAAGAACACACATATTAGCAGAAATTACTCATCCCCCTAATCAACAATGGATTCCAACGTGCCTAAAACTCAACATCCAGGAACTTAGACACCCCAAACCAAGGAATGAATCAAAACTGAAAACTCTACCATACATCGCCACACACAACCCTTAACAATGAGGCATTCGACACCATCCTCCAGAACATACATTTACTAAAAATAGACCTAAGAATAAACCAAATTATCCAAACACACAATATCATAAAGAGCAAAAGTCAATCAAAATCAATAAAAAACATCCTTACACAGGCCAAAGTCCAGCCGACCCCCACAATGAACCCTACAGTTTAAAAATGAGGAAGATCCAACTGTGGTATATGTACCAATCTAATAGAGGGATCGGAGTTCCACTTCAAACAAGGACAACACTTTACAGTTAAGTGCAATTTCACATGTGCATCAGAAAATCTGATCTATGTGTTGACCTGCTCAGGCCGTCGAGACCACTACATAGGACTGAGCAAAAACAGCCTCCGCCAACATATGACCGTCCATAGATTCCAAATCAAAATACGGTAATACAGAAAGATAGCACTAAGTGAACACATCGCGACCTGCGCATCCAATGAACAACCCAATTCTAGAATTTTTCCGATCTACAATTTCAAAGACAACGCTTCCTACATCCAACGTATTAGCAAGGAATCACAATTTATCGCCAAATACGAACCCCTTCTAAATGCTTCCAATTCGGATCAACCAAAGCTGGCACACTTTAAAATCAACATCCTAGGCATGTTAACCCTTTAGCAATGTATCCTTCTCCAAGATTCTATCAACCTCTGACAACTATATAATGCAGACCAAGCAACCACATAGTAACACCCACATCAGCAAGTCCTGGAGGACCTCCACGAAGATAATCGGATAAATGGAAGAATTCAGGTGCCAAACTAAATGCTTTACATTCCCCTGAATCTGGAAGTTTCTGCTGAAGATAGAATGGGTATTACAGTGGCTCTGAATCTCTCTTTGTAGCAAAATTTTCTCCATCCCCCTAAATCTAAAATTCCTGCTAGGGATGGAATTAATATTTCAATAACTCTGAATCTTCTTTGTGGCAAAAAAACAAGGTCAATATTGATTTCTTCTAAGAAAAATTACCAAGATAGATATTTTTAGAAGCACCCCCTCCCCTCCCAACGGTCAACTCTAAGGTCACCCAGCCTTTCAAACCAACCCCAGCCAAACCTTGTATCCACTATTCAAAGGGTCCCACATAGCAGTCCGCAGCCACAACCCCCTTCTTCTTCTTCTTCTTCTTCTTCTTCTTCTTCTTCTTCTTCTTCTTCTTCTTCTTCTTCTTCTTCTTCTTCTTCTTCTTCTTCTTCTTCTTCTTCTTCTCCTCTCTCTCTCCTCCTCTCTGCAGTCACAACAAAGCCATTAGAAGAGTAGGATGGACTGACAAAATGACTTTCTTCTCTGAAGGACCACGTATATGAAAATTAACTTTACTTCCCCTCTCAATATTTCTTTTTCTTTCCTTTTTTTTTTGTTGTTATCATTATTTTCACTATTTGTACAAATATGCAACTTAACAATATTCTGCATATCCGCAATTGAAAATGCATTTAATGATGAAAAGGTATTGTAAATAAATTAATGTTTTGAAATTTCACAAAAATATCTCTTCAGCATTGTCTACAGAAAATATATTTTTCCTTTCTAATATTTGCTTTATATATAAATGGAAAAAATGAAACGAAATTTCATTTCTCACTCTTAGTACGGCTGTTACTTAAATATAAGTATGTATACGTACATATATATATGTACACAGACGTACAGTAGTATGTATATATATATATACATACATGCACACATATATATATGTACGTATGGATTCACCGACCATTTATTATAATGCTCGGTGTGTTTGTAAACAAACATCCCGAATTAAGCCGTACAGTGTCTAGCAATCATCATTGCTCATTTGTTCAACACTGACAAAGGAACACTGTACTAGTTTCAAGCTTATTAGCTATCGTCAGCAGCGTATACCTTCCTGCCAGATGGTTGAACGTCTGAAAGTATATACTTTCCTTATGCATATTAACGGCTGAGCAACCAAATTTGCATATCGAGTGAGTTAATCGGCCGGGGTACCGAAAACGATAAACGGAAAAAATGAAACGAAATTTCATTTCTCACTCTTAGTACGGCTGTTACTTAAATATAAGTATGTATACGTACATACATATATGTATACAGACGTACAGTAGTATGTATATATATATATATATACATACATGCACACATATATATATGTACGTATGGATTCACCGAACATTTATTATAATGCTCGATAGGTAATAAGCTTGAAACTAGTACAGCGTTCCGAGTGTTTCCATTAATTATATCTATACCTAGCTCTCTCTCCCTCTTAATCTCTCTCTCTCTCTCTCTCTCTCTCTCTCTCTCTCTCTCTCTCTCTCTCTCTCTCTCTCTCTCTCTCTCTCTCTCTATCTATCTATCTATCTATTTCATGCTTTCTTGACCAATATTTCAGTTTTGTATGGCCTCTTAACATACCGTTTAGCTCTGGTTTTTTAACTATTGAGCGCTTGCCAGTATTATTTCTGATTTTTGCTTTTCGTTTCGCCATTTCTACCCGCCGAAATGCTATTTTCGCTGAATCTATATTTGTATATATATATATATATATATATATATATATATATATAAATGAAAGGTATAGAAAACACTGCAGCGAAAAGCGAACACCATTCCATAGTATATAAGTGACTATAGCGTCAAAATGGGAAAAATAGTTAACGTAAGATGTGGGAAAAATAATTTAAACTCATCTCAAAGAGAATTAGGATATAAATTCATCCACAGAATTTAGTGAAATCCAGGGAAAAATCAATCGATAAAATAAAGTTCAAGATACCTATCCTTCAATTTGGAAAAACTTCAAATGCTCTGTATAGTCGTAAGACTATTTCATGAAAACTTTCCGCGGAGATGGTCACGGTTGGAATTCATCATCAGCAGAGCTCAACTCGATAACCAGGATTCTCGCAGATTAATATGCCAAAAAGGGAATTCCAAAGCTGGCCAGTCCAACATCATGCGTGATCACGAAAAACGCACATGACGAAAAAATGGCTATTGACGTCAGAATGAGACGAAAGTTTGTTTACAAGAAACAACAGTCAAAAACATTCAGAAAAAAAAATAAAAAAAATATATATATATATATATATACACACACATATGTGCGTGTGTGTGTCTGTGTGTGTGCGTGAGAGTACGTGTGCGTGTTAGTGTATATGTATTGAACACAATGACAATTCACAAATTGTATGCTCAAGACTATTTTGATAAAATGTGATTTCTTCATTAAACGTTAGTTCCTTCAACTACTATGTACCCCGACCTCTACCAACAGATTTCTTCCCACCACATTCCCCCAATCAATTCAGCCATAACTTCACCCCCATCTACACAACACCCCTCTACTGAACTATTTTACATTATCCTCTCCCACTCTCATATAACTCTAATATCCGTTTTGTCCTTTTTTCAGATCTATCCTTCTTAACTATCACTATTTCTAATTTTCAAAACCCTCCCCTTTCTACTTCTACTTCTCCAACTCTTCTTTTTCATCCTCATCGTCATTCGCATCAACATCATTCATCATCATCATCATCATCATCATCATCATCATCATCATCTTCATTGTCATTGTCACCGTTTGCACCAAGATCATCATCATCATCATCATCATCAGCAGCAGCAGCCCCATTGCCATCATCATCATCATCTACTACTTCATCTTCAATCTCTTCTTTTATACACTTCCCCTTCACTTCCTCGACCAACTCATACTTCTCCTCCTCTTCCAACACCACCACCACCACCACTCACTCACTACCACTAACACCACCACCACCACCACCTCCACCACCACCACCTCCTACTCCACCACCACCACCACCTCCTACTCCACCACCACCACCACCTCCACCACCACCTCCACCACCACCTCTCACTCACTACCACCACCACTACCACTAAAATTACCCCCACACCGGCACCATCACCACCACTCACTTACTAACACAAACACCACTACCACTAAAACTACCCCACCACCACCACCACCACCACCACTAAAACTACCCCACCACCACTACCACTAAAACTACCCCCCTCTCCACCACTACCACTAAAACTACCCCCCCCACTACCACTAAAACTTCTCCACCACCACTACCACTAAAACTACCCCCCCCACCACCAATACTACTAAAACTACCCCACCACCACCACCACTAAAACTACCCCCACCACCACTACCACTAAAACTAAACCCCCCACCACCACTACCACTAAAACTGCGCCACCACCACCACCATCACCACCACTAAAACTACCCCACCACCACTACCACTAAAACTACCCCACCACCACTATCACCACCACCACCACCACCACCACCACCTGCCTCAATCAGGACCCAGCAACAAAACCCTCTGTCAAATATGACAGTCTAATGATTCATTATCCTGATCAACACAACAGATAATTTCCAATAGGAAACCAGCTTCCTTCACTCATTAACCACCTCTATCACTCCTTGCCTCCTCCTACTCCACCTTTCCCTCACACTCCTTTCCTCTCTCGACTCTTCCCTCTCTCCCTATCATCACCTTTCTTTTTCTCTCTCTTCACCTCCCCCTCACTCGCTTCATCTCTTTCCCTTTCCGTCTCATTTCTGTTTTCCCCTCTCTCATTATACTCTCTTCATTTTCATCGCTATTTTTCTATCTCCTCTCTCCTATATTTCCTACCCACCACCCTCTCCTATATTTCCTACCCACCACCCTCCCTATATTCCCTACCCACTACCCTCTCCTATATTTTCTACCCACTATCCCTCCTATATTTCCTACCCACTACCCTCTCCTATATTTCCTACCCACCACCCTCTACTATATTTTCTACCCACCACCCTCTCCTATATTTTCTACCCACTACCCTCTCCTATATTTTCTACTCACTACCCTCTCCTATATTTTCTACCCACTACCCTCTCCTATATTTCCTACCCACCACCCTCTCCTATATTTTCTACCCACTACCCTCTCCTATATTTCCTACCCACCATCCTCTCCTATATTTTCTACCTACCACCCTCTCCTATATTTTCTACCCACTACCCTCTCCTATATTTCCTACCCACCACCCTCTACTATATTTTCTACCCACCACCCTCTCCTATATTTTCTACCCACTACCCTCTCCTATATTTTCTACCCACTACCCTCTCCTATATTTTCTACCCACTACCCTCTCCTATATTTCCTACCCACCACCCTCTCCTATATTTTCTACCCACTACCCTCTCCTATATTTTCTACCCACCATCCTCTCCTATATTTTCTACCTACCACCCTCTCCTATATTTTCTACCCACTGCCGTCTCCTATATTTCCTAACCACTAACCTCTCCTATATTTTCTACCCACTACCCTCTCCTATATTTTCTACCCACTACCCTCTCCTATATTTTCTACCCACCACCCTCTCCTATATTTTCTACCCTCCATGCTCTTCTATAATGTTTACCCACAACCCAATACCGTTTCCTATATTTAGTGTTTAGTGTGTTTAGCTTACAATCATGAGGTCTTTAGTCTGATTCTCACGGCTCATCCCTTGAGCGAAACATTATATTTCTCATCACTCCAGTCCGCTCAGTTGGCAAAAATGAGATGTCGCTATAATTCAAAGAAACAGTCTTGTCACACATTATATCACGTAGAATGTTGCAGAGAACTATATTAGTGGAATGCTTAGTCCACATCAATTTCAGTGGTAGGCATCATCGTTATTCGAACAACTGGTACACACGTGTTTGGAACCGACAAAATCCAACAACAACAACAAAAGAGCCCAGCAATGTTGCAACAGTAGTATAGTGTGGTTCTCATATAGATTTGTCTAACAATATTATTGAGTAGTTGCGTGTAGAAGGTATTGTTGTTAATCTAGTCAAGAATTTCAGTCTTATCATTAGAGACAATCAGCTCTTTTGTGAAATATTTGGAGTTTTCAATGTCAGTTTTGATCTTGTTTTGGAGAGGATTAGATGACTTACGGAATTTAAGGTCTCTCTCACTCTCTCTCCGTATATATATATATACTGTATATATATATATATATATATATATATATATATATATATATATATATACTGTATATATATACTTATGTATATATATATATATATATATATATACTTATGTATACACACACACACACACACGCACACATATATATATATATACACACATGTGTATAT
>OZ024740.1:258372237-258392237 GCA_964016885.1 Eledone cirrhosa | reverse complement strand
CATTACTCGTTTTGGCTTTCTACTTTCTGAGTTCAAATCCCGCCGAGGTCAACTTTGCGTTTCATCCATTCAAAGTCGATAAAAAAGTAGCAGTCTAGTACTGGGGTCGATTCTTCCTTTAGATCTCTTTTTCAGTTCTATTTTCTCATTCTTTTACCTTCTTTAGAAGAAATCTATTATATCTAGACCCGAAGGGGAGATGGGCTCTACCAGGTTTTAAAAAAATGCCCTAGAAACACCGGATCTTAATACGTTGTCCTTACGACGCTTTTAAGAGTGATGGGACCGTAAATACATACTCATGTATATGCATGTATATATATATATATATATATATGTGTGTGTGTGTGTGTGTGTGTGTGTGTGTGTGTGTGTGTACAATATCTGTAAATGAGAAAGTTTTGTGTTTTTATTTTAGTTCTTCCTTCTCCTAGACATAATACTTTCTTCCAGGAGTGTGAACACGCAAGAAAATGACAAACTCCTGCAATTCAGTAGTAGTAGTTGATGATGATGATGGTGATGACCTATAGTCGAATCCATTGAAGGCCATTTTCATCCCGAGATATTCTGAGGAAAACTCGAGCATATCATTTAATATTATTCTGCAATAGTAAGAGGTGATTTGAAGGAAATTTGATAGCTATATCTAGCAGATCAGATGACGGTTATACCATTTCCGCTCTTCTTTTACTAGATGATGTCCTATATTTCCCGTTTTTGACGCTTCTTCTCTTATTCACAGAACCTTATATAGAAAATGAAATGATATTGGATCTAAATCGTTTAAAACATCATTGATTTAATCCATTGTAATATTTTTATCTCTACTCTACTAAACTCACTAATTCCTCTCTTCAGATTAAATAATAAAAGTTGCTCACCCTTCTTCTTGCCGACATTCACATCATAAAATTATTTCTAGAACAGAAAGGTGTGAGCTGAGAGAGTTGCTTCTATTTGACGCGGGTTAAATAACAGCAAAGAGTCCTACTCATTGCACCGTTGCTGCTTTTCTTCCTGGTCAGGCGGTTATTCATTGTGTGATTTATTTCATCGTTCACAGTGTCACACAGTGGCGTATTACTGGGATGCATGGGGTTGCAGCTGCACCCCACCAAAGAATTGTTGTTGGAAAATTTAGTCATTTTTGTCGGAAAATTATGAACGTCTGCACATCCAAAAATGATAGGAGAAATACGCTTATGGTGCCATATAAGAAAGACGTACCATATATACAGCTCAAAGAGTACTAAATTAATGAGAATTTAGGCTGTAAACATAATACAATGAACACCCTTCTTGCGAATGAGTTGGTTTTATGTTACTGTCGTTCGCGTGAGCGAGATCAGAAATCAGTGATCAGATTCCAAAGCCCAGGAATCCGACAAATTTGGGTCCAATAAGATGACGGTGAGCTAAGACGAAGCTTCTAACACAACGTTTTACAGGATAGACCTCTTGTAACAAAATTTAATTTATATCCCCCCATCCCAACAAATTTATCAAATATAAAATTACAAAGCTTAGCTTGGTTTAATTCACCTTAAATGGGAAAAGATTAAGTAAACTATATATGTAAACACATATTTAATGCTTCAATACATTAGATTTTTGTAAGTAGAAAATACAAGATATGGTCTGTGATGGAAGACAATATTTTAAGAATGAGATGACATATTCAGTCTTCTCTGAACTTCACTACAAAATATAAATTGGGTTCTAATTTAAGCACAAGGCCAGCAATATTTCATAGTGGTTTGTAGTTGGTTGTGGACAGAATATGGAATGAATATACCTTGGTACATGACTGGTACTATATTTTATAAGCCTCCGTACGATGAAAGGTAAAACTGACCTCGCTAGGATTTGAACACAGAACAAAAAAATACGTAACCGAATAAACTACAATATTTTCGCAATATACTAATGATCCTCCCAATTCAGAATAAGAAAACATACCACACAAGAATCTTCCATGGTTTTCGCACTAAAAATCTCTTGTGTTTCCTCGCAATAAACAGCGCGAAAATTTATTGATTAACATGTAGGTCGACTGAAAAAGGAAGAGAAAAATAAAATGAAATTTCAAATATATATATATATATATATATATATATATATATATATATATATATATATACACACACACACACATATATGTAGCATTAGATTTATGAAAAAAAAAATGAAAAGGTGAAAAATGCACCTACAACATCTAAAAGATAGAATTCAAACTCTAAGGCAGTAATTTTACCTTTAGCAAACATTCAGAACTTGTTCAGAAACACAAACCAATCGGATATTCTGACATAGGGATTTCCACTGTACACAGCTTTTGATTAGAATTATTCTATATATGCATATTATATTCATGTATATATATATATATATATATATATATATATATATATATATATATATATATATATGTATTTATACACACACACACACACATATACATATATATGTACGTACGTATGTATGTATGTTTGTTTGTATGTTGTATGTATATAGAGATAGAAAAATAAAAGTATATATACATATGTAAGTACATATGCATATATTCATATGTGCATATATGTATTTATATATATATATATATATATATATATACATATACATATATATATACATCATATACTTATATATATATAATATATTATATATATATATATATATATATATATATATATATATATATAACATTGTATTATTGTATTTCTTATTTTCATCTTTTTTACAAATTTCTTTCCTTGGAATAGAAGTGATTATCTAAAATTGAATATACGATAAAATAAAACAGCAACAAACTGTAGTGGAATAGTAAATTAGCATATATAGGCAAAGAAATAACAAGATCAACAAGAACAACAAGAACAAAAATACAAATATACTACCACCGCTAATAATAATAACAACAACAACCGAATATCGTATCAGTTATCTCTTAAATCCTATAGCGTGTAAAAAAATCTTCAGCTTTCGGAAATTAAAGTTGACGCAACTTTCTCAGATAGTTCAGATAACATTTCTGTAAGACTTCTTAGAAATGAAATAAAATTGGTTTAAGCAACTTTTGACTGAAGCAGAATGCCATTCTTAAGTATATTATAAAGAATATAAGAATAAGATTCATTCCTTCCACTCTACATATGAGATCAGGAAAAACATTGTTTCATTTTCTTTTTCCCACAAAATGATTTTTTCTTGTTCTCACTAACTCTCTAACTCTAACTCTTTCTTCTCCTCTCTTGATCTCTCTTTCATCTCTGTCTATCCTTCTTCTTTTGTATGTATTTATGAATATATATTATTATTATTATTATTATTATTATTATTATTATTATTATTATTATTATTATTATTATTATTATTATTATTAAGGATGGTGAATTGGCAGTATCGGTAGTGGGTCGGACGCCATGCTGTGACGCATAGAGTTACGGCCTTTGCCATTCTGAGTTCAAATCCCGCCGAGGTTAACTTTGCCTTTCATCCTTACGGGGTCGATAAAATAAAGTACCAGTAATGCACTGGGTATTTGCTGGCCTTGTGCCAAAAGTAGAAACAATTATTATTATTATTGCCATTCTGAGTTCAAATCCCGCCGAGGTTAACTTTGCCTTTCATCCTTACGGGGTCGATAAAATAAAGTACCAGTAATGCACTGGGTATTTGCTGGCCTTGTGCCAAAAGTAGAAACAATTATTATTATTATTATTATTATAATTATTATATATATATATATACACATACACACATAAATAAATAAATATATATATATATATATATATATATATTTATATATATATATATATATATAGAGAGAGAGAGAGAGAGAGAGATGTGTGTAACTATGTCTTCGTATGTATATATATATATATACATATATTCAATTTCACGTAAATACCAGCATACAGACATTGCCATACATCAATTAACACACACAAGCAAATCGAAATTTCAGACCTATTTACACGCACACATGCAAACATACATGTCAATTAGAGCAGTTATAACTGTGCATATCAGAATGTACAATTATCTCTAATGTATCTTTACTACTTAATTTATAATGTGTTGTTGGTCGTGTGTCATGTTTGAGAAGAAATTGAGAAATAGGGTGAGCTAGCAAATGAGATATACAGGGAGTACCACCATATGGATGGAAAGAAGAGTATACATCCTTACCGGCATGAGAGGCAAAATGTGAAAGAGATAGAGGCAAAGAACGCTTAACTTTGGATGCGCTACACACAATCTCTTACATACACAGCCGTGTTATTTAGATATCTATCTATATACTACTAAACATCTGTGATTGTGTGCTTGTCTGTAATTTGTCTGTAAACCAACAACGCCACATAATGGAATAAAACAAGTTTCAGGTAATTCGGAGCACGGGATCCCGAGATACGGGTTTTTTCGGGTACCTTCATATATATATATAGAGAGAGAAAGATAGAGAGAAAGAGATAGCAGTTGTGAGAAATTAGATTGAAAAATGGATAGAGAGAGACAGGAGGAGGCAGAGAAGGAAAATGGAAGAGAGAGAGAGAGAGAGAGAGAGAGAGAGAGAGAGAGAGTTGGAGTTGTTGTTGAATGAAATTATAACAAGTGACTTCAAAGAAGTCTGTGTAGGCAATATTTCCTGCTAAATAGGAAGGGTTTCTTAGTGTGTGTGTGTATATGTGTGTGTGTCTGTGACCAGTGTATATAGGTCACATATGCCCACATATATGTATGTATATACACACACATATATAAATATATATATGTAGCCCCCCCCCCCCCACACACACACACACACTCACACACACATATATATGGGCCTTCCAATTTCCTTCTACATTATAAACATGTCTGTATATTTTATATTATTTAAAAATATATTTCTAAGTGAACGTGACCCAATGGGTTACGGGTGGTCTAGTAAACATACAAATATCTGTGCATCCGAAACAAGTACTACTAATGTATATAAAGTAATTAAATAACATAAAAGTAATATCATTCCTAATAATGCGTTTGTAAGACTTACATCCATCCATGTTCCATGCTTCAATTTTAAACTACTATTCGGCCATAAGGACAATTCTCCTTCTGTAACTAAAACTTCAATAAATTCCGTCTTACTCTATAAGCAACGTGTATTAAAGTTACTCGATCGATAGGTCATTCACCCGTAAAAATAGAAAAAAAGGTAATTGTTGATTAAATTTTAGATATAACCCCGAGGATTATTTGAAATTTACCTCACTAAAAAGAAAGCAAAATATTGTTCACCGCAACATAATTATTCTAACGTTATTGTTGTGAGCACTATAAAAACATTCATAGAATTTTACATTTAATTTTGCGCAAATAATTACTCCTTGTGGCCTTGCTAAACTTGGCCGAACAAGTAGAGGTTCAAACACAACCATTACATTGGAAATTTGTTTCTATAGCCAAATAGTATGCGAAATATAGAAGACCATGCAATGCATCTGCTAGAGAGACACGTCAAATCATTTTGTTTAGGTTTATAACTGTAACAAATATTCTGAAAAAAAACCTTCATTCCACCAAAATATTTCCAAATAAATACGCTTAGCCTATTTATTATTTCCAACATAGATTTTAGGATATAATTATCCCGTTATATTTTCGACATTTACTACACACACACATGCATATATATATATATATATATATATATATATATATATATATATATATATATATATATATATATATATATATATATATATATATACAAATACATATATATATATATATATATATATATACATATATATATGTATATAAATATATATACATATATATATATGTATATGTATATATATATATATATATATATATATATATATATATATATATGCATGTACAACCTGTTGCATAGTCGGGTCGTCAGCGACTAAACCGGCAAACACAACAAGTTTACTTGGTGAGGAGGGTGACTTTGGACACCCTGCAGGACAAAAAACAAAACCTAACAAAGGGCGGAAGAACTGTGTTTGTATTAATCTCCAGACTCGAGCTATTGACCAGTTAATTTTCTTGATTTTTTAGTTGATGAATAGCTTATGTTAATTTTAACTCTTCTGTTGAGAACTCTATTCGATTTGTGATGTTTTTGCATTCTTGCAAAAATATACACAACTGAATTCATTCGCCTAATATAGGGGTTGCCTCCCTTGCCGATCCACACGTGGGGTCAGCAATAGTCAATCCTTGTATTGACATTGAACTAAAACCTGTTAAGAAAGTGGCTTCCTTGTTCAATCATCTTACCAGAAGTCTACATTATTTATGTAAGCGGACTGTACTTGATTTAGGAGCCGCAGAAACCCAAATACTGGATTTTACCATCCTTCCAGGGGTCCGGGTAAATTTTCAATACCCGAATTACTTGATCGTTTTTTGGGGGTATGCGAATGATTGTTTAAACATCGTCTCAGTGTGTTTGACCTTTAACGTTTGTTATAGCTCTGATTCATCCGAATCATTGAGCACTTGCCACACATCTCGGAGGTTGTTTTTCGTTATTTCGTGGGCCGAAATGCGATTCTCGATAATTTATGTTTATATATATATATATATATATATATATATATATATATATAAAAAGAATAGAGGTGTAACACACAAGTTATTATATATTGGTAAACGGAATAGAAAATGCTGACAAATTGTTCACAGGAGCCACTTTTTTAACATAAAAACAGTCTTGGCGCAAAATCAATTTTTTACACTCACATGACCTCTACCGACCAATCAAAATTGTTTTGACCACAAGAAATTTTGCAACACCAAAGTAACGCTGGAGCCACTTTTTTAACATAAAAACAGGTAGAATTCCCAAAACTAATCAGATCAGAGCAAACAGCACGGACACACTATCTCAAAATTATTTTTGAAAAGCATTTAGAAATGCGCAACCGGTAAAAACTTAAAAACTTAAAACCACAACTGAATACTAACCCATACAATCACTAAGACTCTTTTATTCCGAATTAAACCATTTTTCAACTGTGAACAATTTGTCAGCATTTTATATTCCGTTTACCAATATATATATATATATATATATATGTATATATATATATATATTCTTATATATATATACATAAACACACACACACACACATATCTATATCTATGTCTATATCTATATATCTCTCTCTCTCTTTCTATATATATATATAGATATATATATAGATAGATAGATAGATAGATAGATAGATAGATAGATAGATAGATAGATAGATAGATATGTTTCTTTTATTTGCCACCAGGGCATCAAAAGTGGGACAAGTACAATGGGGGGAGTTTACAAAACAAGGCGTCCTCAATAAGGAGGAGGCAATAACAATATATAAAAATAAAATATAACAAAAAATAAAATTTATAACAAAGTCCTCAATAGAGAGGAGGCGCCTTGGGGGGTCGCACACACACCCGAAAAAAGTGTGCAACCCTTCTCCTCAGGAGCACAGAGAAGGGGTGCTCCCTTGGTCTTTCATCTTCCTCACCTATAGTCTGATGTAGAGTGAAGGCCCATTCACACGGGCCATTCTCGCCACTTTCACCCATCTTTCATAGAAACGGCTGGGGTGCAGCACCTCTCTCTCCATCCTGATCCTTCTTCCGAAATGATATCGGAAGAAACGGACCAGTTGTTGGCCAGAGAGAAAGGTGTCTGACCTCAGTCCTTTCAGACGCGTCCACCATACAACCTCTAGATATATAGATAAATAGATAGATAGACACACACGCTTATGCATGTTGTAGGTTGAAATGTCGAAAGTATTACGGTATAATAATATCGCAAATATCTTCGGAGGAACAAACGGCAAATCTATCCGGTCGGTGTCATCTTCCGCTTCACCCCTTCCTACCTTGTCTACAGGCTCCTTGCATGCAATCTGGAGCTGTCTACATCGAACTAACTGGGCGTCGACTGGTGGACCGGTTCACCGAGCACCTCTGCGACATCCAGCTCGGGAGCAGTCCACTGCTCGCCCGACACTTCCGCTCTACCAAGCATTCCTCCTGCAACCTCAACATCTGCGGCCTTATTTTGAGCTCTTGATGCCCTGGCACACTCCTGATAAATTAGCAGGGAGCTATTTTTTTCTCCAGACCGGGACCGGAAACTCATCATCACAACTGGATGGTAATACATGACCGGCGACATATCCCCATGGTTGTTTATCTACACCTATGTTTGTTTGAGCATTTACCATGTAACAGAAACATATATCATGCAAGAAAGCAATTATGGTGAAGTAACCCCGTTTTAACTAATTTTAATTTGATAAATGATTACTCCATCACTCTTGATCACCAAATTTTAGCTGGGATAAGCCACTGACCTGAAGTGCGTTTGGGTCGCTTGAACCGACTTATCCTCACAAAGTTACTACGTTACAACCACGTATAAGAACCATATTTTCTGCAATATATATATATATATATATATATATATATGTATATATATATATATATATATATATATATATATATATATATATATATATATAATAACAAACAAATAGTTTATCGTTCCACATGGCTGAATAAAATAATGTAATCTGAGTTTTTCGAATATTAATAATAATATTCAATTCCTTTGCAATTATGCAAACAACCATGTCAGTAGAATGACCACATCATTCTTGCTCTTGTGTTGGCATCTAAGCAGAATTACAAAGACTAATGTTTCTGGGTGATTACTCATCATCAGTACAGTATACTGCTTACTTGCCAACTGTCAGAGCTAGTGAAAATATATCATATTTTCTAAAATATACAGAGATTGATCGGCCTGATTTGCATATTAACAGACTGCCTGATCAGCCGGATCTGCATATTAGCGAATCCACTGATGGGTCTGTTTGCATAATTGCAAACGAATCGAATATTTTTACTAATATTCGAAAAACACAGATTGCGTTTATATACACACACACACATGCACATATATGTATATATATATATATATATATATATATATATATATAAATATATATATATATATATATATATATATATTTATATATATATATATATATATATATATATATATATATATATATATATATATATATATATATATATATATATATATATATAAATCAGGAAAGAAGGTTTACATGGTTTGCTATACAAAAAAGTTTTTAATCACATAGCTTACATTTGTTTCACTGAACTGGTATGTCTAGAGATCGCTATCCGCCTAATTTTGCGTCACTCGATCGCCAATACAGAATTATAACCAGTCAGATCTTCGGAGCATGCGAGAATGAAGAAAATACACAGGCAAGAAAAGAAAAGAAAATATGGAGTAATTATGGCATTCAATTAGAACAATTACAACAATGCTATCAATAAACTATTTAAGGAGACCCTGACATTACTTAGGTGGGGGGTACATATGAAAAAAGTTTGTCCTTCATCAGTTATCTTCCAACTATCATAGGCATTTCATCGCTTTAAAGACCATATACCTCCGGTTGGTGCGAGCAACGGCTAAAAAAAGTCGTTGGGACACGTAAATAAAGGGGACGCGAGGGTAAACAAACAAAATGGTGAAGCAACAGAAAGTGAGGAAGAAGGAGACAAGGCCCAGATTTCTATGAATTTAAGTTCGGTGAAATCGTGAACGAGAGAATAAAGACCATCAAACCTGGTTGAAATGTGAGCAAGGAAGGAATTTCGCACAGGTCTAACGGGAGGAAGAAGGGGTCTGGTCTGCGAATTCGGTAAACATAAGTACTGTGAAATCGTAGACGAGAGAGAAAAAATTCCGACCAGCTTGGCCGAGAATGTGAGAGAAAAGAATTACTCACAGGTCAAACGGGAAGAAAGAGGAGGAGGAGAGGTAGTGACAGAGAATGAGTGAGTGAAGGGCGAGGAAGAGGCTAACAGAGAGAGAGACTGCTAGAAAGGGTAAAGATACATAGAACGAAAAAGACGGTGTAGCAGCAGAGGAAAAAATATGTGTAAATATGATAATAAGGGCGCTGCGGAGTTGCAAATGGGTTACATATGAAAAAAGTATATATATTTATATATAGTTAAAAGAATAGAGGTGTAACACACAAGTTATTATATATTGGTAAACGGAATAGAAAATGCTGACAAATTGTTCACAGTTGAAAAATGGTTTAATTAGGAATAAAAGAGTATTAGTGATTGTATGGGTTAGTATTCAGTTGTGGTTTTAAGTTTTTAAGTTTTTACCGGTTGCGCATTTCTAAATGCTTTTCAAAAATAATTTTGAGATAGAGTGTCCGTGCTGTTTGCTCTTATCTGATTAGTTTTGGGAATTCTACCTGTTTTTATGTTAAAAAAGTGGCTCCACCGTTATTTTTGTGTTGCAAAAATGCTTGTGGTCAAAACAATTTTGATTGGTCGGTAGAGGCCATGTGAATGTAAAAAGTTGATTTTGCGCCAAGACTGTTTTTATGTTAAACAAGTGGCTCCAGCAAAAATTCTTGGTCAAAACAATTTTGATTGGTCGGTAGAGGTCATGTGGATAAAAAATTGGTTTTGCGCCAAGATTGAGAAATGACTCTTTCACAACAAATATGTGTGTGTGTGTGTGTGTATGTGTGTGTGTGTGTGTGTGTGTATATGTGTGTGTGTGTGTGTGTGTGTGTAGTAGTAGTAGTAAGGTGTTCGATGCTGCGACAATGGCCAGCAGCGATGTGTGTCAAATGGCTATTAAGATAAGTGTGTGTGTGTGTGTGTGTGTGTGTGTGTGTGTGTGTGTGTATAGCAGAGTAATTCGATGGTCAGTAAGAATGTGTCTGAAAGCAATGGGGGGTATTTTAGCATGTCAAAAGATATTTTTCAGCTTTTGTCTTATACGGAGAAGTGTGTGTGTGTGTGTATAAGTCTCTTTGTATGTTGATGTACGCGTGTGTATGTGTTTGTGTAAATATGTGTGTGTGTGTGTGTGTGTGTGTGGGTGGACCAGTATTTTTTTCCCCCTGGTAAAATGGTGTACATTATTCGATTTTTTCAGTAAAATCGGTTCTCTTAATAGAACATCAAAAATCTTAACAATAAAAGGTGTGAAATGATATTCACTATATATATATACACATACATATATTCACTACATATATATATATACATATATACATACATATATATGCACATATATTTTTTTGTATTGCACCATACAGCATGTGTGTTTACGTGTGTCATTGTGTTTATATGTGGGTAGAGATGTGTGCTGATGTAGGTATGTATGTTGACGTGTGTATGTTGTGGGTTCGTCTTAGGGAGAAGTGTTTAGACGGGGTCCGTATTTGTTAATGAAGTAAGATTCCTTGCTGATGCGCTGGGTGTGGGTGGCATTATCTTTAAATTTGTAGATTCACATGACCTCTACCGACCAATCAACATTGTTTTGACCACAAGCATTTTTGCAACACAAAAATAACGCTGGAGCCACTTTTTTAACATAAAAACAGGTAGAATTCCCAAAACTAATCAGATAAGAGCAAACAGCACGGACACTCTATCTCAAAATTATTTTTGAAAAGCATTTAGAAATGCGCAACCGGTAAAAACTTAAAAACTTAAAACCACAACTGAATACTAACCCATACAATCACTAATACTCTTTTATTCCTAATTAAACCATTTTTCAACTGTGAACAATTTGTCAGCATTTTCTATTCCGTTTACCAATATATATATATATATATATATATATATATATATATATATATATATATATATATATATATATATATATATATATATATAGGAACAAGTAATACCCCGACGGCTGAGCTCAAGCCCTTTCGACGGCTAATTCTGGACTTAGCCGTCGAAACGGATTGAGCTCAGCCGTCGGGGTATTACTTGTTCCTATTACCCACTCTACTACCCTATGTATTGAGTACTTTGGTGCGTTATGGTCTACCTGGTTTCCTTCGTTATATATATATATATATATAAACGGAAAAAATGAAACGATATTTCATTTCCCACTCTTAGTACGGCTGTTACTTAAATATAAGTATGTACACGTACATACATATATGTATACCGACGTACAGTAGTATGTATATATATATACATACATGCACACATATATATATGCACGTATCGATTCACCGAACATTTATTATAATGCTCGGTGTGTTTGTAAACAAACATCCCGTATTAAGCCGTAGTGTCTAGCAACCACCGTTGCTCGTTTGTTCAACACTGACAAAGGAACGCTGTACTAGTTTCAAGCTTGTTAGCTATCGTCAGCAACGTATACCTTCCTGCCAGATTGTTGAACGTATATACTTACCTTATGCATATTAATGGCTGAGTAGCCCAATTTGCATATCGAGTAGGTTAATCGGCCGAGTGCACCGAAAACGATAAACGGAAAAAATGAAACGATATTTCATTTCCCACTCTTAGTACGGCTGTTACTTAAATATATGTATGTACACGTACATACATATATGTATACCGACGTACAGTAGTATGTATATATATATACATACATGCACACATATATATATGCACGTATCGATTCACCGAACATTTATTATAATGCTCGGTGTGTTTGTAAACAAACATCCCGTATTAAGCCGTAGTGTCTAGCAACCACCGTTGCTCGTTTGTTCAACACTGACAAAGGAACGCTGTTCTAGTTTCAAGCTTGTTAGCTATCGTCAGCAACGTATACCTTCCTGCCAGATTGTTGAACGTATATACTTACGTTATGCATATTAACGGCTGAGTAGCCGAATTTGCATATCGAGTAGGTTAATCGGCCGAGTGCACCGAAAACGATAAACGGAAAAAATGAAACGATATTTCATTTCCCACTCTTAGTACGGCTGTTACTTAAATATAAGTATGTACACGTACATACATATATGTATACCGACGTACAGTAGTATGTATATATATACACATACATGCACACATATATATATGCACGTATCGATTCACCGAACATTTATTATTATGCTCGGTGTGTTTGTAAACAAACATCCCGTATTAAGCCGTAGTGTCTAGCAACCACCGTTGCTCGTTTGTTCAACACTGACAAAGGAACGCTGTACTAGTTTCAAGCTTGTTAGCTATCGTCAGCAACGTATACCTTCCTGCCAGATTGTTGAACGTATATACTTACGTTATGCATATTAACGGCTGAGTAGCCGAATTTGCATATCGAGTAGGTTAATCGGCCGAGTGCACCGAAAACGATAAACGGAAAAAATGAAACGATATTTCATTTCCCACTCTTAGTACGGCTGTTACTTAAATATAAGTATGTACACGTACATACATATATGTATACCGACGTACAGTAGTATGTATATATATATACACATACATGCACACATATATATATGCACGTATCGATTCACCGAACATTTATTATAATGCTCGGTGTGTTTGTAAACAAACATCCCGTATTAAGCTGTAGTGTCTAGCAACCACCGTTGCTCGTTTGTTCAACACTGACAAAGGAACGCTGTACTAGTTTCAAGCTTGTTAGCTATCGTCAGCAACGTATACCTTCCTGCCAGATTGTTGAACTATATACTTACCTTATGCATATTAACGGCTGAGTAGCCCAATTTGCATATCGAGTGGGTTAATCGGCCGGGTGCACCGAAAACGATAAACGGAAAAAATGAAACGATATATATATATATATACATATATATATATATATATATATATATATATATATATATATATATATATATATATATATATATATATATATATATATATATATATATATATATATATATATATATAAGATCAAAAGATGGTTAAAAGAGTTCCATGTATTTTATTATGCGCATTTCAAAAACAAATATCATCATGCAATAACATTTGTGTTTTCATCAGATAAAATAGGAAGACATGATATGAAGGTTAAAAAACACTTGTGGATAGTGCAGTTTTAAATCAACATATGAAAATTAGTTTTAGATTGATGTGTGTTATTGGGGGGAAACATTTTTTTTTAGGGGTGGGTTGGAAAGGATGAAAAAGAGGAGGAGATGAGAGTAAAAAGTGGAGGGGGGGGAGTATAATGAGGAAGGATGAGATAGGAGGAGAGATGGGTGATAGAGAGAGAGAGAGATAGCTTTTATAACTGAGAAAAATATATTGTTTTACATAGAGGTTGAAAAACCGTTGGAAAATAATGTATAAATTAAAAGAATTTGAAAATTAACGAAGAGAAAAATAATGTAAAGTTAAGGTTTGTATATTGAAGGTTTTAATAATATGTGCGATGAAAAGAAATTGTTAATATGTATTAAGAATAATATTTAAGGGTTTAATAATATTTGCGATGGAAAAAAAATGTTAATATGTATTAAGAATAATATTTAAGGATTTAATAATATGTGCGATTGAAAGAAAATGTTGATATGTATTATTAAAAATAGCAAAGGTAATGTAAGTAAGGATATATTGTGAAAAAAGTAGAAGATAGGATGAAATAGATGAGCATGAAAGTGAGAAAAAAATAATGAATTGAGGTTGAATAATCTAGCGTCAAAAAAATGTTTATGTTTACGAAGGATTTTTTCAAGGTGATATAAAGTAAGAATATATTGTATTGTGTAATAATTGTTTCTATGTTATGCACAGTGAGAAAAAGGTACAGCTCAGGGGTTAAAAATTAAAAGAAAAAGAAAAGAAAAGGAAAAGGAAAAGGAAAAGGAAGAAAGGGAAGTGATTAATAGGAGTGATATAGAATGAGTAACAAGTATTATATAATGTATAATAAATAACTTTGAAATAAGGTAGAAAGATGGGTATATTTTTAAAGAAGTATATATATATATATGCCTTTGAGAAAAGGATTCTAAATTGATAAAGTATTGGATATTAGCTGTATACTTTATGGAATGTTCTGTGGAATTTATGCAAGCAGAGAGAAAACAAGTCAGTGCGTCTATTTATCTAAATTAGATATAATGGTAAATTTTTCATTTAGACAGAGATTGCAAGTCTTGGATAGAGAACTGTTCAAGTATAGAGAAGCAGAAGAAACCTTTTTCCAAGAGATGTTATATTTAATATTTTTGTCTTTCAAGGACCATATGAGTTCTGAGAGAGCCGTGTTGGTTCTTTTAAGTTGGTATTTGAAAGACGAATGATGATTATAAAGACGAGCTTTAAAGGAGGTGGAAGTGGAGCCAAAATAGGTGAAGGAATTGGTGTCAGTTATAACTTTACATTCGTAGATTAAGTTTTTATCAAGACAATGGTTGTTGAGAGGACATTTATTTTTAACAGGGCAATTGCAATTGCGATTAGAGAGATTATTAACGAGTGAGCTAGTGTTATCTATAGAAGGAATTGGATTGGAGAAGTTATTTGCGATAGGAATAATAGTTTCTTGATTTAGAATGGGATTAAGAACATTTAGCGAAGTTGTGTTTGACGTTGTATTTGGGTTTGCAGAAATTAGCCTAGAGTTTACAATGGCGTCGGGAGTACTATTACTATTATTATGATATTCAGTGTTGGAAGGAATAAATTTAGTATTTAGTATTTTATTGTTATGTTTAGAGATAATGTTGGAAATGCTGGAGGATGTCGAATAGGAAAATTTTATAGTGTGTTTGTTAAATATTTTATAGATATGTGAGGGGGGGGGCATTTATTTAAGGCACTAAAGAATAATTTAGGAATATTATTATTAATAGAGATGGAGAAAGGAGCATTATACCAGATTATGTTTTTGGAGAAAGGAGCATTATACCAGATTATGTTTTTGTATCTTAAAGTTATCGGAATGATCATGATTAATTATTCTACTGTAAGATCTTCTAGAATTTGTTTCTTTACTATATTTGATTTTATCAGGATAGCTGGCTTTAGAAAGCACGTTATTATAGTAATTGGCGTTAGCATCGAAGATGTTTTTATTAGAAGATAGGTTAGATATTCTTTTTCCAATATTACTAACTATAGCATTCTTAATATTAGTAGCTTGGTTAGATTTAAAATTAACATAATTTAGGTTCTCATTGTTTTTATGGTAAGGGTAATATAGGCCAGTGTCAATATTAACTAGTATTAATTAGCTAGTTTGATGCTGTTATCAAATTCAATTTTTAAGTTATGTTGGTTAAAGAGATTACGTATATTGTTCTTAATAATATTAAGGTTAACTATGTTGCAATTTAAGATAGTAAAGAGTCCATCGTCACGATAAATTCCACCGCGAAGTTGAGGAATTTTCCGACTCAAAGAGTTCAAAATAAAGATACCAATTAAATCTGTCATTTGGGATGAATCGGATGCTCCCATTGTGATGTCGAAGTTGTTAGAGGTATCAGCTCTGGTCCAATATTCATTGTTGAACTCTAGGATGGTTTTACGTGCGGTGAGAATGATGTGAAGTTCATCTGTGGTGATGTCAGAATATTTAAATGCGAAAGATAGAGCATTGTTGAGAAGTGAAGGCGAAATAGAAGAATAGTAGCTGGCAATATCAAATTGAACAAATTTTAGTTTGTTTTTATTATTCAATTTGTTGAACCAGCCAATCACTTCAGAAGTACCAAACCATAAATTTAAGTTCAAAGAAGAGCAATTAGAACGAACCTGTGGGATAATTCTATCCAAGATGGCTTTACTAACAACCCCCAGATCTGATTTAGAGGGGGCGATTAATCTAACAGGTAGTTCAGTGCGGAAATTGTTTTTGTGATCCCTGAGATTTATCCTCGGAGTTCTTGGGAGGAATGGTTCGGTCTTTTTTCCGATGCCAAGTTTTGACATAATCTCAGAGGCTTCAAAGTTTATGGATTCTAAATTATCATGGTTGGTTTTACGATATTTTTTCCTAAGTTCCTTTAGGATAAGGTTGTTATAGTTATCCTTGGAAATACCATATAAATTATTGGTTTTGTCAGAGTGGACTAAAACATTTTTTGAGGAATTTAGGTTTGAAATTGTGTTCTTGAGATATACAAGGTGCTCTTGTCCTTTGTAAGGGTATCTCTTGAATTTAAGAGTTTTTATAATTTTTGTTAACTCTTCCTCGAATTATACTAGATTTTTGTTGGAAGGAAGATTTCTTCTAGAATTAAATAGATGATCGAGGAAGTTATGTTCCTTGGTATAGAAGTTCCCTTTTAGGCGCTGGTCATAGAAATAAGCTATCCATCTAAGTCTTCTTACAAAGGAGTCAGTTTTTTCAATTAGAAGTTTGGTGAATTCAGATTTACCAGGTATAGGAATGTCTTTAGTTGAATTGGTTATGTTGTAATAATCCATGTTGTAGAAGAAAAAGGTAAAGGACCATCAAAAGGTATCCAACATGAGAGTTAGCGCTCAACCGTTAAGGAGCAAGTTAATGTAGGAGGTGAGTTTTATTGTAGTACAATAAAGCAATGCAGATATCGGATAAGAAGCACTCTACAGTTTGTAGGACTGGAGTATACATAATATATAAGATCAAACATAACTTAACTTTACATTATTTTTCTCTTCGTTAATTTTCAAATTCTTTTAATTTATACATTATCTTCCAACGGTTTTTCAACCTCTCTATATAAAACAATATATTTTTCTCAGTTATAAAAGCTATCTCTCTCTCTCTATCACCCATCTCTCCTCCTATCTCATCCTTCCTCATTATACTCCTCCCCCTCCACTTTTTACTCTCATCCCCTCCTCTTTTTCATCCTTTCCAACCTCCCCCCGTCCACTCAAACATTTTTTTTCCCAATATCACACATCAATCTAAAACTACTTTTCATATGTTGATTTAAAACTGCACTATCCACAAGTGTTTTTTAACCTTCATATCATGTCTTCCTATTCTATCTGATAAAAACACAAATGTTATTGCATGATGATATTTGTTTTTGAAATGCGCATAATAAAATACATGGAACTCTTTTAACCATCTTTTGATCTTATATATTATGTCTACTCCAGTCCTACAAACTGTAGAGTGCTTCTTATCCGATATCTCCATTGCTTTATTGTACTACAATAAAACTAACCTCCTACATATATATATATATATATATATATATATATATATATGTATATATATATATATATTTCTATACTTTCATTTATATATATATATATATATATATATATATATATATAAATATGAAACAGGGAGAAAGAGACGATTATGAGGAAGAAACATTTTTTTTTTCTTTTTTTTGTCTCTCTCTCTCTCTCTTTTTTCTGGGTTAGAAAATGATTAAAACGAAATGCTTTACTTTGTGTGAAGTGTTAAGGTATTAGTTGATTTATTTATTATTTAACAATGGCATTTATTTATCAATTTATATATTTAATTATTGTCTATTACCGGTTTCTGCATTTATATGCATTATCAAATGAGAGTGAAATGTATTAGTGCGGTGTCGCACATGTTAAACAGAAGGTGCAGAAATAATAATGTTATATACAAACAAGGTTTAAGAAGTGAAAAGAAAAAAGGAAAAGGAAAAAAAAACGTGCATAATGTGGAACGTAAAAAGTCAATGTGGAAGAAAAGTTAATGTTATTTACAAGCACAGTCATTGATGTGTTAATATCGCAATGTGTTAATATCGCAAGAGTGTTTAGTTGAACCATGATTCCGTGAAGGAGGCAAATGGTGGACTGTGGTTTGATATGATTTCCCTTTTTAGAGAGTTAATATGCAGGGGGAAGCAATTCTTGCTAGGTGATATTTAATTTATTTAAGAAAAAGGATTAGGTAGGGTGTGAGGGAGGTAACACTTGTAAATGTTTGATGGTTTGTTGCAGTTTTAGGAAGGTCCGAATTTCAGGGCGTTGAGTACTGGTTTAAATTTATTAATGAAATGTTTCCTTATTGGTGCGTTGGATGAAAATAGCGTTGTCTATGAATTTGTAAATGGGGAAAATTTTAAAGTTTGGAAGTTGGTTGAGAGCACAATTGGCGATAGGTTCACTAAATGCAATCTTTCTGTATTCGTGTATTTTAATTTGTCATTTATGGGTGGTCATACGTTAACGGAGGCTGTTTTTTGTCTGTCCTATATAGTGCTCTAGACAACCTGAGCAAGTCAAAACATAGATAAGGTTTTCAGATGCACATGTAAAGTTGTGTTTAACTGTGAAACGTTGTCCTTGTTTAAAATGGAATGTTGAACCTGCTATTATATTAATGCATATGCCACAGTTGGGCCTTCCGCATTTTGTTACTGTAGGGTTCATTGTGAGGGTTTGTTGGATTTTGGCTTGTGTGAGGATGTTTTTTATGGATTTGGGTTGTCTTTTGCTCTTTATGATGTTGTGTGTTTGGAGGATATTGTTCATTCTTGGGTATCTTTTTAGTAAAGGAATGTTCTGGAGGATGGTATCGAATGCCTCATTGTTGAGGGGGTTGTGTGTGGAGATGTATGGTAGAGTTTTTTGTTGCGTTTCACTCCTGGGTTTGGGGTGTCTGAGTTCCTGGATGTCTAGTTTTAGGGCACGTTGGAATCCATTGTTGATTAGGGATGGTGGGTAGTTTCTGCTGATAAGTGTGTTTTTTAATTCTTCTAGTCGTGTATAGCATGTGTATTTATCTGAAGCTATTGTGCAGATCCTTCTGGCTAGGTTATAAGGAATTGCCATTTTGGTGTGTCTAGAGTGGCACGAGTTGAATGGAAGGTATTGTTTGGAGTCTGTGGGTTTGTAGTATATGTCTGTTTCTATTTTGTTGCTTGTTTTCTTGATGAGGATATCGAGGAAAGGGAGTTGTTCATGGCTGTAATCCATTGTGAATTGTAAGTTAGTGTTGAGCTCATTCAACAGGGCTTTGAACTCAAACAGTCTATCTATACTTTCATGCCAGAGGATGAAGCAGTCGTCCAGATACCTCTTCCAGTTCTTTTCTATGTGTTGGTAGAAGTGGTTGCCGTATTTGTCTCGAACTTTGCGGTAGAGAATGGTTTCCAAATATCCCATGAAAAGGTTGGCGTATGAGGGGGCCACTTTCGTGC
>OZ024740.1:258289737-258367237 GCA_964016885.1 Eledone cirrhosa | reverse complement strand
CCTAACCTTGTACATAACATCACAGCTTCAAATTTAGGTAAACTACCTAGCCGTAGGAATACGTGCAACCCTGTAGTTAGTACTAACTCTAATTGTAGGAATCGGGTTGATTGCCCCCTATCCGGGAAATCCCTCTCTAGTAACATTGTCTACAAATGTAAGGTTGAAACACCCACGTCCCGTAGGGCATACATAGGGTTAACCGCCAATAGATTCAAGCAGCGTCTTTACATGCATACCCATTCTTTCGGTACCCTCTAAGAAGGAATATGACGTCACTTTCAGCTTATATCAGGAGTCTAAAAGACAACTATACTCAATATAATTTACACTGGGAGGTCCTAGCTAGGGCTAGATCGTATAACGGAAATAAAAGACCATGTGACCTCTGCGCCGCTGAGGCCCTGGAAATACTCTACGCCACAGACCACATCTTAAACAAAATAGTTGAGGCAATTTCGGCTTGTAAACATAAATTGCACACAAACTTTCCTGTATTACAGCCCCACATTATACCCTAACGGATAGAACGATCTATACGTGGATATTTTACGTCTTGATGTGGCAGCTAAGTATGTGTTATGTTTATACCATTACTATTTGCATAGGTGAGTATATATTACCTGTATGTTTTGTGAAAGTACGTATACTTTCTCGTACGTATATTTGATTGTATATGTTATGGCGTATATTTTTATATATTCTGGTACATATGCTTTTGGTTATGTGTATACGGGAGTTTTGCGTCTGTGTGAGTATGCGGGTTCGTACGTATGTTGGGCGTATGTACTTCATGTTTTGGTTGACGTATGTCTCCGAACATTTGTGTATTTACATGTTGGTATGTGTGTGTGCGCTTGTTTTATACCTATTTATTTATTTATATACGTTTATTTAATTATTTATTTATTTGTATATATATATATATATATATATATATATATATATATATATATATATATATATATATATATGTATATATATATACATGTATGTGTGTGTGTGCGTGTGTGTGGACTTTACACATGTGAATCCAGAACGTAGAATGTATCAGTAACAGCAGATTGCTATTAATAATTTATAAGATCGGGTAAACTATTATTTATAGCGATATATATATAAATATAGGTGAGTATGTATGTATACATCTCTCTCTCTCTCTCTCTCTCTCTCTCTCTCTCTCTCTCTCTCTCACTCTCTCTCTCACTCTCTCTCTCTCACTCTCCCCCTCTCTCTCTCTCTCTCTCTCTCTCTCTCTCTGTATATATATATATATATATATATATATATATATATATATATATATATATATATATATATATATATATATATTCAATTGAAGAAACTTGGTTAATTGAAAATTTGCCAACATTTTCTTAACAGGTGTTAAAACACTCCACGATTTTTGTTTAATAAATAAGAATGACAGTTTCTTTCGTACACCCCTATTTATTTTGATATATATATTTCAAACACATAAGGCAGTTGTATAACAAAAATACAAATGAGATGTAAATATCCATTGATATGTTACCGGTCATACGTATTATTTATATACCGGTTATACGTGTTACATATATATCTATATATCTAAAACAGAGAATGTCGGTCTGTCTATCTGTCTGTCTGACTCCCTAAAACTCGAGAACCACCCAACCAATTATTTTCAAACTATACGCATGTAATACTTATGGTCCTGTGCGTGTTTTGAGCAACATATATTTCAAATGTTCAATGCCCTAGGGACCGCATTAGGCGATTTAGCGTTGTCTCTCTCTAATTGTTAGTCTTTCTCTTTAGATAGATACATAGATATAACGTTGCGCCCTTATAATATCTGTCTGTATGTATGTCTGCAATATCTGTCTGTATGTCTGCATTACGACATCATGACGCGGTGTGTGTGTGTGTGTGTGTGTGTGTGTGTGTGTGTGTGTGTGTGTGTGTGTGTGTGTGTGTGTGTGTGTGTGTGTGTGTGTGTGTGTGTGTGTGTGTGTGTGTATATATATATATACATAGTGTGTAACGTTTTTCGAATTATTTACTTCTGCGTTCACAGATTGATTTTTTTAGTTTCAGAAGATCCCGTTAAGGGTGAAAGCAGCGATTCTTTGCTTAAACTTTAATCCGTTATTTTAATATATATATATATATATATAAGTATGTATACGTACATACATATATGTATGCAGACGTACAGTAGTATGTATATATATATACATACATGCACACATATATATATATATGTACGTATGGATTTACCGAACATTTATTATAATGCTCGGTTTGTTTGTAAACAAACAACCCGAATTAAGCCTTACAGTGTTTAGCAACCATCGTTGCCCTTTTGTTCAACACTGACAAAGGAACGATGTACTAGTTTCAAGCTTATTAGCTATCGTCAGCACCGTATACCTTCCTGCCAGATGATTGAACTCTGAAAGTATATACTTTACTTATGCATATTAACGGCTTAGCAGCCTAATTTGCATATCGAGTGAGTTAATCGGCCGGGCGCACCGAAAACGATAAACGGAAAAAATGAAACGAAATATCGTGTACAGATATGTTTGCATACACAATAACAAAATATAAACAAAAGTATTTATTTCGCGATAAAGAATTGATTTTCTTCGCACGGAAAAAACCCTGGTTATCTACGACGAATATTTTTATAAGCACAAAATGTAGACACCATCCCGAGGCCGAGGTATTCCGTACTTCTCTGTACTGTTTCAGAAAGGAAGGATAAACATGCCAATCTATGTTTAGAATCCCGAGCAACGCCGGACCATTCTGCTAGTATATAATAAAAATAAAAATTTTCGCACTACATGGTTGAATACAATAAATGTAATCTGAGTCTTTCGAATATTAATAATAATATTCGTTTCGTTTGCAATTATGCAATCAAGCCTCATATTTAAAGCCATATCAGTAGTATGAGCCCCTCATTCTTGCTCTTGTGTTGGCATGTAAACAGAACTGTAGACACTAAATTTTCTGGGCATTACCCTTCAACAGTTCAGTTCATTGTTCACCTGTCAACTCTCAGAGCTAGTGAAAATATATGATATTTTCTAAAATATTCAGTGACTGATTGACCTGGTTTGCATATTAGCAGACTGGCTGATCAGTCAGATCTGCATATTAGCAGATCCACTGATCAACCAGAAGTCAAGTGTACTTAGTATTATTAGCTCCACGCTTGGCGAGAATGTTGGGGGTGGGGGTGTTTACGACGTTTCGAACATAAGTCATTCAACAGGATAGTGTGTGATGGTGTGGAGGGAGGAACTCTGAGAGTGAGTGAGGGACGGAGTTAGCAGGAAACATATGAAAGGACGGTCAAAATAGAAATAACAATAAATATAAAACATAAAATCAAAATAGAATTAAACGGAATATATAAAATAATGTGTGGTTAAGAGAAGGGGATGCGTGGTGTGTCTGTAGGTGATGTGGGTTCGTGTGAAATGTGTCGTTGCGTGTGTGCAAAAACGGTGCAAGTGTCTAAGTTTTTGAATGGATGTGTGTGTGTGTATGTGGATGGTAAAGATCCGGATTTAAAATCGTGCGAATATCCATGTGGTAAATCCATTCTTCCAGAGTTCGAAAACGGCGATGAGGAAGTGGAATGTTATAGTGGCGCGCGCCACAAGAAGTGGTGAAGATGGTCAGGTCAAAGGAGTGATATATATATATATATATATATTATATATATATATATATATATATATATATATATATATATATATATATATATATATATATATATATATATATATATATATATATATATATATATATATATATATGTATATATATATATATATATATATATAAGTTGAAGAAAATGAAAACGAAATTTCATTTCTCACTCTTAGTATGGCACTTACATACATACTTACATTTATATATATATATATATAGTAATAAGAATATTTATATTTATATATGTTTAATACAATTATAAATATGGAGGGAAGTACTAAGTACTAGCCAGTTACCGGTAAGACAAAAGGCTCAATGCAAATTATCAAGTGTTTTACAGAGCCGAGATACAAAGTGTTAACACAATCAAATTTTAGTTTAGAACATTTATTTGCTGACAATTGTTTCTTCCAGGGGGAAGTCTGTAATCATCGAAGCATAGGGAATGTCAAAATATGTGACTAAAATCCTAGTCATTCAGAAGATTTAGGATACATAAGTGTTGTTTGCTTATACCTCTTACACTTTCAACCAGTACTGCTTGTAATTGTGTTCTCTCAAGCAAAACATCTTTTTAACTCCTGATTCTCCTCATGATGTATATGACACTAACAACACTTATGTATCCTAAATGTTCTGAATGACTAGGATTTTAGTCACATGTTTTGACATTCCCTATGCTCCGATGATTACAGACCTCCCTCTGGAAGAAACAATTGTCAGCAAATAAATGTTCTAAACTAAAACTTGATTGTTTTAACACTGTATATATATATATATATATATATATATATATATATATATATATATGAGGTAAGAGAAAGATCTTAGCTAATGCTGTGACCACTTCCATATTATATGGTGGGTTATACCATGTAATGCGTCGGGATCTATTTTTCCTAGGCCTATGCTCATACTCGGTATATGCTTTCTTATCGACAAATCCACTCCGAGCAAGAGGTTCATTGTAATATGTGGAATGGTCGGTGAAAATATTCTCGTTTGTAGATATACAGGAAAGCCTCAAAGAAATGTTTCTTACCAGGTTCTTGGTTATGCTGGCAGGATGGTAGGGTTAACCGCCAATAGATTCAAGCAGCGTCTTTACATGCATACTCATTCTTTTCCTAACCCTTTAAGACGGAATATGACGTCACTTTCAGCTTATATCTAGAATCTAAAAGATAACCACACCCAATAAGGGTTACACTGGGGGATCCTAGCTAAAGCTAGATGGTATAACAGAAATACATGACCATGCGACCCCTGCGCCGCTGAAGCCCTGGAAACACCATTACTTATTTGTATAGGTAAGTATATGTTACCTGTATGTCTTGTGAAGGTACGTATCCTTTCTCGTACGTATATTTGATTGTATTTGTTATAGGTGTATATATTATATTATATATACTGGTACATGTGTATATGGTTATGTGTATACGTGTATTTTGCGTTTGCCTGTGTATGCGGGTTTGCACGTATGTAGGGTGTGTATATGTGTACTTTGTGTTTTGGTTGACGTACGTTTAACGAACATATGTGTATTTACCTGTAGGTATGTGTGTGCGCGCGTTATATACGTATTTATGTGTGTATATTTATATACGTTTATATAATTATATGTATACACGCACACACACACATATATATATATATTTTTTAAATATATTTTTATGCGATTTTGGAGTATACGTTCGTATGTGTGCGGGTACAGGTGTTGCGCGGGTTTTTGTATATGTGCGCGTGTTTTTGTGTACGTGCTTGTATATGCATACCCATGGCGGGTATTTTCGCGTATGTATGTGTATGTATGTATATGGATGCGTGCATGTATATATTTAATTATTGTTGATTTCAATAACCTTATTCTTAACTGTGAAGCCGAGAATCATTCGGTTTCCTAAATAGAATATTAGTCAACGACTTCATTTATACCATAAACGTGATTTTGTCTTTGCGTGTAGTTGTTCTTCCCGATCCAAATAATGACGTATTATCTTCGCTTTTTTCCTGTTCATTGCCTGTGAACGTCTCCACGAACCAAAGTATCGTCTTCCTGTTTGTGCTTCGGTTCAAACGTTTTTCGAAATATTTATTTCTGCGTTCACAGATTTTGAGTTTCAGAAGATCCCGTTAAGGGTGAAAGCAGCGATTCTTTGCTTAAACTTTAATCAGTTATTTTAATAAATATTTGCTCTAGGGTTCTAATATATTTGGATTTTAGTCTTCAAATTTATTATTATTACTTTATATATATATATATATAGTGACGAAACATAAGTCAATTGCATGAACTCATAATCCTTTATTTACTGCTATATATATTTCGATGATACCCATTGAATGGATATGACCTCATCAGGCAGTTATTCAGTACTTAGATATGCCAGATCTGTGTTTATAGTGTTGATGGTATCAGAGCCTTTGATACCATCAACACTATAAACACAGAGCCGGCATATCTAAGAACTGACTAAATGCCTGATGAGGTCATAGCCATTCAATGGCTATCATCGAAATATATATAGCAGTAAATAAAGGATTATGAGTTCATGCAATTGACTTATGTTTCGTCACTATTATAACTCAAGAACTTATATCTTCGTTGAGTGGTCCCTATCCGCATACTGAAGTACTGGATTTTACCAACACTTACTTTCTTGCTTATATATATATATATATATATATATATATATATATATATATACATATATAACAATGTAATAAACAACACAATATAATTATTCCATCTGATGAACGAAACAGACGTTTCTGTTGGAATAGTCAAACATTCGTGAAACCTTGGGTAATGGAATAATCATATTGTGTTGTTTATTACATAATGAAATAACTCTGTACTATACATAGAGCACTTTTCTTTCCTTTACCTTTTCTACGGAAATACTTAACGCACATACACAGACGCCCCCCCCCCCCCACCCGCACACACACCTATATATATATATAAAAATATATATATAAGTATGCACAAGCACAGCTTCAAATGGGGCCATTTGTTTACAAACTAATTGAACGTTATTCTTAATGTTCGATATAACCCATACGTACATATGTATATACATATACGTGTGTGTATGTATATATATATATCTGTGTATCATCTGCGCTAGGGTAAAAATTAAAATTCTAATTTATATATATATATAATATATATATATATATATTAATTATAAGATTAATTAGTCTCTAATACTTAAACATCACAATGAATGGATAGAATATATAGATAAGTTATCACTCAGAGAAGCAATATTAAGTGAAAAAACCCCTCTATTTATGGGAGCACAAGCCATTCAGAGAAAGTTAAGCTAGTCTCACATATATAATCTTCTCCGTAACATGGTTTCGTTCACGGAAGAAACAAATTATTGGAATAACCACATCTTGGAAGAATCCGTGATCCTCTTCAGGGTGGTTATTTTTCAAGACTACGAGCCTACATTGATCATAAAAGTATACATACCGTTCCATTGCCGAGGCAGCATACTGTTCAAAACACGTTATATTGAACTTTTAAATGATAAATCCCTCTAAATATATTAGGAGTTTCCGACAGGCTTATAATGACGCTAGAAATAGCAGCCAAAAGACAAATTAAGGAGGAGATAATATTCATTAACAGGTTAGTTAGTCTCTCATACTTATCAATGAATGGATAAAAATATATAGATAAGATATCACAAAAAGAAGCAATGTTACATCTATTTAAATGAAAAAAAAACTCATTTATGAGAGCACAACCAGATAGACAAAATTAAGTTAGTCTCATTTATATAAAGCTCTCCCTACACACACACACACACACACACATATGTATATATATATATAAATATATATATATATATATATCAATGTAAACCTGAGTTTTTCGATTATTAATATTTGTTTCTACTTTTGGCACAAGGCCAGCAATCACCCAGTACATTACTGGTACTTTATTTTATCGACCCCGTAAGGATGAAAGGCAAAGTTAACCTCGGCGGGATTTGAACACAGACCGTAAAGGGACGTAACTATGCTGGAAAGCATGGCGTCCGACTCTCTACTGATACTGCCAATCCACCGCCCTATCGATTTGTTTGCAATCATGCAATCATGCCTATGTATGTGTGTAGAATGACCCCTCATTCTTGCTCTTGTGTTAGCATATACACAGAACGGCAGACAGTAATGTTTTGGGGTGATTACCCTTCATCAGTACCATATACTGTTTACGTGCCAACTGTCAGAGTCAGTGAAAATATATGATATTTTCTGGAATATATAGTGACTTATCGGCCTGATTTACATATTAGTAGAATGCCATATCAGTAAAATAGGCCAGTCAGTTTCATGTATAACATGGTAGTCTGAATAGGTCAAAAGACCGCTAAAAACAGCAGCTCAGAACCATTCAACTTAAGAAGCTCTACTTACACATATAAATGAATCATGAGCCAATGTATCAAATTAAAAAACAGAGTTAAAGACTCACATTTATCTCCCGTAATTTAATGAATTCAAGGCTCTTTATTAATCAGTATGTAGAGACGAGATATTTGAACACCTATGTTTGAACACACATCGCTCTCTCTCTCTCTCTCTCTCTCTCTCTCTCTCTCTCTCTCTCTCTCTCTCTCTCTCTGTATATATATATACGTGTGTATAATGGAAGCTATGGTGCTTCCATAGGCGGTATGCCAAAATTAGCACTCAATATTCAGAGTGTGAATAGTATAAAAAACGAAAAATCAGTGATGCTTCTGGACACAGTTTATTGCGTGTTACAATTGTTTCTCAGTGAGAAAATTTGCTCCGAACGAATTGCATGTGTCCGAAGGAACCTGCAGCCGTAGAATCAGCCAGATCCATACAGTGATCATGTCTCGAGCTACCTGCCGGTGAAACAATTGTAACACGCAATAAACTGAGTCCATATGCATCACTGATTTTTCGTTTTTTTAATACTATAAATATATATATATGTAAGTATGTATGTATACGTACATACATATATGTATTCAGACGTACGGTAGCATGCATATATATATATATATATATATATATGCATATATATATATATATATACATACAGGCACACATATATATATGTACGTATCAGTTTACCGAACATTTATTATAATGTTCACTTTGTTCGTTTGTAAACAAACGGACAGCTTGAGTTACGCCGTACAGTGTTCAGGCAACAACGTCACCTTTTTGTTCAACACAGGAACGATGTACTAGTTTCAAGCTTGTTAGCTATCGTCAGCACCGTATACCCTTCTGCCAGATGGTTGAACGTTCGAAAGTATATACTTTCCTTATGAAAATTAACGGCTGAGCAGCCTAATTTGCATATCGAGTGAGTTCAGTCGGCCAGGCGCACCGAAAACGATAAATGGATTAGAATGAAACGAAATTTCATTTCTCACTCTTAGTACGGCACTTACTTAAATGTAAGTATGTATGTATACGTACATACATATATGTATACAGACGTACAGTAGCATGCATATATATATATATATGTGCCTGTATGTGTATATATATATATATATATATATATATATATATATGCATACTACTGTACGTCTGTATACATATATGTATGTACGTATACATACATACTTACATTTAAGTAAGTGCCGTACTAAGAGTGAGAAATGAAATTTCGTTTCATTCTATTCCAATATATATATATATATATATATATTCATTAGTTAAGCAAAACAAGACCACAAATTTCACAAGCTTTGGCTTCTATCTAATTCACCAATATCTCTTCTCCTCTCCTATCTCCATCTTTCTCTTTAAGATTGGTTACTCTTGAACTGTATATATATATATATATATATATATATATATATATATAATTGTTTCTACTTTAGGCACAAGGCCAGCAATTACCAGTGCATTACTGGTACTTTATTTTATCGACCCCGTAAGGATGAAAGGCAAAGTCAACCTCTTGTATTATATATATATATATATATATAATACAAGCAGTTTTGGCAAACCTAGAAAGAAATGTATTAATAGCATCACACCAAGACAGGCCTTCTACTATCCCGAAGTACGACGGCTCAATCTTCCCGATTTTAAAAATATTGTAATTTCTTTGTAGTACTTACGAATGAATGTCACTTTATGAATGGATTTAGCACTGCTGCACATACTAGAATAAAATTACCTGTCAAACCTTTCATATTCCTCAAAGAATGTGCCGACAATCTCAATTTCCGAGGTGTTTTACACCATCACGGTGATGTTCCTCGTATGCCGACACAGACATTTCACAACCCGGTTCGAGCTGGATGCTCTGCAACAACTCTAGCTTCCGCAGTAAAGGCTCGTGAGTCAATACGTACAGAATAGAGGGAATACGGTACCCTTGACGGACCGATCGAGAGATCTGAAACTGTTCCGAAAGATGGTCTTTAATTTTGACCACCAAGCAGATGACGTTGTGCCTTGTAGTGATGCAGCCTCTGACGACGTGACCGACCCCAACTTCCGTGAAGACAGCCTCCAGGTATCGATGATCGAACCTATCGAAAACTTTCGAGTTATATAAATTGATCAAATCCCCACCGAAGCCAGGTTTACACAATACCCTCTCTATGATATGTCGCATCAGATATGCAAGTTGTCATGTATTGATCTTGTCGGGATTGCACCACATTTCGCCTCCCCTACAAAATCCTCGCCAACTTCTTCGCTAAAAGCTTGGTCAAAATCTTAAACACTGTGTTTAGGAGAGTTATCACCATTTCAAAATGTGGACAATCTAAACTATCCACAGTTATTGACTTAATAAAAAAGCTATGTACGATCTAGATGACTTTATGTGATTGGTCCACGTCTAAACTTGGCGCATTAAGGATATCTAGTCGGTACCTGCCAGACAGTTGGAACTGGCTGATCACATACTTGATTCCGTTGCAATCCCCGATCCTATCAGCTACTCCCACACAATCCCAGCATGTGTCTAAGATGCCGTTCCAGTTCTCCACTAACCGTAAAGGGTGTGACGTAACCAGAAAGGCTTTCAGGCGTCTAAAGAAGTCCGGTCGTCTGCCCCCTGTAGACAGCCAGCAGTCGAAAGCACAACCTACACTATTGTTCACGTCTAGGACCACCAACCTACCGTCCGGGTCCAGTAAAATCAATCTTACCTCGAGATCCAGGCCTTTCCTAAACAGCACTGCTACCCCATTTCCAACTGACTAAGAGATTCGAAGATCTCATAGTCTTCGAAAATGGGGGCTAGTGCGTGCGTGTAAGAAATCCTGGTCTCACTGACGGCCGTCATATCCATATCTAGTGACATGTGGTCGTTGAACAGGTGACCCTGCTTCCAGGACGAACCCTGGCCACGAACATTCAAGCATCCTACTCTTAAGATGGTCATGTTGGCAGGCTAAAAGGGAGAGGAAAGGTTTATTTACATCCTGGGCTCCTGTTGATCTTGAGCTATTCGACATCCTTGGTTGGTGGGGATTCTTTTGGGAATCTCTTTAAAAGTCTTGATGTGGGGTTCACATTGGATTCTTCCACCCCAGACTCTCCCTTATCCCTTTGTAGGAGTCGACCGACATTCGTACCAGTAGTAAATTTTGTGGCATACAAAATGTGCTGGTGCCAAATATTTCCGCCTCTTTTTCTATTTCATCCATTCGTGATATCAGGGCCATCAACTCCTCGCTGGCCCTTCTTACTAGCACGAAGTTGTGTGTCTTGTTTTGTTCTGTTTGTTGTGGTTGTTTCCGTTTCGGAGATTGTTGTTGTTGTGGTGGTGGTGGAGATGTTAGTGTTGGTGCTGTTTCGGGTGTGTGTCTGTGGTTTCAGTTGTTTTTGAGTAAGGGATGTTTGTGATTTTCTTTTTCTTGTTTTTGCGTTTTTGGTTTTTATCTTCGTTGGTTGTCCCTCGTCTTCGCTACTAGAAGATTCTGACTTTGTGTTATTTTCTGATATTTGAGTGATTGTATTTGTCTGTGTGTTTATGTGTGTATTGTTTCAGGAGGGGGTGTTGGAGAGCTTTCTTCATTTTCCACGTGGGTTGGTTTCGATGCCGGTGGCGGTGGTGGTTCGATGAGAGTTGCTGCTGTTGATGGTACTGCCGTTGCTGATGTTGGGGGTTGTGGAGTTTTACGTCCCAGTACTGGCGTTTACAGCAACGGAAGATTGCGGCCCCCTGGATATTTGAGCTGAAGGCAGAAGGCTCGCAGATGTATACCCACATATGTGTACCCATCTCGACCTCGCATCTCAGGAGTCACAATAGGTTCACTCCTGGCGGGATACTGGGAATGCAGACCTTTACCATTATTCTGCGTATTTGGGACGGGTACATCCCTATGCGGGCCGTTCTTCACCGTGAGAGTGTGTTTAATAGCAAGGGCTTTGGTTTTGAACAGCACCATGATAGCGCCGAACTGTCAGGCCCTTGAATTTTATTCTATGTCTTCTTAATGCATTTCAGTGCAGCTTCAACTTTAGTCTGAGTGGCGAGTTTCGCTTTGCAGGTCTGCACTGAAATATATCTATAATGCAAAGTCCTCCTTTGCGATGCTACTATTGCTTCGTGCGAGAAGGTTAGGTTGGCCCAGGTTCTTTCTCGCTTAATCAGTTTCCACACTTGGACCCACTGTTGCTCCTTGCCCGAAAAATCGACTTCAATAAATTGTGTTGGTTCTTATGTTTTGTCTCTTCTTGAGGGAGTTTGTAGTGGGGAGGTAATCCCTCCCATCAACGTCCGCACCACTGTCATGCGACAGCTGACTTAACGTCCATTCATGGCCTCTTGGGTGGCTTTTACGTCCAGCTACTGATTTGGATTGTCTGTAGCAAATGTGACAGACAAAATTATGCCTACTAATGGGTTCATTGGGTTAGATTTGTGGGATGTTATCCTTATGTACCCTCATGTGCCTTTTAAGTCTAGAAATTGATTTACAGATGTTTTTGTACACCACGCATGTATTTGTACACCACTACCTATTATTGGAGGGATAGTGTTGCATACAGTTGGATTTTCATGTGATATAAATGAGTGATGTACCCAGATTTAGCGGGCTAGACGACCATGCACTTTTCAACTACAGCTCCTTATGTTCTTATTGAATTTCAAACTGTAGCTTTTTCGAAGCTAACGTTTAGGCTTTTCATGATCAAGACGTCTCTCTTCAAACATACTGCTGCCCCCTTTCACATGTCTTCTCCATTCAACCCTCTTTAGAGCAAGCACCTCCCAGTTCTGAACTTTAAACTGTAGATCCTTAAGTTTGTTTTTTATGCAAACTTTATATCTTTTCCATGGTTTGTGCTGAGGATGTTTCTCAATGCAATTGACTGTAAAGTCTTTCCTCATTCATGCGCAAAGCATGCCCTACTCAACGCATAAGGATTAGTTTTTCAGGTAATTTTTGTTGCCATTTGATGTTTAGGATTCGTCTTAAACACATTTGAAGTGTTCAAGCAAATTAAGATATCTACGATCTACTGTCCACGTTTCCAAAGAGTGCAACAGAGCACTCACTATGCAAGCCTTGCTATTGAAGCTGATGCCATTATCCTCCCACACTCTCTTTTTAGGTTTTTCGAAGGCTACATAGGCCTTCTGAATGTGCAGGTGTAGTTCTGCATCCAGCGAACCATTCCTCGACAATGCACTGCATAGGTAAACTAATGTGTTAAATAAACCCAACCTAGTTCCATGCACCATTATATTTAGCTCAATATATGCTTCCCCTGGTGATGGGGTGAACATTAACTTAGTCTTTTTCAGATTAATGTTCATACCAAAGGCATCACAAGAATCTGCAAAGCAATCCAAGATGTGTTGCATGTGATCTTGAGAGTGAGCCAGAAAGTCAACATCGTCTGCATACAGGAGTTCTCTAATATTTGGAGCACCTTGGACTTGAAATGGACCTTTCTTGCGTCAAAGATTCTTCCTGTATTTCTCGCTTGCAATAGAACACCCTTTGCATTACTCAGCATCACAGTAAAAAGTATTGAAAACAGTGTAGGAGCCGAGACATATCCCTGCTTCCCTCCATTATCAACTGGGATTTCATTAGAAAATTCTCCACCCAAGACAATCCGAGCCTTCATATTTCCCTGCCGTCGGACGAATATATCAATCAACTTAGGTGGGCACCATATTTTCACTAGTATTTTCCAGATCCACAAAAGCCTGATACAGAAGAACCCGCTGCTCAATTCATTTCTCCTGCATCTGCGTTGCAGAGAAGATTATATCAATCGTCCCTCTGCCAGATCTAAATCCATTTTGTGATTCAGGAATGACTGTAGGACAAATGTCCTCCATCAATCTGTTCAACAATAATCTAGCAAGAATTTTGTCCACAGATTCCAACAGAGTGATGCCACAGTAGCGATCGTAAATTCCTTTATCCCCTTTACCTTTAAACAAGGTCACCAAGATACCATCTACCCAATCCTGTGGTATAGGAGCTCCAGCCCAGCACCATTTTATGAGATGGAGTATTGTTTGTGTTATATTCTTATTACCAACCTTTAACACTTCCACAGGGATTCCATCTGTTCCATCTGCCTTACCTGTGTTTAACTTGTTGATGGCCATTTTAACCTCATTACAATCAGGCAATCGATCCATTTTAAAATTTACAACATATTGGGGGATGCCAGCTAGCATATCATGATCAACTGACGATGGATTATCAAATAAATCACTGAAGAATTATTGCTAACGCTTAAGGATTCCTTGATGATTATAATGTCGTCATTAAACATTATGGGAGCAATACACGAAGTTGTTGGACCATATGGACCATATACTGCACACAAAAGACTATACAACAGTTTTGAATCCTTTACGCTATAAGCACATTTCAGAGAACTTCAACCACTATTTATTTTTAAGCCATCTCAGCTCGCATTGTAAGGTGGCTTTATATTATTTTTAATAGCAATTAGATTCGTAGTTCACTCTCCCAAAAACTTTCATGAAGAGCATGTTTGTTCTTTAATATTTGGTCGAGAACCTGATTATTATCATCAAACTAGTCTTTATGATTATTTTTCTCCTTCAATGCAAGTTCTTCTGCTCCTGCTGTATACAATTGATCCCTGAAGTTTATCCAAGTTCCATCAAAGCCAATATTATCCAAAAGTTTATTCAAAGCCTCGCGTCCCTCTTGCTGTTTTAGATTTCCAACATCAATGCAGTTCAGTTGTTTGATCCCACACATACGAGTATTTTTACGAACACATAACTTAAATTTATCCCGAACCATCTTATGGCCTGTGTTGTATTCTGCAATACGCATAACACGCACGTTACAGACATCATTCAAGTTACATCTCCGGGTTACTATGCGATCAATCATGTGGCTCTCTTTTGACCTTGGGTGAATCCAAGTAACTTTATGCTTCTTTATTGGCGGAAGAATGTATTGCAAATGGTTAGGTTGAGTTCCGAACAGGGCACAAGTAGCTTCAGACCATTGACATTCATCTTACCGATGCCGTAATGGCCACGTACATCCGATGTCTCACGATCTCCACCACCTCGGGCATTGAAATCACCAAGAATTATCACTTTTTCTTCAACTGGAGTAGATGTAATTGCAATACGCAGAGATTCATAGAACGTCTTAATACTTTCTTCACTGGCCTGGCGAGTTGGAGCATAAACTGACAACATTGTTGCACAACGCCCACATGCAAGTGGAATGCGCATCTCCCTTATACGATTACTGATCCTAAAGGGGCATTCTAAATTTTGTGCTAGAGTATATTTCACTGCAAAACCTACACCACCATCTCACCGTTCTCCTTTTGGTTTTCCTGTCCAGAAAAGTTTGTTGATGTTTCAGGCAGCTGATCACACCCTGCAAGACGTGTTTCTGACAAGGCTGCTATATCTACATTTAATGTTTGGGGTTCCTTTGTTACCAGTTCTGTTCTTCTTTGTGGCCGGTTTGATGAGTTGTGGTCCAAAAGAATCCATGCCAGCAGCAAATATTGAGTTTCACTCGATGTTTCATAAATGCTAAGTCCTTCACTTTTCCCAGCTTGAATGAACAGCCAATAGCCGCAGTAAACAATGTTGATGTGACAGGCAATTTTAAATGCACATTTTCTTGTACCTTCCCAAGAATCTGGGTGAGCGGTGATCTCTCTAATAAGGCTGCTGAGACGCAGTAGTCTCCACAGGAGTTAGCCTCTGTCAAAGGAAGATTCAATAACCATGTTATGATAATACCCCTGCTGCCTATGTGTAGATTTGCAATTGAGTGCTTCCAACTGGTCAGGTCTGCACACGTCATCACTCCGCCATCGCCATAAGACTTTCAGCTGTAAAATTGACAGATGAGAAGATCACAGATGTGACATCAGTACATCATTGTATTATAGTGGCAAACGCTTGTACTACACGAGTATCACTCTCTAAGTTTCAGTGATCATTGTTTGGTGACAAGCCTAAGCCTGATGACCAGTAATCACATCAACTGCATGTTTTATTTCAAAGTTTCCCTCTTTTAGAAAGATACTGTAACAATAGTTCGGGATCTTTCACTCCTAATGGATTTTCTTTGTCAGGTCACTCTTGTGTGCTACTGATAACATATAACCCAGTACAACCTGTAACATGGTCGGACCGTCGGCGACTAATCCGGCAACCGCAGGAAGTTTGCTTTGTGAGGAAAGGGATTCTGGACACACTGGGGAACGAAAAACAAAACCTGACAAATGGCGGAGGAACTAATAAGAGTCAACGCCCATCCAATAGTGTGTAAATATGTATATATCGTATGTGTGTGGAGTGCTGATGGTTCATTGAGCGCTCGTCTGGTTTGCATATTTCATAAAAACCTTTAAAGACTTTTTAAAAGTATTTTAAAACCTTAAAAATATAACTTAAAACATTTTATATAAACTTTTCTTTTAACATTTTAACTTTCAAATTGGACAGAGTTCCTGGCCTACGTTTATAAAATAAGTCAGCGAATTATTGCAACTCATTTTCTTAGCCACATTCCTGACACCTTTTCAGATCATAATCTGCATGAGGTCTACTGATATGACATTGTTCGTGTCTAATCAAATCAGCTTTGCTCTGGCAGACTCGATCACTGTGCTGGCAAACCAGATGATGCTGAACATACATACATACATACATTCATGGTGGCTGCCAACTCGTTTTCTAGTACGGCCACTACTTTATATCCATGTAGGAGAACCCCTACCGATGCGCTGAACGAGTGTTACTTTTTAGTCCGGCCAGCGACTTGAAAACTCTGGTACAAACACTACACCTGTGACAATTATTGACACATAGTGCTGGGCCCATGGTATCATGTGACGGGAAGTGCAGAGAGATCTCCAGATATAAAGCAATGCCTGTGCTGTGAAGCTTTTATAGTGAGAAAAGGTACTGCAGAAAGCCAGTCCCACTCTATTAAACAAGATGATATTTACCAAAAAGAAGAACAAGTCAACATCATCGGATACCATCAGGGTTGCAGGTGTTATATCAGAGTTTTCCTTCTCCTAGAATTCTGCCTTGACATTGCTTTATATCTGGAGATCTCTCTGCACTTGTCGTCACATGGTACCATGCGCCCAGCACTATGTGTCAATAATTGTCAAAAGTGTTGTGTTTGTAGCAGAGTTTTCAAGTCGTTGGCTGGACTAAAAGGTCACACTCGTTCAGCGCATCGGTAGGGGTTCTCCTACATGGATATAAAGTAGTGGCCGTACTCGAAAACGAGTTGGCAGCCATCATATATGTATGTATGTATATATGTATATATGTATGTATATATGTATGTATGTATATATATATATGTATGTATATATTTATCTCAGGTCACCAGTTGGTGCTACTGGTAACATGTATTCCAGTACAACCTGTCTCATGGTCGGGTCGTTGGCGACTAGACTGGCAACCCCACCAAGGTTTCTTCGTGAGGGGGGTGACTTTGGACATACATACATACATTCATACATACATATATACATACATACATAGATACACACACGCATTATACAGGGGCCGGCGGTCAAAGAAACAGCACCTTACGCTCGGCTGTCCCCTATATCAAGTAAAGAAAATTTCTTTCGTGAAAGCTTTTGGATTTTTTTAAATTTAAAGAATTTTAAAAGAAATTTTCATTGTTTTTAATTTTTCTTTTATAGGTTTTGTCTTCTTAGGAGCTCAGGCTACCACAATTGATAATTCCCAGTGAAATATGTTTTAAATAAACCTGAATCAACTGATTTTGGCGGATCTTTTAATAATATATGTATATATATATATATATATAAAGTAGAACACTGGTGGGTTATATCCGTGGTAGGAGAACACTCAGTCCATGGATCGAGTTTGGTAGACATAGTTCCACAACTGTTAATTCACCATCTCCGAGAACAATTGTTTCACCTTATTCGGATCATCAGCTCGTTTCAAATGAGATTGTACGGAAAGGGAAAAACAATTGTACGAATACGCATGTGCAGAAACAGTCAATTCCCAAGGTGGAGGTAACCCACGTGGCATCGGTGTGCGTCTGGGTGTGGGGGAAATAACTGTGGATACTCAGAATGAAAATAAATTATTCATGTTATTCAGTCCAGAAAATTATAGATAGTTCATGTTAGTCAGTCTGGAGCTTTGGAATTACGTAACAGGTGTTTCCAGGCGTGCGGACAACGCAAAAAATGTTAATTCCTTGAATTTAGACAAGCGCTATTATGCCAACTTTTAAGGATATTGATTCTTTCATCAATGCACAGCCCACAAGAGCGATTCCCGTTTCCGTATGGCTTAGACTTTGTAATACCTTTCCATTGCATGGAGGAATCCACGACTGTGTCCTTGAGGGACCATACGTGGCTCACGAGCTTCGTGGAGGATCGTTTGTCCTGGTATCTGAAAGTCGACAGATGATTCAAGAAGCATTCCTTAAACCGGCCTCTGGCCATACCTACATAGTATTTGACTCCTTGTTGTTGATTTGGTCGGTTAGAAGTGACCACAGCTTCGTAAATTACAGCGGGTTTGTTACATTGTCGTTAAAGGGGACAAGATTCTGGTAGGGTTCTGCTTTTAGGGTTGTTGGTGATGTGACATCTTCATAATCTTAGCGCAGGAGTATCCTAGTTTCACCCTGTTTCTGTTAAAGATGGAGTAGTATTTATGACCTATGGAGAAGTGTCTATCTAAGAGAGCAAGCGATCGTTTACCTACATTAGTTTTAACGTTGAGTGAGAAGAGGAGAACCACATTATTTTTCTATTAGCACGATTTCTTTTCCTATTGTTGTTGGCGTTGGTAAGGGGGTAAGCAATTTGTTGGGAAAAGCCGGAGTAGGGTGCCGCTCTGTCAAATATTGTTTTATTAGAGGAGAGGTTAGAGATTCTAGTGCCGATATTTTTCACGAAGTTTCTAAAAACTGTAGGTGGGTGACATGAGTCCTTGTGTATATAATTTAATTTTTCATTTAGTTTATGAAAGGGTCTAAAGGTGTGTGTGTGAAGATCTAAATTAATGTCTAAGTAATCTACGCTAGTAAGGTTAATAGCTACTGTTATGCTAAGTCCTAACTCATCAAAAGTAGCAATTAAATCCTTTTTAAAACGGTCCAGGTCCTGACCATTTTTATGGTTCGATAGGGCCAGACCATCGTCGTGATATAAGTCCGTGTGGAAGTCTGTGAATCTAGTTCGCAACGTATCTAAAATAAATAAGCATACCAAGTCGCATATATCAGCACTATCGAATGATCCCATTGATACGTCGAATAGTTCTGAAGTAGTTGACTTCTTTGAAAAGGCTACTCCATTGTTGAACAGGCGGGTTATCCAGCAATGATCAAGTGACGGTGGTCTAAACCATTGACGGTGGTGTAAGTGGTGGCAAAGCCCAACGTTTTATTCAACAGGATCACTGAGATCGACGAGTAAAAATTCAAAATGTCGAAATGAGTGAATTTAGCTTTTTGGGAGCTGAAAGAGTTAATGACACTTAATGACAGAGTCGCTGTTCTACCACTGGGACAGGTTGGAGTTAGTCCTAATTGTCTTCACTATATTCCTAAGTATATACTTACTGACTAGCCTCATCTCTTTACGTGCCGAGTTCAGCAGTCTACAAGTGGGATTAGAAGCAAAGTCTACCTTGTGATTTTTAAGGGTGAGAAAGGCCTCACGCTTAGCTAAGCATTGGATTTTCTTATCTACCTTAAGGGTGGAAGCTAGGTGCTTGGCTTCCGTATTGATGTCGTGATAGGCCGTGGGGTCAGCCTTCTTATATTTAGAAGTTATAGGGTTTCGTGCCAAGTGGATGTATGTAATATTATCGACTTCGTATATGTTATTAGTTTTGTCAGAGAGGACGAAAGTATTAGTGGAAGACCTACATTTCTTATATATGCAAACTTTAACAGAAATGTATTATTTTTAACGCTTGAAATAGTAAGAAAAATTATGTGAACGTTTCGGACACTGGTCTTTCATCAGAGCTTAAAACCTGAAATAAAAGTTGAAACAGAAAAATGGAGGTTGAGAAGAGAAAGGAAGGAAAAATACTTTTGGCGAATAAACAAGGGCATTCATGTTCTTGTTTTATTATTTTAATTGTTCAAATCCCGCCGAGGTTAACTTTGCCTTTCATCCTTACGGGGTCGATAAAATAAAGTACCAGTAATGTGCTGGATAATTGCTGGCATTGTGCCTAAAGTAGAAACAATTATTGGAGAGGAAGCCGGTTTCTAACAGATTAACAAGACTCTTTCATTTTATACAACTAAGTAATTACGTCTATCTGTCTGTCTGTGCAAGTGGGTGTGCGTTCTTGCGTTTGTGTGTACAACTATTGATATCATTGCATATGTGGGTCTGTATGTTTTGTAGTGTATATGCACATAAGCTTATGTTTCCCTGTGTATCCCTGTGTATAAGCAGTTATTACATATTTTAAATATTTTACATGCTTTACATATTTGTACGTTTCTATTTCTGAATTGTACTTCCTAATTATCCGTTTTATATCAGATTCTGAGTAATCCAGCTTATCATGATTTGTCATGAGGCAGTTTGTAATATATCCAAGGTACAAATCTAAAGGTATATTAAGCATGGACTATTTGCGGATTCTCCATTAGTTCAGCATAAATGTTCTCCCTTTCGCTAAACTTTAGCATTATATTGACATTTCCGGGGCAACTGTTTTCCACTACTGTGCATGCCGTCTTTTGTGTCTTACATTGCTATGTCTGGTCTGTTATGTTTATATTTCATTTGGGTTTTGACTGGAATATTCCACCAGTGCTCTTTCATATTATGTATAAATATACCCTCTACACCATTGTATATTTTAATATTTTTTTATTATTTTCAGGTCAATCCTTTCTACAGATAGCATTGAATATTGTTTTGGGTAGTACATCATGCCTCATATATAGATAGTATCATAATGACATCTTCGAATATCTGTTTACTATATGATTTACATCTTTGATGCTTATTCCTCAAAGCCTGCATTTGTTGTCACATCTAGCTGTTTAAGTATATGTCTATCGCTTTTGTACTGTGTTGTACGGTAATGTGTTGTACGGTAATGTGTTGTTAATTCCTCATCCTGGATTGCAGACGTATATCTTTCAAAATGAGAGCTAAAATACCCGTTGCTGGTCCAAGATAGACATTGTTGGTTATTTAAATTACTCTCCATTTGAAGTTTTCTGATAACATAACCATGTATGACTTTCTGCTGATACTTTTACAAAATTTTCTCCCCTGTAATGCTGCGCTATTTCCCTGAGTGTGTGTTTTGGGTCACCATTCAGTGTTTATCTCAGCAAACTCCTTCCCAACACTCCTCTAGACAGACTTTTTTCCAATGATAGTTTTCTACACTTGCTGGTTAATACAGGTTGGTGAACGGATATGCAGCGTCATTCCAAAGCTGTTTGGTTCAATATTAAGACGCTGTCTCCCTATTTATGTTTAAGCAGAGGTAGTCTATGTTACTGTTGTCCCCACTCAATTTTGGTATTAGTACGGGTACAACAAACGCATTGTTCCTCAGTATAAACGACAAGGGGGATGCTGACTGTATAAAACGCATCACAGAGAGACTGTCTCCTTTGAATATATCCATCAAATATTCTATTCTGTTAATGATAATATAGTCCTTTCCTGTCCATTGCCTGTCACAATACAGGAGTGGATAAAGTACCTCGTCTCCAATGCTGGCACTTCCATTTTCCCCATCCTACTCTCATATCTATGATTATCCAATAGATAAGTGAGAGTGTATCGATGTTCGATCGTAACTACATCAACACATAAACACGTACACTAATACAGTATATATTAAAACACGTACATGAATGCGTCTATACATAAATACAAACACACAAAGACACACATATACGTGAGTTTGTGTATGTGGCCATATGTGTATGTGAATGTGTGTGAGAGTGTGTGTGTGTGTGTGTCTGTGCGAATGGGTGTGAAGTGGGGGTAGTAATAAGAGCAATGTTTGTCTAAACTCTTATTTCATAACCAGGTTAAAAGTGGTTAAGGATAACAAAATAACATTGGTATTAGTCCACGGATTCCTCTATTCTTCGCCTCCGCCTTGTTATAATGTTTGGCGTTGTTACCGTTAATGCTGTTGTTGTTGTTAATGTTATTTTCGTTGTTGTTCTAGTTGTTGTTCTAGCGGTTATTTACGCTCTCTTCTTGACAATATCAGGCTAAATATCTCTGCTATCTGCGATATGTTGCTAACATTCCATATAATATCCCTGTTAGGCATATGTAAATACATACATGCACACACATATATGTATATATATATATATATATATATATATATATGTGTGTGTGTGAGTGTGTGTGTGTGTAAATATAAATACATATATATTCATATTTATATGTTTATAAAGATGTATATGTATTTATAAAGATCAAAAGAGTGTGAAAGTGAGAATGTGAAGAGAAAGAAAGACGTAAGATAATGGGTGGGAAGGGAGGTGATTTAATATATATATATATATATATATATATATGTGTCTGTGTGTGTATATATATATATAATATAGATACACACACACACATATATATATATATATATATAATATAATTGTTTCTACTTTAGGTACAAGGCCAGCAATTACCCAGTGCATTACTGGTACTTTATTTTATCGACCTCGTAAGGATGAAAGGCAAAGTCAACCTCGGCGGGATTTGAACTCAGATCGTAAAGGCACGTAACTATGCTGGACAGCATGGCGTCCGACCCTCTACCGATACTGCCAATCCACAATGAATAATGATAATAATAATAATAATAATATATATATATATATATATATATATATTCCACCCCAATTAAGCTGTCAGTATATCACCGCACGCGGCCCATACAACACCACAGATTACCGTTCACCACCACTCATCTGTGCCTCAGTATAAAGTACAATAAACTAAAGCTTTCCCTTAGGGCTACAAGAATTACTTACAGTATCAAATCAAATGATAAAAGGTATTTGCGTTTGCCAATGAAAGTCAGTCTCATATATGTTATCTAACTTATCCATCTATTTGTTAACCTACATATGTATATATATATATATATATAGACAAATAGATAGATGTAGATAAACATACATATGTATATCTAAATATCTAAATATGTGTCCGTACACACACACACAATCACGCGCGCGCGCATATATTTATTTATATATATTCATCTATATATCTATATATATATATATATATATATATATATATATATATATATATATATATATATATATAAATTAATGATAATGATATGGACGAAGTGACACATTCTCAATGCATTTGTTGAGGTGTGACGTGCGTTTCACGAATGATCAGCTGAAGGTGCGGATTACACCTCAATAAATGCAATAAAAATTCGATATCTCGTCCATTATAATTATTATTATTATTACACTCTGCTTAGTACAGCCCCAAGACAAAAACTGGTGACTACGCATCGAGTGATCATTCTGTTGGACCTACAGTAAGTTGACGTTACAATCCCTAAACTATATGTATGTATATATATATATATATATATATATATATATATATATATATATATATATATATATATATATATATATATATATATATATGTATATATGTATATATATATATAATTGGTGCGGGATGCTTAAAGCGTCCGTAAGCGGTATGCCGTTTGAGCACTCGTTGCTCTTACAGAGCACAGTATGTTATGCTTTGTAGAATCGAGACATTTCCGAGGATCTTGCGATTTCAGAGTCAGGTTTGATCACTGCATCGATCGTGCCTCGAGCTGGTCGCCAGAGAAACGAACGTTTCTCATGTGATATATATATATATATAATCAAATATATATATGTGTGTTACCTGAGGTCAATAAAACATCAGTATAGTTATTAGAATGAAATGTTATAGCGTGTTGGACCTACGTTTCTTACAACGATTTGGCGTCCTTTTGTTTGATCATCAGAACAGACTGTTCGTGAAATTAAGATGAAAGTCGATGAGCATACTACCAAAACACACAAGCTTACCTTTAACTTAATTCTCAGAGACATTCACCATGACACAATTGGTGACGTGGCTGACCATTTGAATCACATGAACAACACATTTCTCAATTGAGTGGACTGACGCAATATTAAATTAAGTGTAGTCAGGAATCGACTCGGGACCTCTCAGGCTTCACTAGAATTTTATAGAATTGGTTATAATGTATGTATGTATGTATGTATGTATGTATGTATGTATGTATGTATGTATGTATGTATGTATGTATGTATGTATGTATGTATGTATGTATGTATGTATGTACAACCTGTCTCATGGTCGGGTTGTTGGCGACTAAACTGGCAACCCCACCAGGTTTCTTAGTGAGGAGGGTGACTTTGGACATCCTGCAGGACTAAAAACAAAACCTGTCAAAGGGGAAAGTCAATGGCCATCCAAAATCACCGGGAGAGATGACCTCGTAGCCTTTGTCAAGGCAGAATTCTAGGAGAAGGAAAACTCTGATATAACACCTGCAACCCTGATGGTATCCAATGATGTTGACTTGTTCTTCTTTTTGGTAAATATCATCTTGGTTAAGAGAGTGGGACTGGCTTTGTGCAGTGCCTTTCCTCACTATAAAAGCTTCACGGCACAGGCATTGCTTTATATCTGGAGATCTCTCTGCCCTTGTCGTCACATGGTACCATGGGCCCAGCACTATGTGTCAATAATTGTCACAAGTGTAGCGTTTGTACCTACCAGAGTTTTCAAGTTGCTGGCTGGACTGAAAAGTCACACTCGTTCAGCGCATCGGTAGGGGTTCTCCTACATGGATATAAAGTAATGGCCGTACTCGAAAACGAGTTGGCAGCTGTATGTATGTATGTATGTATGTTTGTATGTATGTATGTATGTATGTATGTATGTATGTGTGTATATATATATATATATATATATATATATATATATATATATATATATATATATATATATATATCACAGAAAAAAAGAGAATCAGTGTTTCGACGAATGGATTTTATTGGACATATTACAATCGTTTCTCTGGCGACCAGCTCGAGGCACGATCGATGTGATGATCGAACCTGACTCTGAAAATCGCAAGCTCCTCAGATACGTCTTGATTCTACGAATTATCACATTGTTCGTGCCTCGAGCTGGTCACCAGAGAAACGATTGTAATGTGTCCAATAAATTCCACTCGTCGCAACGCTGATTCTCTTTTTTTTCTGTGATATCGCACTCTGCTCTATGAGAGCATCGAGTGCTCAAACGGCCTACCGCATACGGACGCTTTAAGCATCCAACACCAATTATATATATATATATATATATATATATATATATATATATATATATATATATATATATATACAACATACAAAATAAATTACAATCAAATGGTGTTTAAAACATTACTAACTTACGATTGTTTCATCTAGACTTAAGTCTAGTTCATCAGAACATACAAAGGTTAAAACAAATATAATCCTATTTACTTGAACATTTAACAGGATACATTATATGTGAGAAGACTAAGTATAAGTATTAACATCAATATATTATAGAGCAAGAGTATAAACATTGAACAGATATAAAAATTGTAATGAAAACTTATAATACAGCTATAAGATAAATAATTGGTGGTATAAGTAATATATATATATGGCTATGGTTATTAATTATAGCAAAATATCTTAGCAAGAATATTATAGCAAACATATCAATTACAATAGAGTACCTGCAATATATATAATGTAAGCAACATTGAACAATGAAAGCATCTAATGTAGGTATTAAAAATTATGATATAAATATCAAAGGATATATAGATTTCAGGCAAAAACTTTTATAATGTTTGTCATAATATCAATGCAGCAGAATGCATAGCCCAAACATACAAAGCCTAATAGCATAGAGTGCAGCACTATATAATTAAAAAACATACAGTCCAAAAATATAGAGCTTAAGAAGCCTTTCCTTAAGGCTATATTAACAATGTAAGTACCAGTCTGATGCTCGTGTGGCCCTGTCATAACAAAAGTTTTAATTCTATAAACACAATCAATACTGTCCACCTCCATTCAGCAAACAACAATGAGAGATATAGGCAGTTAAGACACTTAATGCTCCACACTTTCTAAATAGTAGTACATGCTGGACTAAGTTAAAATTCAAACATCAACCAGCAACGTCTCCTGGACTGTGTCTGGGGTTTATGAATTTGTATTAAACCATTAAAGTTTGAATGGAGGAAGTGGTACATAGACTAAGGGAGGTAGTTCACGTGAGTTGTTGGCATAATAAATATTAAGGGTTTTTAAATGTTTACAATTATATATTAAGTATTATTAAACTTATAAACATAGAGCTACAGACTTATAAGATAAAATAATATGAAGAAATATTAAGAAAATTGTTATATATTACAATGTTATAAACATTGTCATTAGTTATATATCTATCCTTTACTTACAAATTTTTTTTTAATATATAATAGAAAGAAATTTTTAATAGTAAAAAATGTTCTTTGGTAGATACACACGTTAAATTTATAATACACATAATGTAACTATTATTCTCCGCCCACCGAATATATATTATATTTATTTTTATATTTACTATAAGAATGATCAGTAACAATCGTATATTATTCATCCTAAAGACAAGTAATGATATTAATTCACAAGCACTATTAATGAATATATATATCATATCATATGTTAAGTATTTAAGGAAAGTGGTAAAAGGGGAAAGTAGTAAAATAAAGGGAATATAATTAAAGAAGAATAACAGTGGAAGGTATATTATGTACTTATTTATTCCATTAGAGGTGTTATTAAGGGAATAAGGTATAAATCTAAGTTATATAGGAGTAGAGATAATAAAATTGTAAGGAATGTAATAATAATACTAATGTGATGGTAATAAATATTTGCCTAGGTTTAATGGGGTGATTCAGGTATATTATAAACAATATGATGGGTCCAATGCGCGATCTAGGGAGAAAGGTTGTATATTAATTAGATGATTTAAAGCTAAAGGTATAAATAATATATAAAGGTGGGTTTAAATCTGACATTGTTATAAATTAGCTGTTAGGTTTAAAATAGTGAAATGAGTGTTGTATGTGTGTGGACACGTGGAAAAAATCTCATATTTTCTATTTAGAAAATTTACCTTACCATTAATTATAATGCGAGACTCAAGAAGACAAAGGTTACAAAGTTTGTTGGGAGGTTTATAAGAGGGGGCTTTAGCTAACTCATTCCATTGTATATATTCTTATATATAAATATTATTATTATTATTGTTATTGTTATTCCTTGAATCTCAGTCATTGATGTTGGTTAACTGGAAAGTCCGTTGGATTGAATATCAAGCCACTACCTGCAGCCTCAGATATTCAGGACGTATCGGAGGGTTCTTGCCGTTCCAAGCAAGCATGCCTTTTGAAGCGTTCCAAAAAGCGTGAAGGGGCCGATTTTCTTTAACCATCCCTGGAAACCTTTGGAGATAGTCCCCAGTGCGCCTATGACAATCGGGATCACTTTGACTTCATGGCAGTTCCAAATCCTTTTCACCTCCCACTTTAGGTCCTGGTATCGGTTAATTTTCTCCCTCTCCTTCTCTTGCACTCTCGTGTCGAACGGGCAGGCCACATCCACAATCAGGCACGATCTTTTTTCTTTGTCCACAACCACCAGGTCAGGTCTATTGTGTTCCAGTTTTTTGTCCGTCTGTATCCTAAAATCCCACAGCACCTTCACCTGACTGTTCTCCATCACCGCCTCTGGCCTATGCTCATACCATTTCTCAGAATGTGGTAGATTGTTTACTTTGCACAGGTGCCAGTGGATCACCCTGCCCATCACATCGTGTCTCCAGCCCTTATAGTGGGTCTGGGCTAGGTGTTTACACTCGGACACAATGTGAGCCACAGTCTCCTCTCTCTCTCCACAGATCCTGCACAGTGGGCTAGCCTCCTCCTTGTAGATATGGTGCTTCAACCACTTCGTTTTGAGGGCCTGCTCCTGCGCAGCCATTAGCATTCCTTCTGTAGCCTTTTTGAGGTCTCCTCTTCTCAACCAGTTCCATGTCTGTGGATCTCTAAATTCAGTTTTCTCAAAGAAGGTACTATGAAGGGATTTTCCCTTAAGGCTGCTCTTCCTCCTTGATGTTATTTCCTCCTTGGACATCCCCTGGCCTACTGTCCCCTCCTTCAGTACAGTTCTGAGCATTGGCTCCTTACTATAGGTCACGTATTTGTATAGGTTGTTTTTCTCCATCTGAACACAGTCCTCTATGCTGATAAGACCTCTTCCACCCTCAGATCTCCTTAGGTAGAGTCTATCGACATCACTCCTCTTGTGGAACATGTTGTAGATAGTCAATAGCTTCCTAGTCTTCCTATCCATTTCTTTTTGTTCAGCAACATTCCATCTCAGAATTCCCGCACTGTACCTAATAATAGACACAGCTCGGGAATTTACTGCGCTTATGGCATTTCTGCTGTTCAGATGTGACTTCAATACGCTCCTTACTCTCCGAATGTATTCAGTTCTTAACAATTCCTTCATTTTTTTGTTCTTTATTCCATCAGCCTCCAGAACGCCCAAATACTTGTATCCTTCCTCAGAGTCAATTTCCTTTATCATCTCACCTGTTGGTATCTGGATCCCGTTACTTCTGCTCAACCTACCCCTCTTCATCACAATGACTCCACATTTACCAATACCAAACTGCATACATATATCACTGCTGAAAATACGGACAGTGTCAACAAGCACATCCAACTCCTCACTTTTCCCGAAGAGCTTAAGATCGTCCATGAAGAGGAGGTGATTGATGGTAAGCTCTCCCCTTCCCAACTTGTATCCTGCTCTCACTTTTCACAGCATAATGGTCAAGGGCATCAGGGCAAGGACAAACAACAGAGGGGACAGGCTATCTCCCTGGAAGATACCTCTCTTGATCTTCACGCTTCCCAAGGATACTCCAGTTGATGTCAACTCTGTCTCCCAGGACCCCATACTCCTGCCCAGCAACTGTCTGATGTTATCTGCCACCCTGAAGATCTCCAGGCTTTTGGTGATCCAGGAATGAGGCACCATGTCAAATGCCTTTCTGTAGTCTATCCATCCCATGGCAAGATCAGTGTGTCTCCTCCTACAATTCCCCATTACCATCTTATCAATAAGCAACTGGTCCTTTGTACCACGTGACTTCTTTCGGCATCCTTTCTGTTCGTCCGGTAACAAGTTGTTTGTGTGGAGGTGATGGTAGATTTCCTCAGACACAATGCTCGTCAACAGTTTCCACATTACGGGCAGACATGTGATAGGTCTATAGTTGGTAACATCATTACCCTTGATTCGGTCTTTCATTATCAGAACTGTGGTACCTTTTGTCAACCACTCTGGCACCTCACCCGACACCAAGCAGTCATTGAACATGGCCGTCAGCTTCGGGTGGAGGGATGTTAAATGTTTAATCCAATACCCCTGCACACCATCTGGGCCTGGTGATTTCCAGTCGGTTAGTTTTTTGGCTTGCCCCTTAAGAGTTTCAACTGTGATACTCAAATCAGTCTGTTGTTGTGCCTGCTCACCGATCTCCCTCTGTACTGTCTCAATCCACCCTGCCTGGGCATTGTGTCTAACATCCTGCTCCCATATTCCTCTCCAGAATGTTTTAGCTTGTTCCGCCCCAGGGATCAAGTCGTTGCCTCTTTCTTTCCCCTCAAGCTGTCCAAACAGCATCTTCTGGTTGTTGTCGAACATGCGGTTCTGTTTATACTGACTGACTCTGTTCTCGTATCGCCTGATTTTGGCACTCTTTGCTACAATGCGTTGCTTCAATTCCTCTATGATAATATTTAGCTTTTTACTCCTAGTTTTGTATTTTATTTCCAGTCTATTTTTAGTGCCTATGTTTTTTAGTGTCCCATTCAGTAGTGACTCAAGCTTTCCTATGTCATTTCTCATTTCCCCGATTTGCCCACTCAGTCGCTTCTTCCACCACGGCTCTGCTCTTTCTTGTCTGTTGTTTCCTCTCGCTTTTATACCAAGTAGTTTCCTCACCGTATTTGCTGTTGCTTTGAGGATATTGTTGCACTGGTGAAGGCTCCTCGCCTCAAGGTATGGGATGACTTTGTTTACCTTAGCTGTTGTTTCTTTTAACTTTTTCCTGTCTACAAATCTTAGGTTCATAGGTCTCCCACTATCATTGTTCAATTCATCTACCACTAAATTTAGGATGTCAACCGAATCTTGTCCTAGCCCGTCAGCATTCATCTCCTCAGTGGCCGTATCTCTGTTCCAGGTATTATTTATCTCAGTATTCAGATCATTGTCTGCTTCGGGTGGTTCCTCCGTTCTCAGGACCTCCTCACCTTCATTTCCCACCGGCTCGCTTGTCTGGCATACTACACCCGCCATCTCCAAGCCATTCTCTCTGCTCAGTTCCTCCAGTTCCAGCTCGCTTATCCACCCATTAGTTCTTATTACCCGAGCCTGCCCGGCCAATTTTTGTTCATCTAATTTAAATAAACCAATCTCGTTCCAGATGTTATGCATCCGTCTCCTGTAGCCCCTCTCCTTGGGGTTACTTTTCAGGTAGCATTGCATAACAGTTCTATTCAATTCTTTCGTCCAGTTGGTTCTGGCCCCTTTCCTTCTTCTTCTTCCTCCAACATCAGCAGTATTTGGTTGACAGTCAGGTTCCTGCTGCTGAGCCAGGGGGCACCTGTTGGGTGAGAGTCTGTCACATGACGTTCTAGTCTCCATTTCACCGTTATTCGAACTGTTTATGTTCGATATTTAAACACTCTTATCGAGGATTGGCGAATGTATGTTTACATAGCCATCTGTGGATCCGCCATCCCACTTGGCCCTTGTGTGGCATTATCACCACGCTGTATACGAACACACATAAACAAACAAACACACGGGCAGAAAGTGCCCCAAAAATGAATAAGCATAAGTTTCATTGTAATGTAGTATTCGAATGTCTGACTTAGTTTTTGTTTTTTAAGTTTTACTTTTTCCCCCCTCTTCTCTGTCCGTCCGCCTGCTTCTCTCTTCATTCTTATTTTCTTTACGTTTTTGGGGTTTCTTTTTTTGTTTTTGTTTTTCTCTGTTTGTTTTTCTCGTTTTTGCTGTTGTTGCTGTGCTGCTTTGGTTTTGTTGTTTGTTTTTTCTTTTTTCTTTTGAGTCTATCTATATATTTTGATGCCTTCCTCTTTGTTAGTAGTAGGAATTATTATTATTATTATTATTATTATTATTATTATTATTATTATTATTATTGGTCTCTTCGGACGCCTTTTTTCGTGCTCCCAGTAAGTCGCTTTATTTACCTGTTATAATTATTTGTTGTTTAATTTTTCTTGTTGTGTAAGGGATAAAAGCCCTTGGACTTTTCCCTGTGGGCAGAAAGCCCTGAGGTGAGAGTATGATCCACAGTTGAAGCATTTGGGGCGCCTTCCTTCCACACATATGGGAAGTTGGGAGCCATTCCCGAGGTATATTACGTCGGGAATAGCGCTGATGCAGTCCTGGTCGGTTTGGATGAGCATCTCCATTCCAATACCGAACCAGTCATTACTCCCCAAGTTCTGTACCTGCAGAATTATTGTTTTATCTTCGATATTTGGCCCAAATATTTGAACATTTTACTTTTAAAAACTGTCAAAAAAAAAAACATGTTTGAGCCACGCCCCCCAGCGATATGTCTGCTGTCGTGTGACAACAGCGTAACAGTTGAGGGGTGAGTTACGGCAAAGACAGAAAATGATACAACAAACACCACCACAAACGTGAACAAAGACAACAACACTGAAAACACTAATTCTAAAAAAATTACCATACCAACTACAACAATAACAGCTACAACCAAAATACAGACAACAGAAAAAAATGACAACAAATGCAACAACGATATTAATACCACTAACAAGAAAATAAACAACAGCAACAATACAAATTGCACCGAAAACAACAATAACGGTGGCACCAAAAACACAACCAACTATAACAGTGATAACAGCAACAACACCAACAACACCGTTTGTAGCAGTAGCAACAGCAACAACAAGACCAGTAGCAGCAGTAGCGGTGTGGCCCGAAATATAGAGACAGTGCTAGTCACAGAGGAGGAGATGGCAGTCGCAATAGCCATGGTTTCAAGACAATAGAGTTTCCCTGAAACCGCCACCCAATTTCTTCAAAGACCAGCAGCTGCGCAAGGTGACGTACCGCACCGTAAGCAAAATGTCACATCGTGTGGAGAGAGCCACGGAGGCTCAAATCCCAAAGACCTTGGGGTGCGTCTGGGCGCGCAAAACCCACATCGCCCGAGGCAAAAAGTACGCCACAGTAGACGTACTTTTCGCCACCACGGCCTCTCTCCGTTTTACTGCGGGAAAAAAATTGCAAAGGTCAAGGTAACCCGGGTAACGCCCTACGTACCCGTGCCTTGGCTGGTCGTGTCTGTTCTAACGGGCATCGAAGATAAAACAACAATTCTGCAGGTACAGAACTTGGGGAGTAAGGACTGGTTCGGTATTGGAATGGAGATGCTCATCCAAACCAACCAGGACTGCATCAGCGCTATTCCCGACGTAATAGACCTAGGGAATGGCTCCCAACTTCCCATATGTGTGGAAGGAAGGCGCCCAAAATGCTTCAACTGTGGATCATACTCTCACCTCAGGGCTTTCTGCCCACAGAAAATAACAAAGGCCAAGGCCACCCTCCTTCCAACGCCGGAACCGGTGCCAGAAACTGAGCAGTCAGCTAAATAGTCGGGGCTTCTACAGAGAGTAGGAGGACAACGTCCGTGGCACCCACACCATAGCCACGGACAACAAAAACAGCGATGGCAGCTGCAGCATAAAAAACAAAAATCAGTTGTACTAGCTGCACCTATGCCAGGAGCGGCGAACCAGGCTCCACCCCTACTACCACCAACAACAGCAAAGACAAATAAGAGGATAGAACTGATACCCTCCCCGACCTCTCACAGTCGGACATGGAGTATGAGGCGGCTGGGGAATGAAAAACGGTTGTTAACAGGAAAAAAACAAAAAAGCAAATAAACGGAAAAACACCTTAGCTCCTCCCTACAAAAGCGAAGGCAAAGAAAGAAGAATAAAGACTGCAAGGAGACTTGCAGCAACACCACCACAATCACCATCATCACCACAAGCATCAACACCAGCAACAACCACACTACCACCAGCATCACCAAAAACACCAACATCACTAACACAACAAACCACACATACCCAACAGCAACAACAAGAAAACAGCAACAAAACCACCCCTTCCTCCAAAAGTACACAGTCATAAACATTGCACACCAAGGACTAATGGAACACATAAAACACCACACCGATATTTCAGACGTAAATTACCACACACCATCAACACCAAGAAAATTACCAAAAAACATTAACATTATGGAAATTGAACTCGAAAACTACAAACAATTAAAACAAAAATTTTCAGGGGATTTCAGGGGGTCACACTCAAAAAGCATATACAAAGTTATCGTCTTGGAGACATCCATCACCAGCCGAGGGGACGGTTCTACTGTTTCTTCCCCACACGATCAAGGTAAGTGATCCTTTCTCACTTGCCCCGTTCCTCATCAAGCATGGCCGTACTTCGAATAGGCAACATAAATGCATGTGGCCTGGGGTCATCTTGTAAGCAGGGTCACCTGCTCAACGACTTCAGGTCACTAAACATAGACAGGGTGGCTATCAGCGGGACCAGAATCTCCAAAACCCGAGTCTTCACACCGATCTTCGGCAGCAGCTACGATGTATACATATCTCCCAGCCGCCCAGGATCGGGGTGAGGAGTTGCTGTGCTTTTTTGGAGAGGCTTGGATCTTGCCATACGGGCCATCTTCCTGGACCCAGAAGGTACGTCGGTGGTGCTGGACGTGACCGGAGGCGAAGGAAATGCTTTCAGTCTAGTAGCCGTCTACATCCCAACACAGCAGGACGGCCAGATTTTTTCAGACGTCTAGAGAACCTTCTTGGAATGTTCCGCTCCTTAGGGTTAGTGGGCGACTGGAACGGTATCTTAGATGCACGCTGGGATTATGTGGGGCTAGTAGACAGGACATAGGGTGCAAAAGCCTCAATAACCTGCTCAGACGTTTTGAACTGTCTGACAGGTATAGACTGGATTATCCGAATGTACCAATATGGACATGGGCAAAACGCATCGGGTCATCCAGATCGTATTTGGATAGAGTATTCTGTAGGGAAACAGAAAAGGCTAGTGAAATCTGTTCACAATTTAAAGTAGTCGGCTACACAGACCACACATTCGTGACCTTTGAGGTTGACTTAGATAGACTCCATAGACAAGGGCCTGGCTACTGGAAGCTGAACGCGTCTTTCCCGGCGCGCAAAATTGACAGAGACCGGATTGGCGAATTAGTTAAGCGTGCGTTGACAGGTGCAATCGTCAACAACAGGTGGTGGTTTACCCTGAAAAGGGCTATTAGAGTAGAATCGATCAGGTTTTTCAAATGAGTAGTGATAGAGGAAAATAGAGTGGAGGGAGAGCTAATTAGAAAACTAGAAGAGGCGTTTAGGACAGGCATCGCAACCGACGTGCTTGCGGCGGATTGGAACTCGACCAATTCTTCAACGCAAAGCATGAAGGATATATTGTCATAGCTAGTGTGCGTGCTCTGAGACACGAGGAGACGAAAGCCGTTCAACGGACCCGGCTGGTGGAGGCGCGACGTGGCAACAAATCCACAATACGGTCTTTGCTTGATGAAATTGGGCACATATTGTTCGAAGCCGAGCAGATGTGTGCGGCTTTTCAACAGCACTTTGCTCGATTGTTCGGGGGCGGCGGCAGACAGGATCGGAGTATGGACTTTGGTGCATAACTTGACGGACTGCTGCGGCTCCCAGCGACCGCAGCACTGTGCTGCGAAAGGCCGATAACAGCAGGTGAAATACGATGGTAAATCAGCACGATGGGTAAATTGCCAGGTTTGGATGTGTACCCTACGAGCTGTATGCGTACCTGCCAGACTTGTTCGGCGACCTCTTGGCAGATGTCTACTGCAACTGGCAGCATCCCCAGTATTGTGAGCCGTGGAGCGGTAGTGCTGCTGAGAAAAAACCCGAACAAAGAGGACGTTATAGACAACTTCAGGCCCATAACTCTGTTAAACACAGATTTCAAGATTTTGGCCAAGGTGTTAGCAACAAGATTGGCGCTTGTCGGTAATCTGGTGGGAGACACGCAGATATGCACCATTCCGGACAAATCCATCCACGACAACCTCCATCTCATGCGATACATCATAGAGAGGGTAGTTAAGGAACCTGGCACGGGTGGGGCCCAGAGCAACTTGGATCAATCTAACGCGTTTGATACGATCGACCATCGGTACCTGGCTGCGGTTCACGAGGCGGCCGGCTTCAGGCCCGTGTTTAGAGGCTGGATCGTTCGCTGATATCAGTGGAACATCCTCCTTGGCGTTCTATAGAGGGCTAGTGGAGGGAAAGAGCGACGACGTTCTCGGGGAGACCCTGGGCGTCGAAGACGATCAGCTGTTTGCTCTCTTCAAGAGAACTTTCAGCCGGGGACCTATGGACAATTTCCAGTAATCCCTGGCCTGGCAATGCTACCGGGGAGCGTTGCCGGTTCGGGATAAGCTCTTCAGACACGGAGGTGGCGTCAGCCGATCCTGTCCGAGATGCGCTCAGGATGACGAAACTGTCCTGCACGCACTCGTTCAGTGCCCGGGAATTGCTGACTTGTGGAGTTATGTCGAACAGTTGCTGTCGCATGTAGGATGGATCCCGTTATCGACCGAGTCCATTGTGTAGATAGCCCCGCCATCCGCCTTTAAAGAGGAGGAAGGACAAGCCATCTTAATCTGCCTGGTGGCGATGACGAAAGAGATTGTGTGGTGGACAAGGTTGAAAGGGTTGAAGACGGACAAATTTGTTAAAAGGTGGGTGAAATTGGCGAGTCTGGTCCGAGTGAACGGGCCCACTCTGAGTATGCGCCTGCAGACTGAAGAGTGGGAAAACTGAGAGAGCGCGCTTGTCCTGGTGGTCAGGGTAGCCGTGGTCTTTTGTGTGGTTTTCGCCATGTGAGACCCTCGGAAGCTTCCCTCTTATTGGGGAATTTTTGTTATTTGAATTTTATTTATTTTACAATTTTCTGTCTTTTATATCCTTTTAACACGGCCAAACCCCATTTTGTATCGTCCTGTGCCGTCTGTAATCTTTTTCTTCATGTTAGCCCTTGTGGCCAATAAAGAAGATTGGCAGTATCGGTAGAGGGTCGGACACCATGATCTGACGCATATAGTTACGGCCCTTGCCATTCTGAGTTCAAATCCCCCCAAGGTTAACTTTGCCTTTCATCCTTACCGGGTCGATAAAATAAAGTACCAGTAATGTACTGGGTAATTGCTGGCCTTGTGCCAATAGTAGAAACAATTATTATTATTATTATTATTATTATTATTAGTATTATTATTATTATTGACCACCTACGTAGGAAATCATATTATCGTGAGCTCGGCAAAGGTCTGTTCTTTTCGTTTGTTAAAAATTGCCATTTATGGAAAATTTTTGTTGTTAACTGTTTATAAGGTCACAAAATTTGCTTTCGGAAAAGGACACGCAAAAAGATTGGGGCTTTGAGCCCAAAATTTAAACTTTTATAATTATCAAACAAAAATATTATTTGAAAAAATCATGGACGTCTCAGAGCCACACCTTCCTCACAAACTAATACCTCACACCGACACCACCATTATAAATATTACTACGTTTGCCAACACTAAAAATATAGGCGGTAGCAATAATTTAAATTTGTCTCATGCAGATATTCATTTTCCGCCATTACCAATGACAGCAGGTGTTGAAGCCGCCACCCCCACCACTACCACAGCGACAACAGAAACAAAAGAAAAAAATAAATTATCTCGTGACATCGAAATGGATTCACCCAGAATCGACTCTTCCACACCGAACACCACTGACGCCACCACCACCACAACTGATACTAAAAATAACAACAACAAAAATAACAATAACAACAACAGCAACAACAACAATGAGAATAACAACACCGTGTCGTTTGCCAAAGCAGCCAAAAAAATGCGAAACAATCCAGGTAACTCAGGAGGAATTAGATGAAGCCAAGAGAATGGTAAAGAAAGATGGGTACAGAATCAGCCTCACCCCCACCTAATAAAATGGAGCATCGGCGCCTATGCACCGTGTCTTATCGGACGATTAACATAACATCGCGCCGAGTGGAACGGGCATCCGAGTCCCAAATCCAAAAAGCTTTGGGACATGTGTGGGCAAAAAAAAATACAAATCAGACGTGGGCAGAAATATGGAACCGTGGACGTGTTTTTTGGAACACCACAGGAGGCCAGAGAGCACTCCATGGCCCCATTAAGAAGCGATGACTTCACACTCGTCCCAAGCTATTGTGGCCAGAGACACGCAACGATCAGGGTGACCCACGTTCCACCGGCCATCGAAATTCCTTGGCTAAGGTCTGCCGTCCTTGCCGGGATCGAAGCCAACGCCAAAATAATAGAAATAGCAAAAGAAAAGTAAGAGAACTGGTCCGGATCTGGGATGGAGCTCCTGATCCAAGCGGACCAAAAAATCATTGAGGAGATCCCAGCGGTAATAGACCTCACTGACGGCAGCCACCTCACCGTAATCGTCGAGGGTAGAAGGCATAGGCGTGTCGTTTGTGGTGAAGGAACCCACCTAAGGGCTTTCTGCCCTCAGGCAAAAAAGTTGAGGCCACCTCTCTTGCCCACCCCAGTGAATCAACCATCAACACCACCAGCAGCAGAAATGTCAGCAACAACTGTAGCAGCAACAACAGAAGAAAGTGTAGCTGCAACAACCCCAGCAACAGGAGAAAAACAACACCACCACTACCCAACGCGCCAGAACTAGCACCAGCGCCTACAACATCAACCACGCCACAACCAAAACCAACGCCTGTGGAGGATTTTCCACTCCCCGACCTATCGCAACTGGAGACAGATTGTGACGACGAGGAGTGTGAAACGGTATCAGGAAAAAAGAAAAAGAAGCCAAAAAAGAAAAAAATCGTCTTCCTTGCCCCTCCAAAAACAAAATACAGAGGGAAACAAATAAACTATCAAACAAAAAAGTTAGGACAGCTATGCAACCATCAACACAAGCATCACCAACCCCATTACCGCAAACAATAACACCATCAGCATCATTAACCCCAACACCACCATTACGAACACCACAAAAGTCACCAAAAAGCGAAACAGAATCAAACCCAACAAACGCAAACAAAGCAAAACAACCAAAACGATGGACACTACACAGCATTAAATTTGAACAACAACCAATTATTACACTACATTCAACACAACACCAGCTCACAGAAAAAGACTACCCCAAAAGTTCACACCACCTCCACACATACAAATTACTCGCATCACACAGAAAACGTACACGACACTAAAACTAAAATTCCCCAAAGACATCGGAGACTTCCGCCAAACACTCTCCAGGAGAATTTATAAGGGCATCTTTCCAGAGGAGGTCCTAAGCAGTGAGAAGGATGGAGAAACCATCCTTCCTCTACGAGAAGTAAGGTAAGTGGTCTTTCCCATCTTTTCCACTCAATTTCAACATGACCTCACTCAGAATAGGCAGCATAAATACGCGTGACTTGGGGCTTGTCATGGATGTGTACGCATCTCCCAGCCGTCCTGGATCGGGGGGAGGAGTTGTTGTGATTATTCGGAGATGTTTGGATCTCGCCATACGGGCCATCTTCCTGGATCCAGAAGGTAAGTTGGTGGTGCTGGACGTGACCAGCGGAGACGGGAAAGCTTTCAGGCTAGTGGCCGTCTATGCCCCGATAGGAGCAGGGCGGCCTGATTTCTTCCGGCGTCTCGAGACCTTTCAAATGTGGACTTGGACAAATCGAATAGGGTCATCCAGATCATATGTAGATAGAGTATTTTGAAGGGAAATAGATAGGTCTAACAATTCAAGAGAGTCAGCTACACGGACCACAAATTCGTGATCTGTGTGCTTGACTTAGATAGGCTTCATAGACGAAGACCCGGCTACTGGAAGCTAAACGCGTCCTTACCAGCGCGCAAGGCCTACAGAGACCGGATTAGCGAACTAGTTAAGCGGGCGTTGACGGGGGCCATCGTCAACAACAAGTGGTGGTATGCTCTGAAAAGAGCGATTAGAATAGAGTCCATTAGATTTAGTAAGGCTTTAGCAATAGAGAAAAATAGAGCAGAGGGAGAACTAGTTAGAAAAACTAGTGTTGAACAAACGAGTGAACAAAAGTCAGTGTTGAACAAAAGTCAGTGTTGAACAAACGAGCAACGATGGTTGCTAGACACTACGGCTTAATACGGGATGTTTGTTTACAAACACACCGAGCATTATAATAAATGTTCGTTGAATCCATACGTACATATATATTTGTGTGCATGTATGTATATATATATATATATACATACTACTGTACGTCTGTATATATATATGTATGTATGTGTACATACTTATATTTAAGTAACAGCCGTACTAGGAGTGGGAAATGAAATTTCGTTTCATTTTTTCCGTTTATCGTTTTCGGTGCACCCGGCCGTTTTCGGTGCACCCACTCGATATGCAAATTGGGCTACTCAGCCGTTAATATGCATAAGGTAAGTATATACGTTCAACAATCTGGCAGGAAGGTATACGTTGCTGACGATAGCTAATAAGCTTGAAACTAGTACAACGTTCCTTTGTCAGTGTTGAACAACGGCTGAATACGGGATGTTTGTTTACAAATACACCGAGCATTATAATAAATGTTCGGTGAATCCATACGTACATATATATATGTGTGCATGTATGTATATATATATACATACTACTGTACGTCTGTATACATATATGTATGTACGTGTACATACTTATATATATATATATATATATATATATGGTGATATTGAGGTATTCCAATATAGATCCTGGTAAAGCTGAGAAAAGCTCGATGCTATCAGGCTTCCTTGGTACACCAGTAATCCGAAATCGATCTGCACAGTTTCTTTAAAGAAAATAGCTTAAATATAATAGATATAATAGAAATACAAAGTCGGTCAACTTTCTGTATGTTCGCCTAAACTTAATATCAGCCTCGATATGTCCTACCATAAACCAGGTGGAGAGTTGTTTTATGTGGCTTCCAAGTGTAATCATCCCAAATCTGTACTTAGTTCAATTGTAAGCAGTGTTTCTAACCGTATCTCCAGACTCTAATATAGAAATATTTTATAGAAGTGCTCAATACTGTATTGAGGCAATAATGTGGTCGGGATATAAGGATAAATTAGGGAAACCTAATGACAACTCGAAGAAGAATATCTATAGCATTTCTTATACCATTTATAAACCGATTGCCTGGAATATAGGCGGGCGCAATACTAGACGAAGAAAATATCTCTTGGTAATAATCGTGTCTGTAGTAACTCAAATACTGGCAACAGCTATGATAGGGATAAGGATAGTAATGCTTTCTTTATTAACCGCAAGGGTTTACACAATGTAAGACATTAAGGACAATACAGGACAATACAAGACAATACAGGACGGTACAATTGGGCATTTCTGCCTGTAAAAAAGAAAACAGAGGATGTAACAAAAAAAGAAACAATGAAATATTCCCCACTACGGGGGAGACTTCAGGGACATCGTGGAGAAAGCCCATAAAAAAAGCCACGATGACCCTGACCACCATGGCAAGTGCCCTCTCCCAGATTTCCACCTTCAATTTACAGGCACATACTCAGAGTAGGCCTATTCACTCGTGCCATTCTTGCTTCTCTCACTCATCTTTCAAGAAAATGCTGCGAAGAGAGCACTTCCCACTCTACCCTGATTTTCCTTTTCAAATGAAATTTGAAAAGGTAATCAGGGCATCACCGAAGAGGTAAGTGCTCGACTTCAGCCCTTTCAAACGCGTCCACCATACTATCTCTTTCGCCATGGCCACCAGACAGATAAAAACTGCCTGCCCTTCCCGGCTGAAGGAGGATGGCGGGGCAATCCTCATGATGGACTCAGCTGATAGCCGCATCCCTCCTACACGCAACAGCAGGTGTTCGACATAAACCCACAATTCAGCGATGCTCGGACACTGGACGAGTGCGTGCAGGACCGTTTCGTCGCCCTGCCCGCATCTCGGACATGCCCGAGTGACGGCACTTCCATGCCTGTAGTGTTTATCCCGAATTGGCAAAGCTCCTCGGTAGCACTGCCACGCCAGGGATTTCTAGAAGTTGTCCATAGGCCCTGGCCCGAGTGTTCTTCCGAAGATATTGGCTTGTTGATTTTCGTCGACGTCTAGATTTTCCCCAAACACGTCGTCGCTCTTCCCCTCCACTAATCCTCTATATGATGTCGGAGATGTAGCCTGAGCGCGTGTCTGAGCAACATCAGCCACGACACGCCCAGCCCTCCACGTAGTGGATGTTGACAGCAGATGCACCGCCTGACCATCGGAGCGAATCACTTCAACAAAAAGAGAAAACGCTCAAGCGGTCAGGCTGTAGTAGATGACGGACGCGATGTACGCGTTCGCCACCTCCGCTCGACCTTTCAAGGATACCTTTTCTTCTCTGCCCATTTCTGGGTGAGAGCAGCCACCCTGCTCGTCACCTCGTCCCACTTTTTGTCCGTCTGGAGGTCCGGACTGAACCAGACACCTAACGATTTAACCTGTCCGTCCAGCGCCCGATGACGCTGTTGGACGACATGGACCTGCCTCTCCAGGTGCCGAGCTGCAGGTCCACCGACTTTTTCTAGTTGATCATTGCTCCTGTCACCGCCTCGTATTCTCTTTGTTTAGTGCCGATCGCGTCGATGTGTTTGGCGTTCGACACCACTACGGTGACATCATCCTCATATGCTGACACGGATCTTCCGCATCCTAGTTCGCACGGGACCCCCTCAACGTCTCCAGTTTGTGCAGTAATGGCTCGAGAGTCAATACGTACTACAGGGACGAGGGGGACATACTTGGCGGACCGAGCGCATGATGTTGAACGGTTCCGGAAGGTTACCGTTCACTCTCACCACAGAGCAGATGTGGCTGTGCATGCCAGCGATACAGCCTCTGAAGAAGGGCCCAAAGCCAGCCGCCCTCAGGACAGTCGCCAGATAACGATGGTCGACCTTATAAAAAGCTTTCGACTGATCTAAATTGATCAAGGACCCACCCATGCCAGGTTCCCTAGCTACCCTCTCCCCGATGTATTGCATGAGGTGGAGGTTGTCGTGGATGGATCTGTCTAGAATGGCGCATGTCTGCGCCTCTCTCACCAGACCACCAACGACAAGCGAAAACCACTTTGCCAGCACCTTGGCCAAAACCTTGAACTCTGTGTTTAGCCTGAAATTATCTGTTATGCCCCTTTTTCGGATCCTTTATCAGCAGCGCCACCGCACCTTGAGCCACAGAGCTGGGAAATTTCCTGTTCTATTGCCAGTTGCAGTTGACGTCCGCCAAGAGGCCTCCGAAGACGTCTGGCATGTGTACGTAAAGTTCGTAGGGCAGACCATTCAAACCAGCCGATTTACCCCTTGTGCAGCCAGTCATAGCCTCCCGTACTTCAGCGGCTGTTATCGGCTTTTCGCAACACTCCGCCTCAGTGGCCGAGAGCAGCGGCAGTCCGTCGAGGTAGGCACTAAAGTCCATATTCGGCCCGCCGCTGCCCCCGAACAGCTGAGCGAGGTGTCGCTGAAAAGCTTCACACATTTTCCCGGGATCGAGTAGCATGCTGCCGTCGTGGTCAAGATCGTGGCTTTGTTGCCACGACGCGCCTCCGCAACTCGGGCCCATTGAACGGCTTTCGTCCCCTCGTGTCTGAGAGCACGCACCCTAGCTCTGACAACGCAGCCTTCGTGCTTTGCATTGAAGAATTGGTCAACGGCCAATTTCGCCGCAAGTAGGTCGGACGCGATGCCTTTGCTAAGCGCCTCGTCTCATTTTCTAACTAATTCTCCCTCTGCTCTATTTTTCTCTATTGCTAAAGCCTTACTAAACCTAATGGACTCTATTCTAATTGCTCTTTTCAGAGCAAACCACCGCTTGTTGTTGACGATGGCCCCCGTCAACGCCCGCTTAACTAGTTCGCTAATCCGGTCTCTGTAGGCCTTGCGCACTGATAAGGACGCGTTTAGCTTCCAGTAGCCGGGTACTCGTCTCTGAAGCCTATCTAAGTCAAGCACACAGATCACAAATTTGTGGTCCGTGTAGCTGACTATCTTGAATTGTGGACAGCCTATGCTAGACCTATCTATTTCCCTACAAAATACTCTATCTACATATGATCTGGATGACCCGAAACGATTTGTCCAAGTCCACGTTGGCACATTCGGGAAATCCAATCGGTACCTGTCAGACAGTTCAAAACGCCTGAGCTGGTTTGTGAGACTCTTGCACCCTCCTCCCCTATCCACTAATCCAACACAGTCCCAGCGTGCATCTAAGATCCCGTTCCAGTCGCCCACTAACACTAAAGAGCGGGACGTTCCAAGAAAGGTCTCCAGACGCCGGAAGAAATCAGGCCGCACTGCTCCTGTCAGGGCATAGACGGCCAGTAACCTGAAAGCTTGCCCGTCTCCGCTGGTCACGTCCAGCACCACCAACTTACCTTCTGGGTCCAGGAAGATGGCCCGTATGGCAAGATCCAAACCTCTCCGAAAAAGCACAGCAACTCCTCCTCTCGATCCCGGACGGCTGGGAGATGCGTACACATCGTAACCGCCGAAGATCGGTGCGAAGGCCAATGCTTCGGAGATTCTGGTCTCGCTGATGGCCACTACATCTATGTTTAGTGACCTGAGGTTGTTCAGCAGGTGGCCCTGCTTCCATGACGACCTCAAACCACGCGCATTTATGCTGCCTATTCTGAGTGAGGTCATGTTGAAATGGAGTGGAAAAGATGGGTAAGACCACTTACCTTAGTTCTCGTAGAGGAAAGATGGTTTCTCCAACCTTTTCACTGCTTGTGGCCTCCTCAGGAAGGATGTCCTTCCTTATAAATCCTCCTGGAGAGTGTTTGGCGGAAGTCTTCGATGACTTTGGGGAATTTTAGTTTTAGTGTCGTGTACGTTTTCTGTGTGATGCGAGTAATTTGTATGTGTGGACGTGGTGTGAATTTTTGGGGTGATGTGTAGTCTTTTTCTGTGAGCTGGTGTTGTGTTGGATGTAGTGTAATAATTGGTTGTTGTTCAAATTTAATGCTGTGTAGTGTCTATCGTTTTGGTTGTTTTGTTTTGTTTGCGTTTGTTGTGGGTTTGTTCCTGTTTCGCTTTTTGGTGACCTTTGTGGTGTTGGTGATGATGGTGTTGGGGTTAATGATGGTGATGGTGTTGGTGTTTGGGGTGATGGGGTTGGTGATGCTGGTGTGGATGGTGGCATATCTGTCCTAACTTTTTTTGTTTGATAGTTTATTTGTTTCCCTCTGTATTTTGTTTTTGGAGAGGGAAGGAAGAGAATTTTTTCTTTTTTGGTTTCTTTTTTCTTTTTTCCTGATACCGTTTCCCACTCCTCGTCGTCACAATCTGTCTCCAGTTGTGATAGGCCGGGGAGTGGAAAATCGTCCACAGGCGCTGGTTTTGGTTGTGGCGTGGTGGATGGTGTAGGCGCTGGTGCTAGTTCTGGCGCGTTGGGTGGTGGTGGTGTTGGTTTTGCTACTGTTGCTGGGGTTGTTGCTGTTACAGTTGCTTCTGTTGTTGCTGCTATAGTTGTTGCTGCCATCTCTGCTGCTGGTGGTGTTGATGGTTGAGTTACTGGGGTGGGTAGGAGAGGTGGCTTCAACCTTTTAGCCTGAGGGCAGAAAGCCCTTAGGTGGGTTCCTTCACCACAAACGACACACCTAGGCCTTCTGCCCTCGACAATTACGTTGAGGTGGCTGCCGTCAGTGAGGTCTATTACCTCTGGGATCTCCTCAATGCTTTTTTGGTCCGCTTGGATCAGGAGCTCCATCCCAGATCCGGACCAGTTCTCCTGCTTTTCTTTCGCTATTTCGATTATATTGGTGTTGGCTTCGATGCCGGCGAGGACGGCAGCTATTAGCCAGGGAATTTCGATGGCCGGTGGTGCGTGGGTGACCCTGATCTTTACGAGTCTCTGGCCAAAATAGCTTGGGACGAGTGTGAAGTCGTCACTTCTTAATGGGGCCATGGAGTGTTCTCTAGCCTCCTCTGGTGTTTCAAATAACACGTCCACGGTTCCATACTTCTGCCCACGTCTGATGTGGGGTTTTTTTGCCCACACATGTCCCAAAGCTTTTTGTATTTGGGACTCGGATGCCCGTTCCACTCGGCGCGATTTTACATTAATTGTTCGATAAGACACGGTGCATAGGCGCCGATGCTCCATTTTATTAGGTGGGGGTGAGGCTGATTCTGTACCCATCTTTCTTTACCATTTTTTTGGCTTCTTCTAATTCCTCCTGAGTTACGTGAAATGCTTCGCACTGTTTTGCTACTCTGGCAAAACTCAGGGTGGTTTTCTTAATGTCATTGTTGCTGTTGTTGTTATCGTTATTATTGTTATTATTCATTTTAGTTTCAGTTGTGGTGGTGGTGGCGTCAGGGTGTTCGGTGTGGAAGAGTTCATTTTGGTTGAATTCATTTCGACATCACGAGTTCATTTAGTTTTTCTTTTGTTTCTGTTGTCGCGGTGGTGGTGGGGGTGGTGGTTGTCGCGGTGGTGGTGGTGGTGGTGGTGGTGGCGGCTTTAACACCTGCAGTCATTGGTAATGGCGGGAAATGAATGTCTGCCTGAGACAAATTAAAAATATTGCTACTGCTTATATCTTTAGTGTTGGTAAACGTAGTAATATTTACAATCGTGGTGTCGGTGTGAGGTGTTAGTTTGTGAGGAAGGCTCTCAGTTGCTTGGTGCAGAGGTGAATCAGCCATGATTTTTTCAAAGAAATTGTTTGATAATCATAAAAGTTTAAATTTTGGGCACAAGGCCCCAATCTTTTTGGGTGTCCTTTTCAGAAAACAATGTATGTGCACTTATATACAGTTAACAATAAAAGTTTTCCATAAATGCCTATTTTAAACAACTGGAAATAACAAACCTTTGCGGAGCTCACGATCATACGATTTACTACGTAGGTCGCCAATAATAATAATAATAATAATAATAATGATTTCTTTATTTGCCACAAGGGCTGGCGCAAGGGCTGACATTACAGACGGCACAGAACGGTACGATGTAGGTTTTGTGCGTGTAAATATGTTTATTATTTATATAAGAAAAGAAAAAAAGGATATAGAAACATATATATATATAAACAATAAAAATGAAAATTGAAACAATGAAAAATTCCCCAATAGGGGAGAAACCTCCCAGGGTTACTCCTGGCGAAAACCACACAAATGACCACGGCCACCCTGACTACCAGCGCAAGCGCCCTCTCTCAATTTTTCCATCTCACAAACTACAGACGTATATTCAGAGTGGTCCTATTCACTCGGACCATTCTCGCTACATTCACCCACCTTTCAACAAACTTGCTAGAAAGCAGCACTTGCCTCTCCACGCTGATTTTCCTCTTCAAGTGAAACTTGAAAAAGTTAATTAGGGATTCGCCGAAGAGGAAAGTGTCTGTCTTTAACCCTTTTAACCTTGTCCACCACACAATCTCTTTCGCCATGGCCACCAGGCAGATGAAAACCGCCTGCCCTTCCTCCTCGAAGGAAGACGGCGAGACCATCTGCACAATGGACTCAGTCGACAACCGGATCAGTCCGACACGCGACAGCAACTGTTCGACATAGCTCCACAAGTCAGCAATGCTCGGGCACTGAAGGAGTGCGTGCACAACGGTTTCGTCGCTAAGCGTGCATCTCGGACAGGCTCGGCTGACGGCACTTCCGTGCCTGTAGAGCTTATCTCGAACCGGCAGTGCTCCCCGGTACCACTGCCAGGCCAGGGATTTTTGGAAGTTATCCATAGGCCTCGGGTTGAAAGTTCCCGGAAGAGAGAAAACAGCTGTTCTTCTTCGACGCCCAGGATCTCTCCGAGAATGTCGTCGCTCTTCCCCTCCACTAGTCCTCTATAGAACGCCGAGGTGGATGTTCCACCGATACTGGTGCCCAACTGGGAGAGGGCAGTGAGCGCCTGGAGACATTCCAGTTTCCAAGCACTATCCCTCGGTCTTTTTCTGACCCAGGACTGCAGCTCGGTCAAGGAGACGAGCTGTGGGAAAACGTGCCTGGCGAACGGCGACCACACCTGTTCACCGTCAAGGAAGCACCAGAGACGTCGCAGCCTCAGCGCATGTTTGCGCATCATCAGCCATGGCATACCCAGTCCTCCACGCAACGGGTATTTAGAGCAGATGGATCGTCTGACCATGGGAGCGCGTGCCTTCCACAAAAAGCGGAAGAGGAGGCGCTCCATTTTGGTGAGAGTTGGGCTGGAGCAAGGGACGACGGTGAGGCGGTAGCAGATGACGGATGCGATGTACGCATTCGCCACCCCTGCCCGGCCTTTCAGGGACAGCTTCCTCTCAGCCCATTACTGGGTGAGGGAGGCCACCCTGCTCGTCACCTCGTTCCAGTTTATCTCCATCTGGAGGTCCTGTCCGAACCAGACCCCGAGCAATTTAACCGGTCCGTCCGTCCAACGCCCCACGACGCTGTCGGACGGCATGGACTTGCCTATCCAGGTGCCGAGCTGCAAGCTCATCGACTTTTCCTGGATTATCTTTGCTCCTGTCACCGCTTCGTATTCCTTGAGAGCGGTGCCGAGCATCTGGACGTGTCTGGTGCTCGACACCACTACGGTGACGTCGTCAGCATAAACCGACTCGGATTTCCCGCATCCTAGTTCGCGTGGGACGCACCTCATCGCTCCCAGTTTATGCAGTAATGGCTCGAAAGCCAATACGTACAAGAGGGACGAGAGGGGACAACCCTGGCGGAGTGAGCGCATGATGCTGAACGGCTGCGACAGGTGACCGTTCACCCTCACAACTGAGCAGATGTCGCTGTACATTGCTGCGATCCAACCCCTGAAAACGGGCCCGAAAGCGGTTGCCTCGAGGACTGCCGCCAGGTACCGATGGTCGACCATATCGAATGCTTTGGATTGATCCAAGTTGATCAGTGCTCCACCCTTGCCAGGTTCCTTAACCACCCTCTCTATGATGTATCGCATGAGGTGGAGGTTGTCGTGTATGGATCTGTCCGGAATAGCGCATTTCTGCGCCTCTCCCACTAGACCCTTGACGACAAGCGCCAACCACGTTGCTAACATCTTGGATAAAATCTTGAACTCTGCGTTTAGCAGGGTTATGGGCCTGAAATTATCAATAACATCCCCCTTGTTCGGATCCTTTCTCAACAGCGCCACTGCTCCCCGGCTCACAAAACTGGGAATGCTCCCGTTCAGCTGCCAGTTGCAATAGACGTCTGTCAAGAGGTCACCGAACAAGTCTGGCATAAATGCATGAAGCTCGTAGAGCAGACCATCTAAACCTGGCGATTTACCACTTGTGCAGTTAGCCATCGCTTCCCGTATTTCACCGGCTGTTATTTGCTACGCAACACTGTGCTGCGGTCGTCGAGAGCCGAGGCAGTCCGTCGAGGTATGCCCTGAAGTCCATGCCCGGATCCGGGCCGCCGACGCTCCCGAACAGTTCAGAAAAGTGCTGCTGAAAAGCTTCACACATCCGCTCGGCTTCGAGCATCACGCACCCGTTTTGGTCAGACAAAGACCGAATTGTGGCTTTGTTGCCACATCGCGCCTCTGCCATCCGGGCCCATTGGACGGCTTTTGTCCCCTCGTGTTTCAGAGCACGCGCTCTAGCTCTGACAACGCAGCCTTTGTGTTTTGCGTTGAAGAATTGGTCGAGTGCCAATCTCGCCGCAAGCACGTCGGTTGCGATGCCTGTCCTAAACGCCTCTTCTAGCTTTCTGAATAGCTCTCCCTCTACTCCATTTTCCTCTATCACTACGCCTTTGCTAAACCTAATCGACTCTACTTTAATTGCCCTTTTCAGGGCGAACCACCACCTGTTGTTGAGGACCGCTCCCGTCAATGCCCGCTTAACTAATACGCTAATCCGGTCTCTGTAGGCTTTGCGCGCCGGGAAAGACCCTTTCAGCTTCCAGTAACCAGGCCATTGTCTATGAAGTCTGTCTATGTCGATCTCACAGATCACAAATTTGTGGTCTGTGTAGTCGACTATTTTAAATTGTGGACAACTTATACTAGCCTTATCTAGTTCTCTGCAGAATACCCTATCGAGATACGATCTGGATGACCCGATGCGGTTTGTCCATGTCCAAATTGGCACATTCGGGTGATCCAGTCGATACCTGTCAGATAGTTCAAAACGTCTGAGCAGGTTGGTGAGGCTCTTGCACCCTCCTCCCCTATCCACTAGCCTCACACGATCCCAGCGTGCATCCAACATACCGTTCCCGTCGCCCACTAATACTAAAGAGCGGGACGTTCCAAGAAAGGTCTCTAGACGTCTGAAGAAATCTGGCCGGCCTTACCCTGTTGGGGCGTAGACGGCTACTAGCCTGAAAGCATTGCCTTCGCTGCCGGTCATGTCCAGCACCACCGACTTACCTTCTGGGTCTAGGAAGATGGCCCGAATCGCGAGATCCAAGCCTCTCCGAAAAAGGACGGCAACTCTTCCCTCCGATCCTGGACGGCTGGGAGATGCGTATACATCGTAGCCGCCAAAGATCGGTGCGAAGGCTTGTGCTTCGGAGATTCTAGTTTCACTGATGGCCACCACATCTATGTTTAGTGACCTGAGGTCATTGAGCAGGTGACTCTGCTTCCAAGATGACCACAGGCCACATGCATTTATACTGCTATTCTGAGTACAGCCATGTTGGATGAGAAACGAGGCAAGTGAGAATGGGTCACTTACCTTGTTCGTGTGGTGAAGGGACAGTAGAACCGTCCCTTTCGCTGGTCATGGGTGTTTCCAATAGGATGTCAGTGTATATCCTCTTGGTAACCGACCCTCTGAAGTCTCCAACTGCGTTGGGGAATTTTTGTTTTAAAGGTTTGTACTGTTCTATTGAGATTTCGTTGATGCTTATGTTTGTCGGGAGAGTTCTTGGTGTTGGTGGCGTGTAGTAGTTTTTTTTTGTGATGTCTGTGTGCTGCTTTATATATTGTATGAGTTATTTTTTTGCCATGTTTATGGCTGTGTACTTTTTGGCGGGAGGGGTGATTTTGTTGCTGTTTTCTTCTTGTTGCTGTTTGGTGTGTGTGTCTTGTTGTGTTTGTGTTGTTGGTGTTTGTGGTGGTGATGGTGGTGGTGTTGCTGCAAGTTTCCTTGCTGCCTTTACCCCTCTTTGTATGCCTTTGCTTTTGGAGGGTGAATCTAAGGGTTTTTTCTTTTTTCTTTTTTGTGGCAGACCGTTTGCCACTTCACTCCCGCCTCAAACTCCATGTCGGATTCTGTGGCGTCTGGGAGGGGTATGTTCTCCACGGCTGTTGGTGGTGGTAGTAGAGCCCTCTTCGGCAATTTTGTTGCTGGTGTAGCTACTTCAAATGGATCTATTGGTGTTGCCGCTACTGATGATGCTGCTTTAGTTGTCCGTGGCCTTGGTACGGGTGCTACGGATGTTGCCCTCCTACTCACCGTGGAAGGGGCTTCTTCTTTTGTTGCCTGCCCTGCTCTTGGTAGCAGCGGACGAGGTATAGGAAGGAGAGGGGCCTTCTTCGCTGTCTTCTGCGGGCAAAAGGCCCTGAGGTGACCCTTCAACCCACAGAGATAACATTTTGGGCGTCTTCCTTCTACACTTATAGGGAGTTTGAGTCCTTCCTCGGTGTCTATGATATCGGGGATAGCGTCGATACATTCCTGGTCAGATTGTATAAGCATTTGCATGCCTATACCTGACCAGTTCTCTCTTCCTATTTTTTCTACTTGCAGCATGGTCGCCCTGCTCTCCATTCCAGCAAGGACAGACGCGGCCAGCCAAGGTATTGGCACGTCGGGTGGGACCTGGGTCACTTTGACCCTCACAATTTTCTGCCCGCAGTAGGAGGGCACCAAGACTATCTCCTCACTCTTTAGGATTTCCAAAGAGTGAGACATTGCTTCCTGGGGGGTGGCGAAAAGTACGTCTACTGTGGCGTACTTTCTGCCTCGGGTGATGTGGGTGTTGCGTGCCCAGACGCACCCCAAGGCCTTTTGGATTTGAGCCTCCGTGGCTCTCTCCACTCGATGTGAGATTTTGCTTACGGTGCGGAAAGTCACCGTCCGTAGCTGCTGGTCCTTGAAAAAATCGGGTGGAGTTTTCAGGAAAACTCTATTTTCGCTTCTTGTCACCATGGCCCTTGCGACTGCCATCTCTTCCTCTGTGACTAACACTGTCTCGATATTTTGGGCGACACCTGCAAAAGAAGTGGTCCCTTTTTCAGCAGCACCACTATTGCTGCCGCTACTGGTCTTACTGGTGGTGCTGAGATCGCTATTACAGGTATCGGTGTCATTGTTGTTGTTTTTCGTTGGTACAGTTGTTGGTGTTGTTGTTGTTGTTTTCGTTGATACTGTTGCTGTTGTTACTGTTATTGTGGCTGTTGTAATTATTGTTGTTTTTGTTGATACTGTTCCTACTATTATTGTTGTTGTGGCGGTTGTTATCGTCATTGTTGTTCGCGACCTTACCGCTGTTATTTTTGTTATTGTCGTTCTCGACTTTACCGCTGTTATTTTTGTTATTGCTGTTGTTATTGTTGGTGTTGTTGTTGGTGTTGTTGTTGGTGTTGTTGTTGGTGTTATTGTTGGTGTTGTTTGTGTTAGAAATATTTGTTAATTTTAAATCTGTAACAATCTTTTTTCCTTTGTAATATTTTCGTTTATATTTACCTCGCTGGAACGCTGTCTTTTTGTCATGTTGATAAAGTCTCCCTCTCTCTGTGTTGTCTAACAGCGCTCTCTCTCTTTCTTGTGTTATCCATGTTGAAATTTAAAAAAAAAATTTTTTTTACACAAATACTATTACGACACCCCGTATTAGGTGGGTCACTTCTTCTAAACTTTTATCAAATTTAAAACTTGAATAAAAGGATTAGAACGGTTGAAAGCGAGGTAAAACGTTGAAAAAATTCTGGAGGCGATAAGAAGCGTGGCTTCACCAACAATAATAATAATAATAGTAATAATAGAGACAACAAACAAGAAAGATCAGAACCTTGGTGTGGAAACAACAAACAAGAAAGATCAGAACCTTGGTGGAAGAAACGACTGAATGGTCAAATCAGGGAAATGAGAAATGACGTTGTAAAGCTTGAGTCCCTACTGAATGGGACACTAAAAAATATAGACACTAAAAATAGACTGGAAATAAAGTACAAAAATAGGAGGAAAAGACTAAATATTATCATAGAGGAACTGAAGCAACGCATTGTAGCAAAGAGTAAAAAAATTAGGCGATACGACAGCAGAGTCAGTCAGTATAGACAGAACCGCATGTTTGACAACAACCATAAGATGTTGTTTGGACAGCTTGAAAGGAAAGAAAGAGGCAACGACTTGATCCCTGATGCGGAACAAACTAAGACATTCTGGAGAGGAATATGGGGGCAGGATGTTAAAAATAATGACCAGGCAGTGTGGATTGAGACAGTACAAATGGAGAATAGTGAACAGGCACACAACACAAACTGATTTGAGTATCACAGTTGAAACTCTCAAGGGGCAGGCCAAAAAACTAACCAACTGGAAATCACCAGGCCCAGATGGTGTGCAGGGGTATTGGATTAAAAATGTAACATCCCTCCACCCGAAACTGACAACCATGTTCAATGACTGCTTGATGTCAGGTGAGGTACCAGAGTGGTTGACAAAAGGTACCACAGTTCTGGTAATGAAAGACCGAATCAAGGGTAATGATGTTACCAACTATAGAACTATCACATATCTGTCCGTAATGTGGAAACTGTTGACAAGCATTGTGTCTGAGGAAATCTACCATCACCTCCACACAAACAACTTGTTACCGGACGAACAGAAAGGATGCCGAAAGAAGTCCCGTGGTATAAAGGACCAGTTACTTATTGATAAGATGGTAATGAGGAATTGTAAGAGGAGGCACAATGGTCTTGCCATGGGATGGATAGACTACAAAAAGGCATTTGACATGATGCCTCATTCTTGGATCACCAAAAGCCTAGAGATCTTCAATGTGGCAGATAACATCAGACAGTTGTTGAGCAAAAGTATGAAGTCCTGGAAAACAGAGTTAACATCAGCTGGAGAATCCTTGTGAGGCGTGAAAATCAAGAGAGGTATCTTCCAGGTAGATAGTCAGTCCCCTCTGTTGTTTGTCCTTGCCCTGATGCCCCTGACCATTATACTGCGAAAAGTGAGTGCAGGATACAAGTTGGGAAGGGGAGAGCTTACCATCAATGACCTCCTCTTCATGGACGATCTTAAGCACTTCGGGAAGAGTGAGAAGGAGTTGGATGTGCTTGTTGACACTGTCCGTATTTTCAGCAATGATATATGTATGCAATTTGATATTAGTAAGTGTGGAGTCCTTGTGATGAAGAGGTGGAAATTGAGCAGAAGCAACGGAATCCAGATACCAACAGGTGAGATGATAAAGGAAATTGACACTGAAGAAGGATACAAGTGTTTGGGTATTCTGGAGGCTGATGACATCAAGAACAAAAAAATGATTGAATTGATAAGATCTGAATACATTCGGAGAGTAAGGAGCGTATTAAAGTCACATCTGAACAGTAGGAATGCCATAAGTGCAGTAAATTCCCGAGCTGTGTCTATTATTAGGTACAATAAAGTACTAGTAATACACTGGGTAATTGCTGGCCTTGTGCCTAAAGTAGAAACAATTATTAGGTACAGTGCGAGAATTCTGAGATTGAATGTTGCTGAACAAACAGAAATGGATAGGAAGACTAGGAAGCTATTGACTATCTACAACATGTTCCACAAGAGGAGTGATGTCGATAGACTCTACTTAAGAGATCTGAAGGTGGAAGAGGTCTTATCAGCATAGAGGACTGTGTTCAGATGGAGAAAAACAACCTACATAAATACGTGGCCGATAGTAAGGAGCCAATGCTCAGAATTGTACTGAAGGAGAGGACAATAGACCAGGGGATGTCCTAGGAGGAAATAACAACGAGGAGGAAGAGCAACCTTCATGAAAAATCCCTTCATAGTACCTTCTTTGAGAAAACGGAATTCAGAGATCCACAGACATGGAACTGGTTGAGAAGTGGAGACCTTAAAAATGCTACAGAAGGAATACTAATGGCTGCGCAAGAGCAGGCCCTCAAAACGAAGTGGCTGAATCACCATATTTACAAGGAGGAGGCTAGCCCACTGTGCAGGATCTATGGAGAGAGAGAGGAGACTGTGGCTCACATTGTATCCGAGTGTAAACACCTAGCCCATACTCACTATAAAGGCTGGAGACATGATGTGATGGGCAGGGTAATCCACTGGCACCTATGCAAAGTAAACAATTTACCACATTCTGAGAAGTGGTATGAGCATAAACCAGAATCGGTGATAGAAAACGATCAGGTAAAGGTGCTATGGGATTTTAGGATACAGACGAACAAGAAACTGGAACACAATAGACCTGACCTGGTGGTTTTGGACAAGGAAGAAAGATCGTGCCTGATTGTGGATGTGGCCTGCCCATTTGACACGAGAGTGCAAGAAAAGGAGAGGGAGAAATTAACCGATACCAGGACTTAAAGTGGGAGGTAAAAAGGATTTGGAACTGCCATGAAGTCAAAGTGGTCCCGATTGTCATAGGCGCACTAGGTACTATCTCAAAAAGTTTCCAAGGATGGTTAAAGAAAATTGGCCCCGCCCCGCTTTTTGGAACACTTCAAAAGGCATGCTTGCTGGGAACAGCAAGAACCCTCCGATACGTCCTGAATATCTGAGGCTGCAGGTAGTGGCTTGATATTCATTTCAACAAACTTTCCAGTTAACTAACAACAATGACTGAGACTCAAAGAATAATAATAATAATAATAATAATCATAATAATAATAATAATCATAATAATAATAACCAAGGATGGTTAAAGAAGATTAGTCCAGCCCCGATTTTTGGAACACTTCAAAAGGCATGCTTGCTGGGAACAGCAAGAACCCTCCGATACGTCCTGAATTTCTGAGGCTGCAGATAGCCGCTTGATATTCATTTCAACAAACCTTCCAGTTAAATAACATCAATGACTGAGACTTAAAGAACAATAATAATAATAATAATAATAATAATAATAATAATAATAATAATAATAATAATAATAATAACAAGCAAAAAGTGTCGGCCAAAGCTGCTCGTATAAGGCGCTTTGAAAAACGATCTAGATTCTATAAGGACAATAATATGTTCAAAAACAACCAAAGAAACTTCTACAGAAAAATTGGTAAGTCAACAATAACTGCTAAATCAATACCACCCAAGGAGGAAGTGCAAGAATTCTGGGAAAAGATCTGGGCCAAAGAAAAAGTTCATAACATACATGCCCCATGGATAGACAGACAAATGAAAGAAACAGCTCACCTTGAAGAACAAACATGGGAAAATATAACAGTTGAACAGCTGCGCTTGGCTCTAAGAAAAACCAGCAAATGGAAATCCCCAGGAAAAGACAAAATACAAAACTTTTGGATAAATGCCTTCACAGAGTCTCATGAGCTGTTAGCCCAACTTTACAATGAAATAGTTAAGGAGCCAGAAAAGATACCATCATGGCTAGTTAACGGCATTACATTCCTGCTACCGAAGAATGATGAGACAAACAATCCCAAAAATTACAGACCGATAACCTGCTTGACCACAATGTATAAAATTTTAACATCAGTCCTAACTGAATACACATATGACCACCTGATAACAAATGACCTATTTCCCATTGAGCAGAAAGGGTGTAAACGAGGCTCATATGGCTGTAAGGATCAGCTTCTGGTTAACAAAATGATACTGGAAGATTGTCATAATAGACACAAAAATCTATCGATTGCTTGGATAGATTATAAAAAAGCATTTGATAGTTTGCCACACAGTTGGATTGAAAAATGTTTAGAGATTTTCAAAATATCCCCCGTTATCAGGAGGTTTTTGTCATTCAGTATGAGGACATGGAGAACGACACTCCTTTTGGATAGTGAAACAAAATCACTGGAAGCTGGAGAAGTTAACATTAATTGTGGAATTTTTCAGGGTGACTCTTTATCACCGCTTTTATTCTGCATCGCACTTATACCATTAAGTAAAATGCTCAATGAAACAAAACATGGATATAGAGTCTATGACAAAACCATTAATCACCTGTTCTACATGGATGACCTGAAACTATTTGCAAAAAATGATGAACAATTGCAAGGGCTATTATCCACTGTGAAGCAGTTCAGTGATGACATTAAAATGGAGTTTGGACTGGATAAATGCGCCAAAGCAACGTTCACCAGAGGAAAGCTGCTGAAGAGTTCAGACATTAATCTTGATCGGGGGAACGTGATAAGAGAGCTTGATCAAGAACAAACTTACAAATATCTAGGTGTTTGTGAAGGAGACGGAATCAAGCACTCGACAATGAGGGAAAGGATAAGGAAGGAATGTTACCGCAGAGTCAGAGCAATCTTAAGAACGGAATTGAATGCAAGGAATAGGATCGATGCCATAAATACGCTTGCCATACCAGTAGTAACCTACAGTTACAATGTCATCAACTGGTCAAGCACAGAGATCCGTAGGCTCGATACAAAAATCCGAAAATTCTTAACCATGCACAGAATGCATCACCCTAAGGCAGACATAGATAGAATATATCTCCCTAGGAAAGAAGGAGGACGTGGGTTAATCCAGTTAGACATTGCGTTGAAAACTGCAACAATTGGATTATCCACATATCTAAGGGAATCACATGATTGGATGATCAAACTCGTTTTGAAACACGAAAGCACCAAAAGATCATATTCCATTACAAAAGATGCACAAAGATACAGTAATGGACTACAAATTTCAGAAGTCCCATTTACTGCTGAAATGGAAAACACAGAAAAAGCAAAGCAGGTAAAAGTAACTGCAAAGAAAGAACTGCTACAGAAACTGGCTAAGAAATGGCAAGAAAAGCCTCTGTATGGAAAATACCCAGAGCGAGCTAACAATCCTGATGTTGACAAAACTTTAACCCATCAGTGGTTGGCATCCTCTGGACTGAAATCGGAGACTGAAGGACTGATTATATCCGCACAAGATCAGTGTCTGCCAACAAAAAATTACCAAGCCAACATAATAAAAAATGGGTGCAGCCCATTATGCCGTGTATGCAAAAAACAACCAGAGACCATTGACCATATAATTTCAATGTGCAGTCCTATAGCTCCAACCGAATACCTAAACAGGCATGACAGAGCTGCACAATACATACATTGGATAATGTGCAAGCATTTTGACCTGCCCCATCAAAAGAATTGGTGGGAGCATCAACCACCTCCCATACTTGAAAAAGATCACATCTCAATCTTGTGGAACTTTAGCATCCAAACAGACCGAAAAATAGATGCAAATAGACCTGATATAATATTGAAGGACTTTCAAAGGAGGGTATGCCTGCTAATTGATATGTCTGTTCCAATAGACAAGAATGTATCTATAAAAACATTTGAAAAATTGAGCAAGTATAAGGACCTGGAGATAGAAATTGGAAAAATGTGGAAATTGAGAACTAAAACAATACCAGTGGTTGTAGGCGCTCTGGGAATGATACCTAAGGGGTCTAACGACTACTTATCGCAAATCCCAGGAAACCCGCGTATAGGAGAAATACAAAAGATAGTACTAATGGGAACTGCCCATATACTAAGGAAGATCCTGTCAATATAAGTACATCACAAGTCTAAACACTAAGGATGCATGTGTGAATATGTGTGTTCTTTCTTGAACATGGCGGACCTTGTTGTCTCTTGAGGTCACTGGTTGTGACTTGGTGATAACTCGTATAAACATAAAGCAAGATAAATGCAAATAATAATAATAATAATAATAATAATAATAATAATAATAATAATAATAAAACAACAAAAAAGAAAACCCCGTGACCAAGAAATATCGGGATGGCGGCCGGGGGGGGGGGGGAATAGCCGTGTCTCTAGGGGAGAACGACACCTCTAGTCTTGGTTGACACTCGTTCTAGAAGTGGTAACACGAAATGATTACCCATTGGCGGATAAGGATAAAACGCGACAAAATAAAGTAAATGTCTAATGATAAAATCTCATACCGGATCGGCCGTCACCCGGGTAAAAAAGGGCCGCATCCCTCAGAGAGGGACCAGACTGGGGTCGAAAAATCAGCTAATGGTTCAAACCTTCCCATCACTTCGGAGCTGGAGAACTCCCATAACCGGAATACTGTTGGCCCTCCATGCTCACCACCAAGAAATCCAAAGAAAAAGAGAGAAAAATGGTCAAGGGAAGATAATAAAGAAGTCCTTGAGGCTTTCTACACTGCGATGTACTACCCATCAAATACATCGAATACAGAACAGACATATATCAACTGGAAAAAGAAACATCCCGAAAACAGAGGCTATATTGACAGTAACAAACTAGCCAATATACGTAGAAATATTGTAAAAAGAAAGTTACTAACTGATATAGAAATTGATCAGATCAAGCACAAAGTCAGCGAAGGGAAAATGAAACATGTGTCAGTGAAAACGAGGTAAATTGTAACACTTCGAATCCCAGGTTTGGGGCGGAATCACTGGCACCAGAACAAATTAAAGAAAGGATCGAAAAAGTGGAGGGAGTGCATGCTCAAGATGAAACTCCAAATGGAAATAATGAGATCGTAAATGATAAAGAAATGAATGAGAATGAACTTGCCAACTTGAAGGATGAAATTATGATCGAATGGATGAAAATGAAAGAATCTGACATGGGGCAACGAGACACCCTCCCTAAGATCCAGAACTCCAAACAGAACCAAAAGATAATACACAAGACAAACATATTTCTCAAAAACATTATCATCACAAACAAACTAAACATTACTGATTTAAATCATCTCTATTATGCATCGGCTAAAGTCACCACTCACTTATGTGGAGTGAAGATGAAAAAACAAAGGAATTCCCACAAGAAATCTACTTGGCAAGAGAACATCAATCGCCAAATAAACCTTCTCCGATCTGACATGGAAATTTTAACAAACTATAAAGTAGGTGAACATGTTAAACAAACTAAACTTAGAAAATTGAAAAGAAAGTACAGTATAAAATCAACAAGTGACATAGACATGCTGATAGAAATAATCAAGCAAAAAGTGTCGGCCAAAGCTGCTCGTATAAGGCGCTTTGAAAAACGATCTAGATTCTATAAGGACAATAATATGTTCAAAAACAACCAAAGAAACTTCTACAGAAAAATTGGTAAGTCAACAATAACTGCTAAATCAATACCACCCAGGGAGGAAGTGCAAGAATTCTGGGAAAAGAACTGGGCCGAAGAAAAAGTTCATAACATACATGCCCCATGGATAGACAGACAAATGAAAGATACAGCTCACCTTGAAGAACAAATATGGGAAAATATAACAGTTGAACAGTTGCGCTTGGCTCTAAGAAAAACCAGCAAATGGAAATCCCCAGGAAAAGACAAAATACAAAATTTTTGGATAAATGCCTTCACAGAGTCTCATGAGCTGTTAGCCCAACTTTACAATGAAATAGTTAAGGAGCCAGAAAAGATACCATCATGGCTAGTTAACGGCATTACATTCCTGCTTCCGAAGAATGATGAGACAAACAATCCCAAAAATTACAGACCGATAACTTGCTTGACCACAATGTATAACATTTTAACATCAGTCCTAACTGAATACACATATGACCACCTGCTAACAAATGACCTATTTCCCATTGAGCAGAAAGGGTGTAAACGAGGCTCATATGGCTGTAAGGATCAGCTTTTGGTTAACAAAATGATACTGGAAGATTGTCATAATAGACACAAAAATCTATCAATTGCTTGGATAGATTATAAAAAAAGCATTCGATAGTTTGCCACACAGTTGGATTGAAAAATGTTTAGAGATTTTCAAAATATCCCCCGTTGTCAGGAGGTTTTTGTCATTCAGTATGAAGACATGGAAAACGACACTCCTTTTGAATAGTGAAACAAAATCACTGGAAGCTGGAGAAGTTAATATTAATTGTGGAATTTTTCAGGGTGACTCTTTATCACCGCTTTTATTCTGCATCGCACTTATACTATTAAGTAAAATGTTCAATGAAACAAAACATAGATATAAAGTCTATGACAAAACCATTAATCACTTGTTCTACATGGATGACCTGAAACTATTTGCAAAAAATGATGAACAATTGCAAGGGCTATTATCCACTGTGGAGCAGTTCAGTGATGACATTAAAATGGAGTTTGGATTAGATAAATGCGCCAAGGCAACATTCACCAGAGGAAAGCTGCTGAGGAGTTCAGACTTAATCTTGATCGGGGGGAACGTGATAAGAGAACTTGATCGAGAAAAAACTTACAAATATCTAGGTGTTTGTGAAGGAGACGGAAACAAGCACTCGACAATGAGGGGAAGGATAAGGAAGGAATGTTACCGCAGAGTAAGAGCAATCTTAAGAACGGAATTGAATGCAAGGAATAGGATCGATGCCATAAACACGCTTGCCATACCAGTAGTAACCTACAGTTACAATGTCATCAACTGGTCAAGCACAGAGATCCGTAGGCTCGATACAAAAATTCGAAAATTCTTAACCATGCACAGAATGCATCACCCTAAGGTAGATACAGATAGAATATATCTCCCTAGGAAAGAAGGAGGACGTGGGTTAATCCAGTTAGACATTGCATTGAAAACTGCAACAATTGGATTATCTACATATCTAAGGGAATCACATGATTGGATGATCAAACTCGTTTTGAAACACGAAAGCATCAAAAGATCATATTCCATTACGAAAGATGCACAAAGATACAGTAATGGACTACAAATTTCAGAAGTCCCATTTACTGCTGAAATGGAAAACACAGAAAAAGCAAAGCAGGTAAAAGTAACTGCAAAGAAAGAACTGCTACAGAAACTGGCTAAGAAATGGCAAGAAAAGCCTCTGTATGGAAAATACCCAGAACGAGCTAACAATCCTGATGTTGACAAAACTTTAACCCATCAGTGGTTGGTATCCTCTGGACTGAAATCGGAGACTGAAGGATTTATTATATCGGCACAAGATCAGTGTCTGCCAACAAAAAATGACCAAGCCAACATAATAAAAAATGGATGCAGCCCATTATGCCGTGTATGCAAAAAACAACCAGAGACCATTGACCATATAATTTCAATGTGCAGTCCCATAGCTCCAACCGAATACCTAAACAGGCATGACAGAGCTGCACAATACATACATTGGATAATGAGTAAGCATTTTGACCTTCCCAATCAAAAGAATTGGTGGGAGCATCAACCACCTCCCATACTTGAAAAAGATCACATCTCAATCTTGTGGAACTTTAGCATCCAAAAAGACCGAAAAATAGATGCAAATAGACCTGATATAATATCGAAGGACTTTAGAAAGAGGGTATGCCTGCTAATTGATATGTCCGTCCCAATAGACAAGAATGTATCTATAAAAACATTTGAAAAATTGAGCAAGTATAAGGACCTGGAGATAGAAATTGGAAAAATGTGGAAATTGAGAACTAAAACAATACCAGTGGTTGTAGGCGCTCTGGGAATGATACCTAAGGGGTCTAATGATTACTTATCGCAAATCCCAGGAAACCCGCGTATAGGAGAAATACAAAAGATAGTACTAATGGGAACTGCCCATATACTAAGGAAGATTCTGTCAATGTAAGTACACACAAGTCTAAACACTAAAGATGCATGTGTGAGTATGTATGTTCTTTCTTGAACATGGCGGACCTTGTTGTCTCTTGAGGTCACTGGTTGTGACTTGGTGATAACTCGTATGAACATAAAGCAAGATAAATGCAACTGTAATAATAATAATAATAATAATAATAATAATAATAATAATAATAATAATAATAATAATAATAATAATAATAATAATAATAATAAAAAAATAATAATAATAATAATTCAAAGGCTGTGTGCATTCGATATTACGTTAATACTATTATTATTATTATTATTACAGCTGCATTTATCTTGCTTTATGTTCATGGTGATAACTGGTATGAACATAAAGCAAGATAAATGCAGCTGTAATAATAATAATAATTGTTTCTACTTTAGGCACAAGGCCAGCAATTACCCAGTGCATTACTGGTACTTTATTTTATCGACCCCGTAAGGATGAAAGGCGAAGTCAACCTCGGCGGGATTTGAACTCAGATCGTAAAGGGACGTAACTATGCTGGAAAGCATGGCGTCCGACCCTCTACCGATACTGCCAATCCACCGCCTTTTAATAATGTAATAATAATAATAATAATAATAGTATTAACGTAATATCGAATGCACACACCCTTTGAATTAATTGCAATTGTAGAAACACATCTACCTGTCATCTAAGCGATGGATGCTTATTGAAAAACGTGGTTTACAAATAAACGATCTCTACCCAAACTGATAGTCAAGTCCAGGTATTATATGCACCACCTCTCATTTAAGTAAAAAAGAATCGGCACCTCAAATTCGTTGGGAATTAAATGAAAATTGGACCTAATACTCCATAAATTGGAGGGGCCTAAAAATAGCCCTATCATACCAACCAACAAATAAGAGGTGTAGTCTGTGCCTTACTGAGTACCTGTGTAAAATGATATCAAGGCATAAATCCTAAACAGGAAACCTGATATTGCGTCCGCTAGCCCGCATAGAAACCCCCACTCCTTTTATTATACTAGGTATAAAGTGAACGTGGTACCTAAATCCTAGATCCTGGATAGATTTAATTTATAATTTACGTCTAAGTCCCTTAGATTCTATATATTTCACTTCACTCACTTAGCTTAGTAACAAGAATGGACCGACCACACGCATGTGTGAATTTTCCTTTTAATTTTGATTGCGGGATCTCATACTTTTGGGGATTTCCATTAACTGTAATAAATATGTTGGCTATGGTATATACATAAAGAGGACGTTAAAATGAGGTAGGCTGTTTCTACGTCAGTTATATGAATCTATGTGTCCCTCTTTCTGATATCCGTTCCACCCAAATAAGGATATCGAATTATGCCATCCTGGAGGTCGCAACAAGTTCTGGGGAAATTAACACATTATACCTCTGGTAATTTCCCACCATGCCACCCAATGCAGTGATAACATCGAACTCTGCTCCAGCTAATATAGGCATGATCCATTAAAATGTAAAACGCCACTTGATCTAACAGGGCTTACCAATGTCTGGGCTTGACTCTAAAGAGGTAATGGTAGGTAGACTTAAACATTCGGGCGAGAATTTTGAGTGTCAGTTAACCTTTATCCATTCTTCAGCCTTCAGTTGTTATGTTTTCTAGAGTGGATAGGATTATAAGCCCATCTTAATGTAACAGTAAATAATTTTATTTTTATTTATATCTCAGAGTAACGGCCTGCTGTACCCAGCATGGAAATATGATAGTATAGAGTCATGTGGAAATGATCTATGAATAATATAAGCTATCTAACACAACTAATCTTTTTTAAACACAATACTAAATCTGCTCACCGCCTAACAGGTTTTAATTTAAGATACACCCTAGGAACAATATACAGAGCACCTCCCGCGTCGCCGGTGAAATTGTTTTGATCGTTACGCAGCTCTCTGTCATCGTGTACAAAATAATATTGGCATGGATTTGAAAAGTATGTTACTTTTGAGCCGTAAAATAAATTACAAAACTATTTTTCAACTAGATGTATGGTGATATTGTAGATTATTGATTTACTTAAGTATAATAACAATAAATAATTTAAATTCCTTTGAATTAATAATTATAACATTAAGGAAGCGTCTGCTTTGGAGACAGCGAGCGAAGTTTGAAATTTAGTAGAAATAGAAGCTTTCGCCGTATTTTGACTAAAGAAATTAGACTGACAGTGGGGATTTTAAAACACTCTAAATGGAAAAGTATTAACGTACATGCGAGTCGAAACCAAATCTTTGGTTATCAAGACCAGTGCGCTACAATTACACCAATACACCACCCACCCTTTTCCATTCAAATTAGAAGCTATATATGCATAGCATGTATTGTTGGTGTTGAAATTTGGTTACTAACTACTTGAAACATTTCATTCACTCTTATAAGGGTTGAAGACGGGCACTTTCCTCCTCGCTGACTTTTTATGGTTTCACCTGAATAGGAAAATCAGGGTGGATAGAGAAGTGCTGCCTACAAGCCAGTTTGTTGAAATATAGGTGAGAGAGGCAAGAATGTCACATGTGAATGGGTCTGCTCCGGGCGTGTGCCAGTAGTATTGTAGGAGGACAACTGGAAGAGGGCGCTTGCACTAGCAGTCAGGGTCACCGTGGCTTTTGTGGACTTTATCCGCGAGTAATTCTCTGAGTCTCCTGAACTTTGGGGAATTTATGTTTGTTTTGGTTTTGAAATGTCTGTTTTCTTAATCTTTGTTATAAATTCTATTTTACACAAAAAACCCACACTGTATCGACCTGTACCGTCTTTAATGTTTCCTTAATGAGGTCCTTGTGTGGCTAATAAAGAAATTATTATTATTATTATTAAACTAATAGGGCAGTGGATTGGCAGTATCAGTAGAGGGTCAGACGCCATACTTTGCTGCATACAATTACGGCCCTTTATGGTCTGAGTTCAAATCCCGCCGAGGTTAACTTTGCCTTTCATCTTTATGGGGTCGATAAAATAAAGTACCAGTAATGCATTGGAGATAATTGCTGGCCTTGTGCCAAAAGTAGAAACAATTATTATTAAACTAATTCATTTAATAATGTGTATTAACAGTTTATTGTTCGACTGAAGTATATAGTGATCTAAGACTGCGAGCAGCAGTATCATCATCAACATCATCATCATCATCATCATCGTCGTCATCATCATCATCGTAATCAGCTTCACGTGTAGGACAAATTCGGTTATAAACCGAATCCATTGTGAAAATTGTCCCGTCGCTTTTAGCCAAGAAGGGCAGGCCGTCTTGTGGCCATGGTGAAAGAGGTTATATGGCGGACACGCTTGAAAGGTTTGAAGACCATCACTTTCTTCTTTGGAGAATCCCTGATTAACTTCTTCAGATTCCACTTGAGGGGGAAATTAAGGGTAGAGAGAGAAGTGCTGCCTTCAAAGTAATTTGTTGAAAGGTGGGTGTGAGAAGAGAGCATGGTCTGAGTGAATGGGTCTGCTCTGTGTGTGAGCCTGTAGATTGGAGGAGCACAACTGTGACAGGGCACTCACCATAAATATCAGAGCATCTGTCGTCTTATGGGTTTTTTTTCCACGAATGACCCTCGAATGTCTCCCCCCTATTGAGGAACCTTCTTTGTTTTAATTTTATTATCTTTTTTTATTAACATTGTTGGAATTTGTTTACACGCAAAACCCACATACAAACGCCCACATACACATACACACACTATGTTTTCGCCCTGTACTGTCATAATGTTTTTCTTGGTCTGAACCCTTTGTGGTTAATAAAGAAAACATTATTGTTATTATTAGTAGCATTGTTATTATTATTGGTATTATTATTATTATTATTATAATCATCATCATCATCATCATTATCATCACCACTACCAGCAGTGTCATTATTTGTACTCTGTGGTTGTCTCTCAATCGAAAAATGTTGAATTTCAAATGACAAAATAGTAATAATAAAAAAAAAATTACATATTAAATTAAATTTAAATAAAGAAATATGAAACAAAATGAGGTGACATTTTCTAGATTTTCATCGTTTCCATCAGGTCTTATATTAATTCCCTTAGGGATTTGCCTTTCCACAAAACTAATATTTCATATTCAATAAATTTCAAATGTACCGTCTCAAATTCCATAACAGTTATATACATACATACATACATACATACATACATACATACACACATATACATACGTACACACACACACACACACACACACACACACACACACACACACACACACACACACACACACACACACACACACACACACACACACACATATACACATATACACACACACACACATATATATATATATATATATATATATATATATATATGTATATGTATATGTATATATTGTATATATATTGTATTATTAATATTTTGCTTTCCTTTGTCTTATTGGCATTATTCTTTGATAATCACAAAGAAAAACAAATCTCATACGTTGTTGATATGTTACACATGATTGTCGTAACATAGAAATATTTTTCTAAAACAATACCTAGGGGGAGTGACATTATGCAAAATGGATACTGAAAAGAACCGATAGGGAAATATTTTGCTGGCGGCCATTACGAGAGTACATGAAGTTAAATATTAATATCCCTGCAACCAAACTGTGAACGTGTGTAGAGGGTATTGATGTGTAGATGTATTGTTGGATTCTATATAAAACATATGAGAATTTAGTATTGGTTTAACTGCAAAAATATCTCCGTCTCTCTCTCTCCCCTTATATGTGTATATATATAATTATATATATATATTTATATATATATATATATATATATATATATATATATATATATATATATATATATATGTGTGTGTGTGTGTGTGTGTGTGTGTGTGTGTGTGTGTGTGTGTGTGTGTGTGTGTGTGTGTGTGTGTGTGTGTGTGTGTGTGTGTGTGTGTGTGTGAGTGAGTGTGTGTGCATGCATATGTATATATATGCATATATAGATACATATAGATACACATATATATATATATACACATATATATATATATATATATATGTAGATACATCTACCAAAATATACGGTAGTGTCCACTCCGTATGAAGAACTCAATGTAATCCAAATATCATGAAAAGAGATGTATTCAACATTTTTTCGATGAAAAACACAGGAAAACAGAGTCAAGATAAATTAATAAAAATAATGAATAAAAACAAAGAAACATTTCCTTATATTAAAAAATTTATCATTTTACGATCGTTTCTAGGATATATATGTGTGTGTTGGTATGTATATCATATAGATCTATGTAAAAATTTTACAAACTATCAGAGGGAATATACATACCTACACATATATATGCTGTCTTCAGAAATAATGATATTTGTTTATTGAAAAAAAAACAACAAAGATTTAATATAGATTTAATATAATTTAATATATATATATATATATTTGTGTATACATATATATATGTTTATACATATACATACATATATATATATATATATATATATATATATATATATATATATATATATATGTACACATATATATATATGGCTGTATGTGTATATATATGTATATGTATATATTTACACACACACCCCACACACACATATATATATACATTTATATACATACATACATACATACATTTATATATAAATAAAGGTACATATTCCCATACTTATATGAAGTTGTTATCTTTTGTGTTATGAAAATAACGTATGTCTAAATATATATATATATATGAATGTAGGTGTGTTAAATTAGTTTTGTGTGCGCATTTCTTATCATTGATATTTGTTATTAAAACAACATCTACCTACAGAACAACAAACTTAAAAACAACACCATCCCCGACTCCTATAAAACGACACCATCCCCAAATCCTACAAAACAACACCAACCCCGACTCCTACAAAATAAACCATCCCCGACTCCTACAAAACAACACCATCCCCGACTCCTACAAAACAACACCATCCCCGACCCCTAGAAAACGACACCATCCCCAACTCCTACAAGACAATCTTAACTACATCATCTTCAGCCAACACCAAGACAACATTCATAAATATATTTATTAATGATTTATTATTCACATATTTACATATTACATTTCATCTCATTATTTTATTAACTTGTTTATTTAATGTCTTTCCCCCTCACCCTTCATCGAGATATATTTATGTGTATGCATATATAAATAAATAAAAACAAATATATATATACACACACACATATATATATATATACATATACATGCACACATACACACACGCACGCGCGCACACACACACACACACACACACACACACACATATAACAACATTTGTTTTCACTCTTAATTTGGTGGATACCTAAATATATTCGGGAGTGAATAATAATTGTTTCTACTTTAGGCACAAGGCCAGCAATTACCCAGTGCATTACTGGTACTTTATTTTATCGACCACGTAAGGATGAAAGGCAAAGTAAACCTTGGCGGGATTTGAACTCAGACTGTAAAGGGACGTAACTATGCTGGAAAGCATGGCGTCCGACTCTCTACCGATACTGCCAATCCCCCGCCCCGGAGTGAATAAAAATAATATTATGATAGTATCACAATTGTTTCTACTTTTGGCACAAAGCCATCAATTACCCAGTATATTACTGGTACTTTATTTTATCGACCCCGTAAGGATGAATGGCAAAGTTAACCTCGGCAGGATTTATCATAATATTATTAATATTCGGTTTGTCTGCAAGCAAACAGCCTCACAACTCCATGTGTGTTTTCTAGATGACCAACGTCTACTTTTTGTCCCAGTGGTAGCTGAGAGAAAAGAATCGACAATTATTTCGGGGTTTTAGCTCCTTATCCAGATTGCTACCCGCTAAAACTGCTGAGAATATATACATCAAATGTATTAGAGAACAGATAGGGTCCTTGCCCTCCTGTAAACATTCTCATTATCGCTGATTTCCTTTCATTAAGTAGCACTGCAATCTTTTCCTCATTTTCATCAAATCAATGTTGATGTTTCCTGTCAATCTTTCCATGTGTCATCACACTGCATCTTGAAGCATTTTTATTCAGAACAATATTTAATTTCTTTGGAGCAGCAACAACAATTACTTGTATTTTCAACCAAATAACAAATTTTACCTTGATGCAAATAAGATGAAGGTTTGTCCAGCACTAAACTCCTAGCAGTGCATGGACATTACAGATATCAAAAATTAAATCTTTCATGTGCAACTTCCTTGAATCTGGATACATCCAGGTTGTCTTGTGTTTCTCTCTGTGCTGGAATAAAGTATTAGCTATACAATAACTTAGCACATTTACAGGAGTAATAAGTCATGGCTGTTAAATTTTCCAATCCCATGTTTACCAATCACATCCCAGGTCTTTTCCAACCCAAGCATTAAAATCCCCAAGTATGAGAATTTCATCAGATCGGGGGGTCTTCCGGACAAGTTCCTTTAAGGAAAGATAAAACGCAAGCTATCCGTCCGCCGTAGCTCACATAGTTGAAACATATAAGCACACAAATATAACACATATTTTTGGATAGAGGAATCCTCGCAGAAATGAGCCGATTTGAGAAGCGACGGAGAAACTCATCTAGTTTGGAAGCGATTGTATTTTTAACAGCAAAGTCCACTCAAGCCTTTCTCTATAAAGACTATTTATATATAACTATGTGTCTCTAGATCTATCTATCTACCTAACTATCTAGTCTATCATTCGAGCATATTTACATAGAATATCGTTATGGAGGAATTATTAAACTATTTTTTTATTTTAAACCTTGACGATTCTGACGGGTATTATATATACACACAGACATACCGGCATAGCCACGATCACAGTCACACAGACACAGTTACACACACAAGTACACATACACTCACACACACACACACACACACACACACACACACACATCGTAGTAATAATTTGGTTGAGATATCCAAGTATTGCAACTCAACTGTGTGTGGCGAGTTTTGATATATCAATACGACCAGTAAAAGAAACGGAAATAGAACAGGAAGACGTGTTTCTTTGTCTGGACCAACTTCCCTGTATATATATATATATATATATATATATATATATATATATATATATATATATACGTGGGAAAGTAAGAAATTGGAGAATAGACCGTTAAAACATGTTTATTTAAAACAACACCTACGTACGTTTCGCCCAGTTGGGCTTCTCAAGGGCATAAATAATCAAAAGTGTTCCTTACATTGCTCGGAAAGAGTTTTTGGGGTTAAATCCACGTCAAGGTTCATTGCTCGCAAAAATAGCTTGTTTTGATTTTGCAGCAGGTCAAGGGAGGCAAATCTGGCCGGTGTTAGGGCAGTCTTTCCCGGACAATTTTTTTTTATCCGCTACGAGATGAGGTTGCAACCTTACCATTGTCGATACGCATGTAATCAACGCTTATTTTGAGAGTTTTTTTTTTTTGCCGCATCTGTTTGTCTGAGTCGTTTGAGGCTGGGTCTGGTATCCAAGGATAGTTTCCTGGGTGTTATTTTGCAGCACCTGCCCGTCGGGGTGTTAAGACTTGTTGCAGAGAGATCCGGTGCAAGGTTTCATTCCTCATCCTTAACCCATCTGAAGAAGGATATTTTTAAGCGATGCGTACAACTTATCGCTGTTTCAGCTCTGCTGTTGATGAGCTCGTGGGGTGCAGTTATGATGTGGTAGAGCTCCATGAGGCAAAGATCGCATTTCCTCTTGAAGTTGTACGGTGCAGCCCTGCCGACAATATCCCAGTGCGTGGAGAAGCTGATGTTTAAGTCCTTTAGTGATGTAGTCCGCGAGCGAAGTGGAGTGTCTTAATTTTTTATTTGTGAAAGAGTGGAGATGTGTTCGAAACCTAATTTTGAACGGGCCGGAGGTAGCCCCTATATAATGTTTAACGCTATTGTGGCTAGTTATAGTGCATCTATATATAACCCTAATAGTCAAGCAGTATCATCTAAGGGGGCAGCGTCTTCTGTCGCGGCAGTTTCAATTTCTGTCGCGGTTCCATCTATTTCCCACGGTAAGGCTATCATTGTTCCTGCGTACGTTGTTACCTACGCTACCGCAAATGTCGTTAACACCATTACAACCCACAGCACGCGGGGTGGTGCGATTGTTATTCCGCGCGTCATGTCCTGCATGTACCCCAGCCATTTCGCGGTTATGCTGGTTGCCTCTGCGGATGCCGTTGCCAACACTATTGGATGCTGCCAGGGAGTTGTTAAGGCAGATATATTTATTGTCAGGTGTAGGTGCGTCTGTGTCGAGGTGCTGTGTTTTGGTGATCTTACTGTGGTTCGTTGTTCCTATGATGTCTGATAGGTTAGGAGTAGTAGAGAAGGATATTTTTATATTGTTCCTATTAAGAGTTTTTCTATACCTATGGTTGTGCGGGAAGTTCTTCTCTAAGGCTGCACCGTACAACTTCAAGAGGAAATGCGATATTTGTCTCATGGAGCTCTACCACATCATAACTGCACCCCACGAGCTCATCAACAGCAGAGCTGAAACAGCGATAAGTTGTACGCATCGCTTAAAAATATTCTTCTTCAGATGGGTTAAGGATGAGGAGTGAAACCGTGCACCGGATCTCCCTGCAGCAAGTCGAAACACTCGGGCGGGCAGGCGCTGCAAAATAACACACAGGAAACTATCCTTGCATACCAGACCCAGCCTCAAACTACTCAGACAAACAGATGCGGCAAAAAAAAAACTCTCAAAATAAGCGTTGATTACATGCGTATCAACAATGGTAAGGTATCTCGTAGCGGATTAAAAAAATTGTCCGGGAAAGACTGCCCTAACACCAGCCAGAGTTACCTCCCTTGACCTGCTGCAAAATCAAAACAAGCTATTTTTGTGAGCAATGACCCTTGACGTGGATTTAACCCCAAAAACTCTTTCCTAGCAATGTAAGGAACACTTTTGATTATTTATGCCCTTGTGAAGCCAAACTGGGCGATTCGTACGTAGGTGCTGTTTTAAATAAACATGTTTTAACGGTCTATTCTCCGATTTCTTACTTTCCCACGTGCTTACGCTCTGCTAACTCTCTAGCCCACTAAATATTAACACTTCGAATATTTAATACTGCCGGCACTAGTATCGAGCACCTTTGGCATACGCTACTTGGCAAATAACAATATGTATCACCTATCCTTCCCTTTTTTTCTCTCTCTCGATACGTAAATACTGTACATATATATATACTTCATTTTTTTGCATTTCTTTTGCAAGATTGCTTATCTGAAAACGTGTACTGAAACAAGTATTCATATAATTTGGAAGGGTGATACTTGCCAATAAAAATACACTTCAATTTACTTCAATTTATTACAGATTTCCAGTTGACAAAAAAGAAAAAAAATAGATGGTGTAAGTCAGAACATAGGAGAGACATAAAAAAAAGAACAAATTAGTCACTGAGGATGTCTCATATTGTGTGACGAAAGATCTTTAACAATAAATTAAAAAAACAACATCCGGTTATTAAACCAACCAACAGAAAATTTGTAATAAATTGAAGTGAAAACCAAAACATGCGTGTTGTGTCATTCACAGCACGACCGTCGTAAAGTATATAAATATGTATCTATCTCTTTATTTCTCTCTCTCTCTCTCTCTCTCACTCTCTCCCCCTCTCTCTCTATATATATATACATAGCGAGAGGGAGATTAAACTGTGCTACAGAATATATATTTAGATACTTAGAGATATCTGTACATAATTAAATGGAAAGAGAATATATATACGCTCTCTCTCTCTCTCTCTCTCTCTCTCTCTCTCTCTCTCTCTCTCACACACACACACACACACACACACACATATATATATACTGTTGTAATGTATTTTCATACGCACAGACTCAAACATATCACATATACACACAACCACACATACTATATACGGTTACATACACGTAAATCAGACATACTCTAATATTCTATATTTATTTCATCTCTCTCTCTCTCTATGTGTGTATATATAAATTATACACACACTGGCACACACACATACACACAAAATAAGACAAACACACACACACATATATATATATGTATATGTGATCCACGTGTGTGTGTAATCGTGTGTAGTATGTGTGCGTGTATATATGTGATATGTGTGCGCCTGTGCGTATGAATATACGTTACAACAGTATAGGTTCCCGTGAGAACTATATGTAATACGCAATAGATGGGGTAGGGGTCGTCATTTTATTCATACTGTGAACTCCCTATCAACACTCACCCAGCATTCAGCCTAACACTGAGCTTACTGTGCCTATGTATATATATATATATATATATGTATGTGTGTGTGTGTGTGTGTGTGTGTGTGTGTGTGTGTGTGTGTGTCTATATATATGTATGTATATATAATATATGCATATATTTTTATGTATATATTCATATATACATATATCCATATATATATACATACATATATGTATGTATATATATATATATATATATATATATATATATAAATATATGCATATGTGTGTATGTGCGTGTGTGGCTGTATATGGTTTAAGTGTGCGTTTATACAATTAAGCATTCATGTGTATTTGATATGATTATGTTTATCTTCCACAACTTATTGCTTATTATGGCTAATATCACACCTCTACACACACACCCTATATATATATTTATGCGTGTGTGTGTCTGTATGTATAATTCCCGCGCACACTCAAACATGTGTTACATGTGCATTAATCAAAAAGTGGTGAAAGGGTTTTATACCAGTAACCACATACATACTCACACACACACAAACTCATACACACACATGCGCGCACACACACACACACACACACACACACACACACACACACACACACACACACACACACACACACACACACACACACACACACACAAATATATATATATGTGTGTGTCTATTATGGCGCAGTTGAGCTGATTCGTACTGAGCATGGCCACAGGTAAAGTATACTTGGGTTGTCTAGATATTGGGGGTGGTGACGGCTTCCATATAAGTGGATTTATCCAAAGAATAACCCGTCATTTTTCATGAACGCGAGCTACCCAAGAGTAGAGTGGACAAAGGATTATGGGTTTACTCTTCTTTAAAAGTATTTCAAAGTTTATGACGTGGCTGTAATGAAGTGATTGCACACCTGGGGATGGATGGGCTCCACCTTGAGGATGCTCAAGGTTCACTATATATCACTGTCCCCCCCCCCCCTATACTATCAAGAGAAGTAATAGACCTAGTGATGGAATACAGAAAAAAAAATCAGTTTAAACCTTATATGGTTCTAGTCAAATAAAAAGTTTAAAAAGTTAGTTTGCTCCCAAAGCTGAGGTCCATAAGATCAGAGTTTATCGCGATTTCATTGAAAGTAACTAAGAGAACAAGACGCTGCACTGGAAAAGGTGTGTATATCACTACGTGTCTTCCATGTTTAAAACCTAGCTATTGCGTATGCTTATTTTCTGTTGCGTAAGAACATCACAAAGCGAAATGTTTTGTATGAGAAGGCAATAAGTAGTGCCCAGTCGCAGAATGGAAAACACAGATGGCATTGCGATTGTTAAGCCAGCACCCTAAACATGAGGATGTGCATCTATCCTGGGGCGATGTAATCGTCTTAGATTTCCTCTGAAATTTCCGCTTCTGTTTGAAAAGATTATTATAAAGTTCAGTTTGGCGTTGGTAAAAAAAAACTATCTATTATGTTAAAGGTGTAAAGGCAGTATCAGTACAGCGTCGGACAAAATGCTTTGCGGTATAGAGTAATGGCCCTTTACGTTCTGAGTTCAAATCTCACCTAGGTTAGCTTTGTCTTTCATCCTTACGGGATCGAGAAAATAAAGCACCAGCAATGCACTAGGGTCGATTTAATGGACTTTCCCTTCCTCTCAAAATTGTTGGTCTTATACATGAATCAGAAACCACTATATTAAAGCTTTTGTATATGTTGTGTAAAACACCAGTCATGCTGGAATGTAGGTGGAGGGAGAGTGTGTGTGTGTGTGTGAGAGAGAGAGAGAGAGATAGAGATAGAGAGATAGAGAGAGAGAGAAATGGAGAAAGAGAGAGAGGGAGAGAGAGAGAGAGAGAGAGAGAGAGAGAGAGAGAGAGAGAGAGAGAGAGAGAGAGAGAGAGAGAGAGAGAGAGAGAGAGAGCGCAATGGTACTAGTAGCGGCAATGCTGATATGGTATTTTTATAATTGTGAACGACTATTATATATATATATATATATAAATGGCTTCTACAGGACTAGAACTGTTTCATTCGGAGGAAATCATCTGATTTCCTCCGAATTAAACAGTTCTAGTTTTATTATTTTTCTTTAACATTTTTTTTCGTTTCTGCCACTGTCCTTCTTCTCAATCTTTCTATTTCTTCTTTAATTCCACATTCAATTTTCTGATGAAGGACTAGCGTCCGAATCGTTAAGACTCTTTTCTTCTTTCACCCTAAACGGAGTCATTAGAAACTGAGAAAAATCAATCTAAACACGCGGAAATAAATATCAAAAATATGTCACGACCAAATATTACCTTTAGAAAACAGGAAAGCATAACAGTGGCACGTGAAGACATTCTCTTGAGACAGGGCGAAATATATGCAAGATAATTACGTTATTATGTGGAGCAAGAAGAACAAATTCTTGCTATGGAAAACTATATACTTGCTGTGAGAAAAATCAGGAAATTATTACTATCTTTTAAAATAGTCGAGTAATTTCCAGCTACCATATATGGAAAATGATCTTATTAAAAGTAAAATGAGTTTTTAAATGATTAAACAGAAAATTACTTAAGGAATAAATAATAGTAAAAGTAATAATAATAATGACAACATTAATAGTAATTACTATTAATGTTATTATTATTTTTACTTCCACATAATAGGGCGGTGGATTGACAGTATCGGTAGCGCGTCGGACAACATGTTTTATGACATAGAATTACGGCCCTTTACTATCTGAGTTGAAATCCTGTCGAGGTTAACTTTGCCTTTCATCCTTACAGGGTTGATAAAATAAAGTACCAGTAACGCACTGGAGTCGATTTAATAATTGTTCGCCTTGCGCCTAAATCAGAAGCCATTATAATTATCATTGATTGTCAGACAGTTGGTGACGTGTTTATTTGAGCTCGGCAAAGTGGTACATTCTCAGGTTTTTTTCATTTCTATTAATTGTTATATCTTTTTAAAAAGTACCAGTAATACACTGGGGTAGTTTTAATCGTCTTTCCCCTCCTCTCAAATAGTCGGTCTTGTGCTTAAATCAGAAACCATTATTACTTCCACATAATGACGTAATTATTTCGCCCATCTCAAGAAAAACGTCTTCACGCTCTACCGTTGTGTCTTCTTGTTTTCTAAAGGTAATATTTGGTCGTATTTTACTTTGAAATATTTACTTCTGCGTCTGCAGATTCATTTTTCTAAGTTTCAGTACACCCCGTTTAGGGTGAAAGCAGATATTTATTGCTTACATTTTCAATCTGTACTACTACTACTACTACTACTACTACTACTACTACTACTACTACTACTACTAATACTACTACTACTACTAATAATAATAATACTACTACTACTACTACTACTATTACGAGAAAATTGATGTGATATCAGATGAGGAGGCTGTAAAATTATTGAAACAAGCAATGTGAACACATTTTGGGCCATAGTATCTTGTAGTTTCTTTGTTTCCACACACTCACATATTCATAGACAACACACACAAACACACACAAACACACCACACCCTTCAAACATACATACACACGCAAGCACGCAACACCCTCCAAAGACGCGTGCACACACATAAACAACACACCCTCCAAACATGCATATATACACTCAAACACGCACACACACACACACAATAACACACATTCACATACACACTCACACACACTCATACATGACCATACATAATACATCCATCAAATACGTACACACAAACATTCTCATGCATACATACATCATAAAATCACCAAACACGCACACGCACAAATGCACACTCACACACACTGACACATTTATAATACTCTCACCAAACACGCCACACTCACACACACGTAATTAATACAGACACACACAAACACACACACATACTTTCATATACGCCCATGCATAATACATTCTCGAAACCCTCATACAAACACATGCGTGTGACTTAGTGAAGGAGGTTAGAGAGCTAAGCTGTCGACCGTGAGGTCGTGAGTTCGAT
>OZ024740.1:258214737-258284737 GCA_964016885.1 Eledone cirrhosa | reverse complement strand
TATCGGTAGAGGGTCGGACGCCATGCTTTCCAGCATAGTTATGTCCCTTTACGATCTGAGTTCAAATCCCGCCGAGGTTGACTTTGCCTTTCATCCTTACGGGGTCGATAAAATAAAGTACCAGTAATGCACTGGGTAATTGCTGGCCTTGTGCCTAAAGTAGAAACAATTATTTTAATATACTTCACTACACTATCAGTACTTAAATATATATTTATTCTTTTTTTTTCAAAATTAAACGCCATTAAGTCGTAACAACCTGAAACAATCCACCAGAAAATAGCTATAACAGTTATTTTAAATGAAATGTTTATAGTGTCTTTCCTATGCTTATATTGCGCACATTTGCAGTATTTAAGTAAAACATTTAATTTTTAATGATACATTCATTAGTGCTGTATTGTAATTTTCAATCTAGTTTCATGTGGTGTGTTAAGTCAAATATTTATATTATCGTTATTAATAGAGTGTCGTGGATATTTGCAGTAATGCCCCTCTTTTGTACTTTTCCAGAATGTTTTACTAAATTGGTATCATGCAGTTATAAAGTGTTAGATTAAATATGCTACTAGGATTCCAGGCTGGACTGGGAAATGACCGGACGTAGACATTACAAGATTCAATTAATGCTGAAATGTAAAACTACATTGACAATTCCACAATAATTATTATTAGTTGGCTTGAAGTGATCAGAGCTATGAAATAATATAAGATTAACAAAACGAATAACAATTTTCAGGCCACACACATACACGCACGCGCGCATATATATCAGTATTCGGTGTGAATATATATATTACATTATATAAATATGCATATATATGTGTGTATGTAAGTATATATGTCGATTTATATATATATATATATAGCTGTCGAAATGGCCGGAGCTCAGCCGACGGGGTCCTGAATCATTTCCCTATTACCCAATCTACTACCCTAAATATATATACATACATGCATATCTAATAATAATAATAATAATAATAATAATAATAATAATTTCTTTATTAACCACAAGGGTCTACATAAAGTAGACATTAAGGACAGTACAGGACAATACAGGGCGGTACAAATGGGCATTTCTGCGTGTAAAAAACAAGAAACAGAGGATGTAATAATAGAACAATGAACAAATTCCCCAATAGGGGGGAGACTTCCGAGGGACATTCGTGGAGAAAGCCCATTAAAAAGCCACAGTGACCCTGACCACCAGGGCAAGTGCCCTCTCCCAGTTATCCACTTTTAATTTACAGGCACATACTCAAGGTAGGCCCATTCACTCGGGCCATTCTTGCCTCTCTCACCCATCTTTCAACAAAATGCTGGGAAGAGAGCACTTCCCTTTCTACCCTGATTTTCCTTTTTAAATGAAATTTGAAAAAGTTAATCAGGGCATCACCGAAGAGGTAAGTGCTCGTCTTCAGCCCTTTCAAACGTGTCCACCATACTATCTCTTTCGCCATGGCCACCAGACAGATAAAAACTGCCTGCCCTTCCCAGCTAAAGGAAGAGGGCGGGGAAATTTTCACGATGGATTCAGCTGATTGCCGGATCTGTCCTACATGCGACAGCAGGTGTTCGACATAAACACACAAGTCAGCGATGCTCGGACACTGGACGAGTGCATGCAGGACGGTTTCGTCGCCCTGCGGGCATCTCGCACATGCCCGGCTGACGGCACTTCCATGTCTGTAGTGTTTATCCCGAACTGGCAAAGCTCCTCGGTAGCACTGCCATGCCAGGGATTTCTGGATGTTGTCCATAGGCCCCGGCCCGAAAGTTCTTCCGAAGAGATTGGCTAGTTGATTTTCATCGACGCCTAGAGTTTCCCCAAGTACGTCGTCGCTCTTCCCACCCACTAATCCTCTATAGAACGCCAACGATCATATTGTCCGACTGGTCTCGACTGTGAGCACCTGAAGACATTCCAGTATAATAATAATAATAATGCTGGCTTCTGATTTAGGCACAAGACCAATAATTTGAGGGGAGAGGAAAGTCGATTAAATCAACGCTGGTGCATTCTGGTGTTTTATTTTATCGACCCTGTAAGGATGAAATACAAAGCGAACGACGGTGGGATTTGAACTCAGAACGTAAAGGGCCACGACTCTATACCGCAAACTATATTGTCCGACGCTCTACCGCCCTAGGTTTCTGATTTAGGCACAAAGTTAACAAAATTGGGAGAGAGGAAATTCGACTAAATCTTCCCTAGTGCATTACTGGTATTTTATTTTATCGACTCTATAAGGATGAAAGGCAAAGCTAACCTCAGCAGCATTTGAACTCAGATCGTAAAGGGCCGTAAGTCGCTGCCTATACTGCCAAAATAATAATAATATAAAAGGAGTAGGAATGAGGTGTGAAAATATCGTCAGTGAAGCGCGTTTCGGGATCGATCAACTCAAGGTACAATCGCTATCGATCGTTCACGACTCTGGAATCGATAGTTCAAACTGTTGAACACAGCAATAAATTATATATATATATATATATAAAGGCTAAAGTCTGTCTTAAGCCATAAGGCTCATTTGGCCGGTGCTTATCCCGGTTTTATGGTGTCAAGCGACGCCAGTCCATCGCAGGGTTAAAACCGCAGCTATTGCTGGTACTCATTTTCAGCTGAGTATACTGGAACAACGTGAAATGAAGTGTTTTGCTCAAGAATACAACACGTAACTCAGGAATCAAACCCACGACATTATAATCGTAAGTCCAACACCCATACCACTAGGCCACGGGCCTCTCTCTCTCTACACACACATATATATATATATGTGTGTGTATGTATGTGTATAAATATATATATACACATACATATATATATATACACATACCTATATATACACACACACACACACACATATATATATATATATGGGGATGATGATAAACTAGCAGCCATATATATCAATAGACATACATTTTTATATATATTTTTTTAATCTTCTTTTACGCTTATAATATATAACCGTTTTTATGATAAAATATATTATACAAGTATTTGAGTGTTTAAGATGTGTCTTTAGTTATGTATTGTTTTTGTTTTTTTTACCAATCAAATGTTTCATCATGTTTTCTTCATATGGAATATTCATAGAAACGATTTTATATAACATTCTTCTAATTATGTGGAATGTCTGAAACATGAAACTCGGAGTTACAAACCTGAAGCATCATCTTTTATACTTATATAAACGAATCTATCCGCCTTTCCTTACATACACACACATACGTATGTATGTATGTATGTATGTATGTATGTATGTATGTATGTATGTATGTATGTATGTATGTTATGTATGTATGTATGTATGTTATGTATGTATGTATGTATATATGGCCATATTCCATAACGAGGGGGCAGCCATCATGTACGTATATTTGTATGTATGTATGTGTGTGTGTATGTATATGTACATATATGTATGCATATATATGAATACCTATATATGAATACATATATATATATATATACATATATATATATATATATGTGTGTATATTTATATATATATGCTTTTATATATATATATATATGTATATATATATATATATATATATATATATATATATATAAGCATATATATATAAATATAAATATATATATACATATATATATATACACACACACACACACAAACATACACATATATATATATTTATATATATATATAAATATATCTATATGCATATATATATCTAAATATATCTATATATATATATATATATATATATATATATATATATATATATATATTTATGTGTGTATGTATATGTACATATATGTATGCATATATATGAATACATATATATGAATACATATATATATACATACACTTAATAAATATATATATATATATTTATATATATATATATACATATATATATATATATATATATATATATATATATATATATATATATATATATATATATATATATATATATATATATATATATATATATATATATGTATACACACATATATATATGCATATATATATATGTATACACACATATATATATGCATATATATATATGTATATGTATATATATATATATATGTATATATATATACACATGCATGGCTGTATAATATACAATCATTAATGTCATAGTAGATATATGTGTGAGATTGCAAGGATTAATAAATCAGGTATCATCTAAAGATTTTGCTATGGCTTTGTTTCGGCTGTATCGTTAGACAGATGGCGCTGCAGATTACCATAGTATGGCTTCACAGACGCTCCCCCCTCGCTCTCTCACGCACAGACACTCACACGTACACATACGCACAAGTTCAGCCCCAGTCACAGTGATACACAGTCACATATATACATATACACACATATATATATATGTGTGCGTGAGTGTGTGTGTACGTGTGTGAGTGTGTGTGTGTATATATAATATACACATACATACATACATATATATATATATATAAATATTTATATATATATATATATATATATATATATATATATATATATATATATATATATATATATATATATATATAAATATATATATATATATATATATATATATATGTATATATATAAATATATATATATATATATATATATATATATATATATATATATGTATATATGTAAATATATATATATATATATATATATATATATATATATATATATATATATATATATATATGTGTATATATGTATATATATATATATATATATATATATATATATATATATATATATATATATATATATATATATATCCTAACCCTAATTCGGCCCACATTAATACACACATACAAATATATTCTTCTATATGTATACACATACACTAACAAACTCACATTTTCACACACTGTCACGCACGCATGCACACACACACATCTACACACGTGCTTGCAAAAACAACACACACACACACACACACACACACATATATATATATCGAAAATTGCGTTTCGCTTTGTTTTTGACCACAGCCGAAATACGATCTTCCTCAAATTATATTTGTATATATATATATATATTTAACGAAGAAAGTGTGGTAAGGAACCAGGTGGACCATAACACACCAGAGTACTCGATACTTTGGGTAGTAGAGTGGGTAATAGGAAAAAGGTTCAGGGCCCCGACGGCAGTGCTCAGGCCGTTTCGACGGCTATTTCTGGAGTCCAGAAATACCTGTCGAAACGGCTTGAGCTCTGCCGTCGGGGTCCTGAACCTTTTCCTATATATATATTTATATACACATACACGCACTCATTGATTCACACATACAGACACACATAAACCAATTCAAATCGAATCACAGACACACGCTCTGAAATATATCTAGTTTTGTTGAGACATACACATACACTCACACACAAGCACACATTCAAATACATTCACTTATATATACACGCATACCCACTCTCAGATCCACAGTTAACGCGTGTACATATATCCAGACACACATACAAATAAATTCACTTCTCGTACCACAAATGCGATCACAAGCACAAACTTACCTGTATCCACCTGTATACCCACACACACTCACAGATCCACACACAAGCATACACACATACAGACCAGTATTCATATATATTCACTCATATATTAACTGAAATATAATTCGTGATGTTCACGTATACACACAATCACAAACACATTCAGACCAGCGTTCATATTTATTCACCCATATATTCACTGAAATATATTCACTCACAGACATACGCACACGCTGAATTATACTACCCTGTATATACACATCTACAGACCGACATACACTCATTTACGCATAAATACTCTCACATATACACATACTGTGACGCGCACACGCACAAAGGAATAATTATCACTATATTACCACATATACTTTCATATACACAAACAAAAGTATTCCATATAGAAAGAAACATATATTCATATATTTAAAGACATACACTCAGTAATACACACCTATATCGTGGCGGCTCGTGACTAAAATTAGTTGGGGTGCTGCTTCACGAATTCTTAGCAATTGTTTTAATATTGCGCAAAACGAAACAAACACATAAAATGAAATTTTATACATAAATATGTTAAACTCCTAAACGAAAAAAATATTTTTTACTTACTAATAAATTGTTACAGTTCAAGCTTGGTCCATTAATTTGAAAATAAAATCCATTCTTTTTGTTTTCCTTTGAACGAAAAGGTTAATAATTTTTTCCTTGATCCCTGGATGACTGTTGAGAAAAATGTTCTCAATTGAAACAACTGCAAGTGCATTTAGTCTTTCAAGATTCATAGTGCTCCTTAGAAAAGTTTTATTCTTTTTAGTGTGGAAAAGCAGCGTTCTGGTTTTGATCTAGTTATGAGAATTGTCAAGAGGAATTTATCAGTTTCTTAATTTCACTAACAGCACCATCTAGATTATTTTCCAAGATAAATTTCAGCAGCTCAAATAATTTGCAATATTCTACAATAGAATAGTTTTAGTTCAGTTTCAAGCTTTTATTTGTCAATCATCGGATATGCTTCAGTGGTCAGTAGTATCTCTTCTGTAGGCAGTTCTTCTTAAAACTAGTGAAGCTTTTCTTGTTGAACAATTTAGCAGCTACTATGTATTTAGTTGAAGAATATATGTCCATTATATCAACATATATGCAGTCACTCACTTCCTTTGCTTCTGCCATGAGTGTCTTTGAAAGATTCTCACAGTTCTTCGAGTTTCTTATTTCTAAAATATCAGTTTTGAAATCTGTTATATATTCACTGACTTTAAACACTAATTTCTCGAGATTACATTTAGTGGTAAATTACTTCAACATGAGGCATACTCTGATGAAAAAGCTCAAACCAAAATATGAAATTATCATCATTTAGGTATTTTTGAATTCCTGTTGCTTCTGCAATTGTTTGATCTGCATTTGATGTTGACTGAATTTCAGTAAGGCAGCTTTTTATATGTTGTACATCTTCCTGAAATCTGTCCGTATGGTAAAGTTCCACCTTTTAGAGGATGGACGTGGAATGCTGGCGTCCATGTGCTTCTTGAGAATGGATACACGTTGTGGTGATCTTGAGAAAAATGTTGGAATAGCCAACATGTTAGAGAAAATTATTCTTTCGTTCCGTGTAATACTTGCTGCACTTCTCATTATTAAATTAAGCTGATGCATATGACAGTCAATGAAATATGCATTACTGTAAACTGCTTTTACATTTGCTTGAACTCCCGATTTTTGCCTTTCGCGACACTTGCACCATCAAATGTCTGAGCTATCAGTTTTACTCCTTTTCCGTGAAGGATTATGTCTAATTATTCTGGAATACGTTTTGATATGCCATCTGATTTTCTTCAATAAAGAATCCCCCAAAACGCTCAAATATTTCTTCATTCAACACGTATGGTAGAACAATGACCATTTGAATGAGTTTCAAAACATCTGTTGTATCATCAGCCATGACGGCTACAAACGAAGCTTCTCTAATTTCTGTCCTTATCCCGAATGGTATATATTTAGCAGGTAAACATGTAATTCAATCTGAATGGTCTTCGAAACACCTTTGTTGTCTAAGTGTTTCTTCAAATCTGGGTCTAATTTAGATGCAAAATGTATTAATCCTCGTAATACCTATGGGTTTACTGAATCATATTTTTCATCATGTCTTTTCCTAAAGTGACAGTGAAACTACATTTTCAATATGTCTCTTTGAGTTCTCATATTTTTCAGTTTATTCTTTCATTTTGTTTATATTTATAAAACAATCTTTTGTCCACGTTACAACATCTCCAAGCAGCGAACATGGGTAGTAAAACAATGCATTTTGCATTTCACCGTCGTAGAGACAACTTGTCCGTGTGTACCATTCACAATTAAAGCTACACATGTACCTATTGTTGTTGCTTTTTCCTGGTTGAGATATTTGAATATCAGGTACCTCTTTTCTTAACTGTAACATTCTCATGGAGAGACAACTGTGAAAACGTAAGCTGTTGAAGTTCACTTACTGTCACAGAACTTATTTATATGGGATGCAAGGAGGTCATGGCCAAATTATTTATATTTTCTAAATAATAAAACAACCGAACAAAAACCAAAAAACTATGAATTAAATAGAATAGCAGGAAGAACTATAATCACATGCAGTTTATCACATTGAAGAATATGGTACACGGTTGTTAAGTACAACGCACGCTGAGTCAATAATAAACACTACCTTACACTCAGACAAGGGGTGGCACTGCGTGAGCGACATTGCTCTCCCTAACCAGCGCGCAGCTTCTTTCCTCGGACCTGAGCGCATGAGCACAACGGTCAAATACAGCATCATTGAACTGTGTTTCACAATTTGACTGTTGTGCTTGGTCCGAGGAAAGAAGCTGCGCGCTGGTTAGGGAGAGCAATGTCGCTCACGCAGTGCCACCCCTTATCTGAGTGTAAGGTAGTGTTTATTATTGACTCAGCGTGCGTTGTACTTAACAACCGTGTACCATATTCTTCAATGTGATAAACTGCATGTGATTATAGTTCTTCCTGCTATTCTATTTAATTCATAGTTTTTTTTGGTTTTTGTTCGCTTGTTTTATTATTATATATATCTATATATCTTTCTGTCAATCTACCTATCTTACGCGTGAAAATAACAAACTATTTTAGCGTGCTAAATTCGATTTAAATTGTACATATACATAGATACATGCGTTCCAACATTATTAACTTGTAACGGTCTGATCAAGATATAATCCACTAAATTAAGGGGTCTCTTGATAAGCATATATAATCAAAATGAGGGTGCATTTTTCTGGTGCATGTTTGCTGGCAAACAGTAGGCCAAACTGCAGTCGAAAAAAATAGATATACTTTTGTATATTATTTCCTCGCATTTATAATTTGATTTATATATACATACATACATACATACATACATACATACATACATACATACATATATGATGACATCCCCCTCGTTATCGAGTATGGCCATTGCACGATATACCATTATTAATAATTATATCGTGCAATGCCTGTGCGTGAAGATATTTTTTAAAGTGAGGAAAAACTGTGCACTGAGCCAATCCCACTCTCTGAGCGACAGTAGCTATAACCCAAAAAGAAGAAAAGATGAACATCATCGGTAACTACTGAGCCGCAGGTTTTATATCGGAGTTATCCCAGTTTCCTGAGTTGCCTTCTCCTAGAAGAATGCTCTGACAAAGGCTAGGGGGTCCTTCACTCCCAGTGGTTTAACTGCGCGATCGGGTGTCCAACCCGGCTATTTCTATGTCCCCGCGCATATACATACACATGCACACATGCATATACATATATACATATACATACATATGTACATGTGTATATACATATTTACACACTTTTGGATGGCCATTGACTCTTATGAGTTCTTCCGCCCTTTGTCAGGTTTTGTTTTTTGTCCTGCAGGGTGTCCAAAATCACCCTCCTTATCAAGTAAACTTGGTGGGGTTGCCGGTTTAGTCGCCCACGACCTGACCATGCGACAGGTTGTACTGGGTTACATGTTACCAGTAGCACTCAAGAGTGACCCGACATACATATATACATACATACATACGAGGGAGTGTGCGTGAATGTAATACCAAAAACCCTTATTTATTTGATCATACATCATTCTTTCTTTATATTGTCCCCACCCGCCTCTCTCTCTCTCTCTCTCTCTCTCTCTCTCTCTCTCTCTCTCTCTCTCTCTCTCTCTCTCTCTCTCTCTTTCTATATATATATATACGTTATTCCGGGTTGAATCGGAGGTAACCACAGTAAGTAAGGTACTCAATACATAACAGAGTATAAAAGTTTTAATATAGATGAGATTCTACAGGACTAGAACTGTTTCACTATTTAGAAATCATCAGGAATCTCTCTCTCTCTCTATATATATATATAGTTTAAATCATATACACGTGCGCGCAGGAACCTTCGTAGATAAATCTAACTTTATACGATTGCCATCGCTGTGTCGATGACAAGCGTAAAGCTGCAATTAATTCGTTTCACTTTCTTCCTACATAACCGATAATGCCTTCTTTATTAACCACAAAGGTTGACACAAATCATAACATTAAGGACAGCACAAGATGGTACAGGACGTAACAAATGGGCATTTCGGCGTGTAAAAAAAAGTATATATTCATATATATACAACAAAATGAAAGTGTGTAACAAAAGAATGAAACAATTTCCTAACAGGGGAAGAAAGCTCGTGGAGGAAGCTCAGAAAAGTCATAGTCACCCTAATCGCTAGGGTAAGTGCCCTCTTCCAGATTTTCCTCCTACAATACTACAAGCACACTCTCAGGGCAGGCCCATTTACACAGGCTATTCTTACCTCTCTTACCCACCTTTCAACAAACTGGCTGGAATGCAGCACTACCCTCTCCACACTGATTTTCCTTTTCGGGTGAAACCTGAAAAAACTGAAGAGGAAAGTCGCCGTCTTCAACCCTTTCTGACGCGTCTATCTTCTGACTTCTTTTACCTGACCAACAGACAGATAAAAACTGCCAGCCCCTCCTGGTTAAAGGAGGGCGGTGGAGCAATCTTTACGATGGACTAAGCTGATAGCCGGATCCGTCCTACACGCAGCAGCAGATGTTCGAAAAAGTCAGCGGTGCTCGGACACTGGACGAGTGCGTTCAGGATGGTCTCTTCGCCCGACGTGCATCTCGGACAGGCCCGGCTGACGGCACTTCCATACCTATAAAATTTATTTCGAACTGGCAACGCTCCCCGGTAACATTGTCAGGCCAGGGATTTCTGGAACGAATGTCCCCCCGAAGAGAATAGCCAGTTAGCCTTCGTCGACATCCAGATTTTCTCCAAGGGCGTCGTCGTACTTGCCCTCCACTAACCATACATAGAATGCCAAGGTGGAGTTACCGCCGATCCTATTGCCCGATTGTTGAAACACTATAAGAGCCTGAAGACATTCCACTTTCCAAGCGCTCACCCTCGGTCTCCTCTTGACTAAAAAACTGTAGCTCCGTTAAGGATACAAGCTGGGGATAGATGCATCTGGTGAACGGCGACCACACCTGTTCACCGTAGAGGAAAAGGTGGAGATGTCGTAGTATCAGCACATGTCTGCACATCATTAGCTATTGTATTCCCAGTCCTCCATGCAGGGGCTGTTGACAGCAGATGGACCGCCTAATCATCGGAACTTCGCCACTTCTGGCCTACCATTCAGGGGACAGCTTTCTCTCGGCCTATTTCTGGGCCACTCTGTTAGTCACCTCATCATAATTTCTGTCCATCTGGAGGACAGTACCAAACCATCCCCGAGCAATTTAATCAGCCCATTCGTCCAGCGCCCGATTACACTTTTGGACGGCATGAACCTGCCCCTCCGTGTGCCAAGTTGCAGGCCTACGGATTTTTCCTGGTTGGTTTTTCACTCCCGTCAACACTTCGTATTCACCTCAATGTGTTTGGTCTTTGACAATACGACTGTGAAGTCGTCGGAGTAAATCGACAGAGTTCTTCCACTTCCTATTTCGCGTTGGATGCCCTTCAATGTCTCTAATTTGTGTAGTAGTGGTTCGGGAGTCAATACATACAACAGGGATGAGAGGGGACAGTCTAGGCGGTTCGAACGCATTATGCTGAACGGTTCAGATGTCACAGTGCATTGCAGCTATCCATGCTTTTAAAGCCGGTCCAAAGTCTGCTGCTCTGTGGACTGCCACTAGGTACCAGTGGTCGACCTTATCGAACGCTTTGGATTGATCCAAGTTTATGAGTGCCCAACCCTTGCCAGGATCGTTAGTCACCTTCTCTATGGTGTATCGCATGAGATGGAGGTTGTCATTGATGGATCACTTGGGAATGGCACATGGCTGTGTCTCCCTTACCAGACTCCCGAAAACTTGCGCCAAAATCGTTGCGAGCACATTGGCCAAAATCTTGAACTCTGCATTTAGCAGTTATGGGCCTCAAATTATCTATGTTGTCCACCTGTTCGGATCCTTTCTCAGCAGTGCCACCACTCCTTGACAAACAGAGTTGCGAATTATCCCTTTCTGCTGTCAGTTGCAGTAGATGTCCGCCAAGAGGTCGCCGAACAAGTCTGGCATGTGTACGTAAAGCTCGTAGGACAGACAATCCAGGTCAAGCGATTTACCCATCACGCAGCCAATTATTGCCAGTTATTCCTTATTTGAGACGCTGCTATTGGCTTTTCGCAACACGACATCGCATTGGCCGAGAACCGCGGCAGACCGTTGAGGTGGCACTAAAGACCATCCCACGATCCGGTCCACCGCTGCCCCCGAACAGCTGAACAAAGTGCTGCTGAAAAGCCGCACCCATTTTCCCGGGATCGAGTAACATACGCGCGTCGGGGTCCTCCAAAGACCGGATCGTCGCTTTGTTTCCACGAGGCGCCTCCGCTACTCGGGCACCTCGAACGGCTTTCGTCCTCCGTGTCTGTGAGCATACGCCCTACCTCTGACAACGCAGCCTTCATGCTTTGCGTTGAAAAATTGGTTGAGGGCCAATCTCACCGCAAGCACGTCGATTGCGATGCCTTTACTAAGCGCCTCGTCTAACGCCTTACTAAACCCAATGGACTCTATCCTAATCGCCCTTATCAAGGCGAACTACCATTTGTTATTGACGACTGCCCCCTTCAACGACCGCTTAACTAATTCGCTAATCCGGTCTCTTTAGGCTTTGTCCACCGTGAGCGATACGTTTAGCTTCCACTAGCCGGGTCTCTGTCTATGAAGGCTATCTAAGTCGACCACACGGATAACGAATTTGTGGGACCGTGTAGTCAACTACCTCGAATTGTGGACAATCTACTGAATTTTGAATTGTGTACTGTCTACTACCTTACAAAATATCCTATCTAGATACGATCTGGATAACCCGATGCGGTTTGTCCATTTCCACATTGGAACATTCAGGAAATCCAGTCGGTACCTCTCAGATTGTGTTAAACGTCTGAGCAAGTTTGCGATGCTTTTACACCCTCCTCCCCTATCTACTAATCACACAAGTCCCATCGTGCATCGAAGATGCCGTTCCAATCACCCACTAAGAATAAAGAGCGGGACGTTTCTAGGAACGTCTCCAATCGCCCGAAGAAATCAGGTCACCCTGCCTCTGCCAGGCCATCCTGCCTCTGCCAGGCTATCCTGTCTCTAGCATAAATATCCACTAGCCTGAAAGCATAGCCTTCGCTGTTTGTCACGTCCAGCACCACCGAAACAATACAGCAACTCCGCCTCCCAATTCCGACCGGCTTGGAGATGCGTACACATTGTAACCACCGAAGATGGGTACGAAGGCGTGTGCCTCGAAAATTCTAGTCTCGTTGATGGCCACCACATCTATGTTCATTGACCTGAGGTCGTTGAACAGGTGACCTTGCTTCCATGACGACCCCAGGCCACGTGCATTTACGCTGCCTATTTTGAGTACGGTCATGTTGAAAAGGAGTCGGAAAAGGTGGGAAAGACCCCTTACTTCAGTTATTGTGGAGGAAGGACGGTTCCTCTGTCTTTCTGACTGGTTGCGGCCCTCTCAGCCAGGTTAACTTTGTATATCCTTCTAGAGAGTGTTTCTCGGAATTCTCCAATGTCATTGGGGAATTTTTCTTTAGAGACTTGTGTATGTTTTTGGTGAGATACGTATTGTTTGTATATGTGTGGGTGGTGTGAAATGTTGGGGTGTTGTTAGTTTTGTTTGTGATGCTGCTGTTTTATTGGATGTAGTGCAGTAGCTGTTTACAGTTCGTGTTTAATGCCGTGTGGGGCCTTTCAGTTTAGTAGTTTTGTTGTGTTTGTTGTTGCTGTTGCAAATGTGGGTTTCTTTCTGTTTGGCATTTTGTTGGTGATTTTTGTAGTGTTGGTGGTGTTGGGATGGATATGGTGATGGTGTTGGTGTTTGTAATGGGGCTGGTAATGCAGGTGAGGGTAGTGGTGGTGGTGGTGGCGTCGATGAATTGACTTTTTTATTTTCTTGTTTATTTGTTTCGCCTTCATTCGGGGGGGGGGGGGGGGCGAAGGACGTGAGTTCTTCCTTTTCTGTATTCTTTTACAGTTTTCCACCCCTCCTCTTCGTCACAATCTGTCCCCAGATGTAAGAGGTCGGGGAGTGGGATGTCCTCCATAGGGTTCTATTGCCATAAACGACACACCTTGGCCTTCTACCCTTGACGATCATGGTGATGTGGCTGCTGTCATCGAGGTCTATAGCCTCCAGAATCTCTTGGATGTTTTGTGGTCCGCTTGGATCAGGGGCGCTATTCCTGATGCGGGTCAGTTTTCCTGTTTTATCTTCATTACTTCGATGACTTTTGTGTCGTCCTCGATGTCCGCGAGGACGGCAGTCATAAGCCAGGAAATGTCTATGGCCGACGAAACCTGAGTCACTGTTACTCTCACTAGCCTTTGTCAGCAGTACCTTGGGACCAGTGTGAGTTCCTTGCTCTTTAATGGAGCCATGGAATGCTCTCTGGCTTCCTGTGGGGTTGCAAAGAAAACGTTCATGATCCCACATCTTTTTCCACGAACGATGTGAGTTTTTGATCCCACACATGTCCGAATGTTTTTTTGATCTGTGATTCGGATGCCCGCTTCACCCAGTGTGTTTTCGTGCTAATTTTACTGTATGATGCCGTACATATCCGCCGGTGTCTCATGCTGTTTGAAGGAGGCTGACCCTGTATCCATTTCTTTTTACCATTCGACTGGCCTCATTCATTTGTTGCTCAGTTACCTCGACCGTTCTTTTCTTGTTTTCTGTTCTGGCAAAAGAGACATTTGGTTTTGCGCTGGCGTTGCTGTTGTTATTGTTATTCATGTTATTATTTTTTGTGTCAGTTGTTGCTCTGTTGGTGGTGGTGTCAGTGGAGTTCGACGTGATTGGCGACATTGTGGTGATGGGGAAAGCGGCATTCACATTGATAAATGTCGTTGGTAATGGTGTAAAATCTATTTCCTTAGCACGAGATAATTATTTTTTTGGTTATTGTTGTTGTTCCTGTGGTGGTGGTGGTGGTGGTGTTTGTGTAAGAGTTGTTGGACGTGCTTGTCGACATTCAAGTGGTTGGGATGGCAGCTTTCACATTGGTAGACACTGGCAAAGTTTGAAAGTTCACCTTTGCTGCAGGGGACAAACCACGGTTACTGCTATTGCTGCTGTTGCTGCTATCAGTGATGCCGTCTGCAATGTTGTAAAAATGGCCCCATCATTCGACAGAACTTCCAGGCTAGAGATTTCTGGAATTTATCCTGTAGAATTCTAACAAAAAAAATAAAGTGGGGCGTTCTTAGAAAGTCCTAGCATCTGAAGATTTCTAGGCGTCATACATCTGTCACGGCATAATTTCACAAGAAGGAAAGCATGGCTTTTGCTGTTGGCTACTTCCAGTGACAGAAACGTATCAATATGGATATGTAAAGGTTACTCTTATTTATGTAAGTGACAGGGTTCCAAAAAATTAATACGCCCAAAAAATTAAAAGTTGTTAACGGTGTTTTTTTAGTGAATAACTAAAATGATTCTTACACAAAGCAATATGGATGTGTCTTTTCTTAAAACATGGTAAATATAAATATATTATATACTAGGAAAGTTAGACGAGGCAAAATCTTTTGGTAAGGAAATGCACGAAATGACATGATTTCCCCATAAGACAGAAGTCACCAGGTTTCAATCAAACATTGACAGGTGATGAACTTAACGCGAAGAATAGTTAAAAGCTTTACTCAAAACCAAAGGTTCTTTGTTTCTCCGAAGGCATGTTATAAGTTTAGTATTCTTTTTATGAATAGGGAAGTGAAATCATAAATAAATAAATAAATAAATAAGAGTTTTCAAATGTAGTTATTAAAATGTTTAATTTCATGGTCATAATAAAGCTTGAAAAGTGGGATGGCGTACACAACCGTGTATAATATATAAAACTTAATGTTGCATGGTTGAACAAACGCAACACCTACCCAATTAATGCAAATGTAAATATACATCATACACAATAGAAGCCTAGGCAAACATATATGTTCATCAGTGCGTTCATATAAATGTTGATGGAACATGTGCGTATGTGTGTTGTGCGTGTGTGTATATATATTTATAATATATATATATATATATATATATATATATATATAATTTTATTTCTCGCCCTAGCACAATGCATAAATGTAAGTATGCACACGTACACACACACACATATATATATATATATATATACATATATATAAACACACACACATACATATATTTACATACACACACATATATACATATACCTATGTACGTATGGGTTATATCGAACATTAATAATGATGTTTGATTCGTTTGTAGACAAACGGCCGGATTTGAAGCTGTGCCGCGCCGGTGACCGATCATCACCTGTTTGTTCAACACTGGCTTTGAGGAAACATCAACATGTTTCTGGGTTGTATACCACTGTCAATCTGTTGAACATAAATTTCAAAAATATATATCACTATCGTTTTAATCCTTCGATTGATAAGGGGTATGGTATGTGTTTGATGGTTTTTGTAGCCACCCCATGAATTTTATGTTTATTTTCTTTTTGATTCTGAATATGAGGTCAAATCATAGTTCGGTTTTGATATCATCTGTACTATCGATTCTAAAATTGATAGATTTATTTTCACGGACCGAATTATAGTCCCGCTTCTCAAACAATTGTAAACCAATAAATCTTTTTTCAAGAATTTGGTTGTGTATTCTCTGACAATAATTTTTATGTTAACGCTCTGCCTATACATTTTTTGCTTGACGTATGATTCTCTTGTTTACTTTCACTGTTCACTTGTCTTGCACTTAATACGCATTGAGCTCATTGTCCTCTTCACTACTGGCTTATAATTCTCACAACTAATCTCTTATCTCTCCTTGATTAGTTTAACACTTTCATTTGATATATATATATATATATATATATATAAAAGAAAATGAACAGCATAAAATGTAACTACTCCACTACTCCATTACCAAAGGTTTCTGGATCAAAGACGATAATAATATATACGTCTGGATCGGTCATCAGATAGAGATGTTATCTTCTGTGATCCAGAAACTTTTGGTAATGGAGTAGTTATATATTGTGTTGTTCACTTTCTAATTAAATAGCTCTGTTCTATACATAGAGCACTCTTTTTTACTTTGCTTTTCCTTTGGAATTACGTAACACACACACACACACACACACACACACACACACACACACGCGCACACACACACACACACACACACACACACACACACACACACACACACACACACACACACACACACACACACATATATATATATGCTTGAATGTAATGGATACTGGCGAGACTTCAGAGTAACAGGACTCAGACCTGGCCTTTAAAAAATAAATACTAATCTCTACCACAGTCTTTTGTTCACGTGGGGTATGTGGGATTTTACCATTCGAATGCGAACATTTATATTGGTGTTATCCGTATTCCATACTCAAAGAAATATGCCTTCCATCTCATCTTTATCATTATATCCTCCTTCTTTTGAATTACAGACCTGCTGTGTTCCCAGGTGTTTAAAGACGAAAATATGAACTGTTTTAAATTGATTGGTCCATTATAGAACGCGTGTCCTATTAATGGATGGAAAAGATGAAGACGTCTTTGTCTCAAGGAAAAGTAAAATATCTTATTGTAAACGTTTGTGATTTGGAAGATAAATAAAATTATAGAAGGCATGCAGACATTTCCAGCGATATCTCAATCATAATAGATTTATTGCAGTCCGAAATATAGTTATGTAATTAAAAATGGCATTCAGTTATCTGGCAATACTTACACATCATTAGTAATAGCCAAACTTTTTGTGTTTTACCCATATGAGATGTTTCTAAATGTCTAAATATAAATATTACACTGTCCGTGTCTCATAATCAAATAGATGGAAATATGACAATTTATCATTTTAATGAAGAGAGTTTACACACCTTGTTTAATTGCGTACCTACATTTCTTGTTTCAAGAACATTGGCAAAACGTTCTGCTATAATTTCAGTGATAATATTACCTGCTTTGTCAGGTTGATAACCTAGTGTATTGTTTTTCTATCATTAATGTTTCTTTCAAATCCCGCCGAGGTTAACTTTTCCTTTCATCCTTCCAGGGTCGATAAAATAAAGTACCAGTAATGTACTGGTTAATTGCTGGCCTTGTGCCAAAAGTAGAAACAATTAATTTTTCTTTCAGCTGGTGGCACCTATCATTGATCTAAGGATGTTTGTACAACATTGATTTTGTTTATTTATGTTGTTCTAATGTGGTATTTGTTTTTAATCTACATATATTTATGTATCGTTAGTCTGATGTTTGTTGTACCTTCTGTCTTTACTGTGAATGCTACAGATGTGATGTATGCGCATAGTCTTTAGATATTACATTGCTTGCATGAAAGTTGGTATGTTACTTGGTGTTGAAGAAAAAAATATTAAAAAAATTATAGTATTTATATAGAATTGTGTACACTAAAAGACACAGAACACATCGTAGTATTTATATTTACTGTACATATATGATATGTTTACGTTCTTGGGTGCGGCGGATCGTTGTATCTGATGTGCTCTCGAGTTGCTGCTAAAAAGGGCGCTACTAGATTTAGGTGTTACTGTTACAGTGTTTTTCTTCTTCAATGCTTTTCCAACTAGGTTTCTAGGTGATGTGAAGCTTGTATAGTTGTACATTTTTAGCTTCAGCTCATACAGTATCAGATTCATTTATAGAAAAGGTCGAGTAGGTGTATGATAAAATAAAGATAACGCTATACAAAACAGAGTCCCACTCACTCGCAAAATAGTGAATAAGCTGAATAAAATGGCGTACATGATAGCAACATTATTTGTCAGGTTACCTGCTTTTAAATAGGATAGCAGATCAAGTTTCCTGCCAAACATCTGTGACACAAATATTTTGACAGTATCAATAGAGTTTAGAATCACACAAATATTAAAACTAAGGAGATGAATGTCCAATATTATAATCAATTGACCAGACCAGGTGTAACCAGGGTGTGTGACTATATCACTGAAATAACATTCTTTCTTTCCATCTTTGTTTTTTCTCTCTCACGGCCGTCTCTCTCTCTCTCTCTCTCTCTCTCTCTCTCTCTCTCTCTCTCTCTCTCTCTCTCTCTCTCTACATATATATATATATATACATATATATATATAAATATATATATATATATATATATATATATTTGACTTATAAATCGAGACATACCCATGAAAATCATACCTTATCGGTTGGAAATTCACTGGATAGTCACTAACCACTGAATTTCCAACCGATAAGTTATGATTTTCATGGGTATGTCTCTATTTATAAAATAAAGTTTGTATTTTATCTGATGAAAGCGTACCAATGTTGTCTTGGTACCCTTGAATTATATATAATAAACAAATATGGTTTTGTAAATATAGTTTCCATTTATTTAATATCATTGAATATTTACACCAAGTCTTGTTGAGTGCTCTAAATCAGTTATAAACATTTATATTTGTCGGACTTCCAACAAATTAAATATCCCTTGTACTTATATATAAAGGAACGATCGACTTTCGTCAAATCGGACCGAGGGAACAATGTTTCCGCTGGTCTTTCCAATTGCTAGTACTATCTATCGGTCGCAACTCCAGGTAGAAGTGAAGGCGCGTGGCTGAGTGGTTAGAGAATTGGATTCGCAATCGTAAGGTTGTGAGTTCGATTCCTAGACCAGGCGATGCGTTATGTCCTTGAGCAAGACACTTTATTTCACGTTGCTCCTTCTACCTATCTATCTATCTACTTATATATATATATATACATGTATGTATACACGCACACACACACACACATATATATATATATATATATATATATATCATAATCTATATATATATTACTAAAACAGAGAATGTCTGTCTGTCTGTCCAATCACTAAAACTCGAGAACCACCTAACCGAGTCTTTTCAATCTTTACACATGTAATACTTATGGTCCCGTGAGTGTTCTGAGCAAAATATATATCAAATTTTCAATGCCCTAGGGACTGCATTAGGCGATTTAGCGATCTCTCTTTATAATTGTTAGTCTTTCTCTTATTAGATAGATACATAGATATAACGTCACACCCTTATAATATCTGTCCGTAAGCCTCACTGTCTGCATTACGTCATTATGACGCGATCAGTATGTGTGTATATATATGTATATATAGTGTGTGTATATATATATATATTCTTATGCTAAGGAACGTCTTCACGAACCAACGTATTGTCTTCCCGTTTTCTTTCGGTTGCAACGTTTTTCGAAATATTTACATCTGCGTTCACAGATTAATTATTTTAGTTTCAGAAGATCCCGTTAAGGTTGAAAGCAGCGATTCTTTGCTTGAATTTTAATATGTGTATTTTAATATAGATATTCGTATACAGATATTTTTGCATACACAAACACAAAATATATAAAAAAAGGCCGGCGATTACATAATCACATGCATCACTGACAGATATTTTTGCATACACAAAAGCATTTCGAACATTGGAAGGTGGTGGTGTTGGTAATGTGGGGGCAGGTCTGGCAGAGGGGTCTGGAGCAGGGAAGAGAAGCGGGGGGGGGTGCGGATGAGGAGGCTGCGGAGGTTGCGCGCGTGTGTGATGGAGGGGTGTGGATTGGAAGATGGGGGATGTGGAGGGGGTCGAACAGGAGGTGTCGGAAGAGGTGGAGGATTGTGCAGTGGAGAAGTGGTAGGTGAGGGGGAAGGGGAGACAGTGGGTGTGGGCGCGGGGGCGTGGAGTGAGGGTGGTGGATCGGTGGACTGCGCAGGCGCGAGTGAGAGCGGCGTGGAAGAGGGGAGGGGATGTAACCTCTCCGGATGAAATGGCTGACCAGAGACAGGGCCTGAGTCTCGAAGTCAGCATCTCGCCTGCAGAGGCGGCGGATTCGGAAGAGTTGGGAGTAGGGAATGGAGTCTTTGGTGTGTGTAGGGCGGGAGGTGGTGAATTCGAGGTAGGAGTGGGAGTCGCTGGGTTTGAAGAAGGCGGAGGTGATGAGGGGCAGCAGTGGGTGCTCTCGAATATATATATATATATATATATATATATATATATATATATATATATATACATATATATATGCTTCTGTGTACACGTACACACTCACAAACATACATATATATGCGTGTGTCGGTCTATGTGTGTGCGTGTAAGTACGGGTCTGTGTGATGCTATTCTTTATCTCCAAATTTCATTATTTCATCTGCTGGCTGCTGTATATCAATATCACTCTATCGTTGTCACCATCTTCTTTCTTTTGAACTATCAGAAACACTTCCGCGGGTTCAAATTCTAACTGCCTCAAGGTTGCACCTACCTATGTTCTCTCCAACATGTATATATGTTCATACACACAAACATACGCATATATATATATATATATATATATATATATATATGAACATATATATGCATATATATATATATATGTTAATATATATTAACACACACTCATATATATATATATATATATATATATATATATATATATATATATATATATATATATAGAGAGAGAGAGAGAGAGAGAGATAATAGGAATTGTGGTAACTATCAATGTGATGCCATGTGCGTTGTTATATATACGCATACTATTCAGTTTCTTAATATACTTAGAAGTGTCTAGGATACTAATTCTTCACCCACTGATGAGCAAGGATTGGCATTTTTATTCACAATTAATATTGCAAAACAGCAGTACCAAAAGCTGTCTGGGTGATTGGTAGTTACCACAATTTCGGTTTGTATTTATTTTCTTGATTTATTCTTAAATTGAGTCAGGCAAACCCTATTGTCCATAGTTAGTATTCTTTTCACCTTAGCGAATCTGGTCCCTTACGATTTGAACACATATATGTATATATCTGTGTTCGTCTATCTTTTATATTCAATTATAATATACGACTCGGAAAAATCTCTTTCCTAGAGCTATTTCATTGTAAGAGACTATTTTGAGTTTCTAAATCAATATATACCTTTGATATATATATATATATATATATATATATATATATATATATATATATATATATATATATATATATATATATATATATATATATATATATATATATATATATATATATATATAGGCTCTGTAATATGGAGCTCTTCCAAATTCTTAATTTTAGTAAAACCCTTCTTAACAGCTGAATTGAGCGAACTATCTTTTGCCGGCATAAATCAGAAACGAAGTTCCTGAACTTTAGACCAACTTAACTCCATTTTCTACTCCTTATTCCCATATCATGATTAATTTCTATCCCCCTTTGCTTCCTTATTTCTCTTAATCTTCCTCTATTTCTTTCTCATCTTCCTTTCTTATCCTTCCTCTTTGCCTATGCTATATCCCCCTTCTCTCTTTCTATATATATCTTTATTATTATTAATATTATATTTATTTTGATGTGATAGTTTGATTTCGTAACTTTGCCGGTTATACATTTAACTATATCTTCGTTCCTTCTTTCGTCATTTTCTTTCTTTCTCTCTCATTTCCATCTGTCCCCCTTCCTTTATTTATTTATCATTAATACTATTATTGCTGTAGTAATTTGAATTTTTAAGTTTACCGTTACGCATATATTTTATATTTCTTAATAGTCTCTGATGAAATGATTGAGTTAGATGTCGTGTAAATTGAGTTCTACTGTATCCAGTATTTAGCAATTTATAGACAATTCTATCATGGAAACAATTGTAAGACTGTAAATAAATATCCTTATTTGTACAGTCAACCATGTTATTCTTCACTTTATATATATATATATATATATATATATATATATATATATATATATATATATATATATATATATATATATATATATATTCCAAATCCTCGCTTTTCCACCTATCCACCCCTTATACCAACCCCTCACCAATTATTTGGGTGTAAAAGCTATCTTTAATGCGGCATTAGTGCCAACCCTTATCAATGGGCAGGAATCTTGGGTAATGACCGAAAGAATACGATCGCGAATACGAGTGGCCGAAATGGGGTTACTCGAAAGTATGTAACTCGGATTCAGAGAGTGACTCCAGGTAGAACCGCTACTTCTCCAAATTGAGAGATCATAGCTCCGATACGATGGGCATGTAGTTAGAATACCTTAGTAAAGAATCGCCAGGCAGATTTCACGTGTTAAACCAACTCTCAGGAGACCCAGGGGAAGACCCCAAACGAGATGTTTGGATAACATCCATGAGCTTGGCTGGTCACGCTTGGGGATACAGCCAGATCAGTTGGAGATGGTTGCTTCTGCCAGGAGCGACTGGAGGGAGTGTTTGAAGACTGCTCCGACGACCCTTTCAGGAATAAGTTGAAGAAGAAGAAGAAGAAGAAGAAGAAGAAGAAGAAGAAGAAGAAGAAGAAGAAGAAGAAGAAGAAGAAGAAGAAGAAGAAGAAGAAGAAGACTAATGTAGCACGATACCGAATAGAGTTGCAAATGGAAGATATATTTTTCAAATTTCTTAAATGTACCAACAGATATACTATCAAGTAGAAAAATTCTCCCCGTTGAACCTGTTTTCAACATTAACACTGAAGCTGAAATAGGGGTGCTGTCTATATGCAGACGATATTGGCCTGATGGAGAATGAATTTCAAAATAGTAAAAAACAACTCGACACAGTGTCCTCTACAGCTATCGATGTATGTCTGTTAATTGACATAGATAAAACAATGCGGTATGCTACTACACGATCTTGAATTGAAGAAGGACACAGTCACCTTGCTTCTCTGAGATTCGGATGAGACAAAATTGTGCAATGGGCGCGTATCTTTATGACTGCACATTATCGGATCCAAAATCTTCACTGGATGTTGTAAGGAAGACTTCGCATTTATTCATAGAATGCCGCTGATAGCAACCGATGTCCGCTTCCGTTTCAAACAATTACAATGCCCAATGAGAGTCAGTTACACCATGACTAGTAACAAGTCCCAAAGTCAAATTCTGCAGGTTGTGGATCTCCATGTAGAAGAGAGATGTTTCTAACATGGTCAATAATATGTAGGTTATTCCAGACTCTGATGAGCCCACAAACTCTATATATATACTCAAAGGTTAAAAATATTGTATATACTAAAGCTCCGTAAATGTCTATTAATTTCTTTCTTAATTATATATCGCCTTCTTTTTTGAAAATGGGATGGGGGGAGGGCAGGGGGAAAACTCAGCCTTTGAGATTCTTTCAGTGAAAATAACAGAGGCGGGAAGGGAAGGGGGATACTTGAAGTTACCGATAAGCACCCCACAGCCGTATAAATTTATAGCAAAGCAATCCCTTGATACTGATGGATGTGTTGATCCTTCATCATTTTGAACTGTTGTGAAAAGCATTGTAAGCTTAATTAATTAAATAATCCTCAATATCTAAATCCCCATTCCAATAAGGAGTGACTGTGTGAAAGAAAATCATTGCCCCCGCAAAACATCATAGTGAATGCTATGAACAAAATCTCTGAAATGATCCCTTGGTGTAGCCAGACCTATAATTCTATCGACGCTATATCATTGTATATACTGAAGTTCTGTAAATATACATGTTTCTTACAAAAGATGTTTCTATTATTTTCTTTATTACTTTCTGTATTAAGATATTCTAAATAAATTTTAAAAACTGTGTTATGCAATATGTAAATACCCTTTAACATATTTTATTCTAAGGAAAATGGACATTACGACAGATGACAGTAGGTGGGTGCCTTGTGAATAGATCTGTGCGCAGTACGGACAGGGCTAAGGGCTGGAGGCCGATAGTTTATATATATATATATATATATATATATATGAACTTTATATGACTGTAATTTTGCTTCCTGCGTTTTGTTTTTTGTCATTTATTAACTGTATATATATATATATATATACATACACACGCGCGCGCGCACACGCACACACACACATACATACACACACCCCCACACTAACACACATACACACACATACACACACATACATATATATATATATATTATTTTATTGAGGTAGAACACTGGAAGGTAATATCCGTAGTGGTAGATCACGCCATCCATGAGACGAGTTAGGTAGAAGTGGTAACATAACAGTTAGTTCACCATACCGAGAACAATTGTTTCACAGCTGAGGATTCGCTAAGCTGAAACAATTGTTTCTCGGTATGTTGAACTAACTGTTGTGTTGGCACTTCTATATATAATTATATATAATATATATATATAATTATATATAATTATATATAATATATATAATATTATATATAATTATATATAATATTGAGAACATTTGAGATAAGCGGAGCAAGCAAGATTTTTGTGTGGGTGTCAATGTAACTCCCTGCTATTTAAATACTATTTTACTAAATGCGCCACCAATACTAACAGCAACAAGCGCCACACTATTACTAACCCCACATGATCTATCTATATATATGTGAAATACTTTGTCTCTCTGTCTGTATGCCTTTCCTTATGCATTCTCAAGCGGCTTGACCAAATCAAATCAAATTTTAAAAGGTAAAAATATTAGAACCATGGATTAACAACATGCAATTTTTATTTTCATTTGGATCAAAACCATATAACATTTTTCTAAAATAATCGAATGTAGTCAACGGATATTTTATATCACAACGACGACGTCACATTTTGTATATGAGTGTGTATGTGTCCATGTGTGTGTGTGTTTGCGTGTTCGTTACGTACGTTAGGCCTTAGTAAGTTACATACACACATAACTTCACATAAATATTTAATCAGATACACAGAGAAGTAAACACAGACGCACGCACATCTACACATGCATATACATATGTGTTGATTGACAAGTATATGTGTGTGTGTGTATATGAGAGTGTATGTGTGTGTGAGTATACATAGATTTCTGTGACGACTGACTTAACGAACATACACACACATCTAAATAGAGAGAGACACAGAAGGATAGGCAGATAGATAGATAGATAGATAGATAGAGAGAGAGAGAGAGACAGAGAGAGAAAGAGAGAGACATATATATATATATATATATATATATATATATATAGAGAGAGAGAGAGAGAGAGAGAGAGACAGTAACGTCCCAAAAAATTCTAGAATCGGCTTAAACTATAGATCAAAGTATCAGTTGAATGTTTAACAATATTTCGTTAGCTTTTATAAAGTTGTTTTCACCAGTCTTTGATTTTGCAGAACACAGACAAAATTGATACTGTTTGAAATTAATCTACGGTATATATCAATTTAACTTTTTGAGGATAGTGTCATGTTATTATTGACCTAATTCAGATGACAGAGTGTCAACGTATGCTCTAAGGCTGCTATTTGCTTTAATTCTATTTTTTATATTGCTTTGTATTTTTTTTTTCACGATATTTTCCAAGAAAATTAATTTCATCATGTCACCAAATCACCGCTCATCTATCGGGTATGAGGGTGGGGGATTGCAATGTCCACCAAACGGGTGAAATATTTAAGCGAAAGAGAAATTCACGAATAGTATAAAAAAAGATTTGGGAAAAAAGGGACAAGTCAACATTGTGACATTCAGCAGAATATGAGACGGGAAATGGAAAGGTTTAGACAACAAGAAAGACGATCGCAACTTTCTAAAAGTGTACAGAACCTGAGACAGGAAACAAAATGATTAAGGCAAGAAGAAAGACTATCGCAAGAAACAGAGGAAAATCACCAAGAGGCAATGATAGTTCCGATGCAAACTCAACGAGCACACAGGACTTTTCAAGGCAGAATAAACTGGCTAAGAGCTTCGTTTTCATATGATCCATCGAAGAATTATAGAAATGATCCTAAAGTCACGATTGGTAGCATGGATATTACACTTAGCCTGTGTTGCTTAGGAAATATCAGACTTCCACTGATAGAGGACCTTCCAGCTTTTATGCAGATACTGCTTACAGGCCGCACTAAAGAAGCTAAACACTTCAGAAGCAATGTTTCAGGTGACGTCCTTTGTAGCTGAAAAAGATCATACTAACTATGGTTATTTCACATGTGAAATCCAAGGTCAATGCTACTATTTAATCGGCAGTTTACTACCCCGGCCCAATAAGGAAGTTTTAGGATCTCTCTCTCTCTCTCTCTCTCTCTCTCTCTCTCTCTCTCTCTCTCTCTCTCTCTCTCTCTCTCTCTCTCTCTCTCTCTCTTTCCACACACACACGCATATTACGATCTCACCTCATACTGTAAACTAGACAACACATCCAATACAGTCGTTTTTCTTTTATCTGTCTTTTATTTACTTTTCTCCCGGGCGATGTCGGGTGCGTCAGCTAGTCAACAATAAAATTACATTTGTATAAAGAGAAAAAATATGAAGGAACAGAATCGCGCATTTGAAGATGAAGGGGAGAAAGAAAAAAAGAAGCATACAAATAAAGAAGAAGTAAAAGAATTAGGAGGTTGGGAAAGAAGAAAAAGTAAAAGAAAAAGAGATTAAGTATAAGAGTAAGAAGGAAATTGTATAAAATAGTAAAAATTCAAATAGCGAATTAACAGATAAGAAGGTATGTTCTTGTCTACTTTAATTTTAGCCTTGAGGGCAAGGATATCCGGTCAGCGGGATTCCCTGTAGCCTCTCTCTCATACATTATATTTACGTCTCTCTACTTCTCTCCTCTTTTCTCTCTAAATAGGCAACCTGAGAACGAATATAGTTACATATATACGTGTATTTGTATATATATATATATATATATATATATATATATATATATATATGTTGTATTTTTTGTTGTTATAGTATTAATGTGCCAACATGCCTCTGGTTGCATTATTCATTGTGTCAATATTATCTAACTTCTTGTGTTCACGCTGAGGAGAAATTTCTTAATTACTTTATCATTGAGTGCTTTGTGACTGTCTTTAAAATTTAATCGGATGCGAATTTGCTACTTGCAGCTGCAACTTCGATTATACTCATTGCTATTACATATATATAACCTGTTTGTATTTTCGTTGTTGAGGTGGCTTTTCTGGCAACATTTATCCGGCCGCAATTTTCACTGTATCACACTCCTAACGTGATGTTAATGATTTATGGATTTATCGATATCATCTCATTGAGTGCTCCGTGACAGCTTCTGAAGATTGATTTCGGGAAATGCTGATCGTAGCTGCAACTTCAACTTTGCTCATTATTATTTGGAACATCCACCTCGGCGTTCTATAGAGGACTAGTGGAGGGGAAGGGCGACGACATTCTCAGAGAGATCCTGGGCGTCAAAGAAGATCAACTGTATGCTCTCTTCCGGAGAACTTTCAGCCCGGGGCCTATGGATAACTTCCAAAAATCCCTGGCCTGGCAGTGCTGCCGGGGAGTGTTGCCGGTTCGAGATAAGCTCTACAGGCATGGAAGTGCCGTCAGCCGAGCCTGTTCGAGATGCGCGCAGAGCGACGAAACCGACGTGCACTCATTCGTTCAGTGCCCGAGCATTGTTGACTTGTGGAGCTATGTCGAACAGTTGCTGTCGCAGGTAGGACTGATCCGGTTATCGACTGAGCCCATTGTGCAACTGGTCTCGCCGTCTTCCTTTAAGGAGGTAGCGCAGGCGGTTTTCATCTGCCTCGTGGCCATGGCGAAAGAGATTGTGTGGTGGACAAGGTTTAAAGGGTTAAAGACATACACTTTCCTCTTCAGCGAATGCCTAATTAACTTTATCAAGTTTCACTTGCAGAGGAAAATCAGGCTGGAGAGGCAACTGCTGCTTTCTAGCAAGTTTGTTGAAAGGTGGGTGAATGTAGCGAGAATGGTCCGAGTGAATATACGTCTGTAGTTTGAGAGATGGAAAAATTGAGAGAGGGCGCTTGCTCTGGTGGTCAGTGTGGCCGTGGTCTTTTGTGTTGTTTTCGCCACGAGTAACCCTCGGACGTTTCCCCCCTATTGGGGAATTTTTCATTGTTTCAATTTTAATTTTAATTGTTTATATATATATATGCTTCTATGTGCTTTTTTTTTCTTTTCTTATATAAACAATAAAAATATTTACACGCACAAAACCCACATCGTACCATCCTGCACCGTCCTGTGCCGTCTGTAATGTTTTTCTTGATGTCAGCCCTTGTGGCCAATAAAGAAATTATTATTATTATTATTATTGTTCTTTGAGTCTCAGTCATTGATGTTAGTTAACTAGAAAGTTTGTTGAAATGAATATCAAGCCACTACCTGCAGCCTCAGATATTCAGGACGTATCGGAGGGTTATTGCTGTTCCCAGCAAGCATGCGTTTTGAAGCGTTCCAAAAAGCGTGGCTGGGCCAATTTTCTTTAACCATCCCTGGAAACTTTTTGAGGTTGTACCTAGTGCCCCTATGACAATCGGGACCACTTTGACTTCGTGGCTGTTCCAAATCCTTTTTACCTCCCACTTTAAGTCCTGGTATCGGTTAATTTTCTCCCTCTCCTTCTCTTGCACTCTCGTGTCCAATGGGCAGGCCACATCCACAATCAGGCACGATCTTTTTTCCGTGTCCCAAACCATCCGGTCAGGTCAATTGTGTTCCAGTTTCATGTCCGTCTGTATCCTAAAATCCCACAGCACCTTCACCTGATCGTTTTCTATCACCGACTCTGGCTTATGCTCATACCACTTCTCAGAATGTGGTAAATTGTTTACTTTGCATAGGTGCCAGTGGATTACCCTGCCCATCACATCATGTCTCCAGCTCTTATAGTGAGTCTGGGCTAGGTGTTTACACTCGGATACAATGTGAGCCACAGTCTCCTCTCTCTCTCTCCACAGATCCTGCACAGTGGACTAGCATCCTCCTTGTAAATATGTTGATTCAGCCACTTCGTTTTGAGGGCCTGCACTTGCGCAGCTATTAGTATTCCTTCTGCAGCCTTTTTAAGGTCTCCTCTTCTCAACCAGTTCCATGTCTGTGGATCTCTGAATTCAGTTTTCTCAAAGAAGGTACTATGAAGGGATTGTTCATGAAGGTTGCTCTTTCTCCTCGTTGTTATTTCCTCCTTGGACATCCCCTGGTCTATTGTCCTCTCCTTCAGTACAATTCTGAGCATTGGCTCCTTACTATCGGTCACGTATTTGTGTAGGTTGTTTTTCTCCACCTGAACACAGTCCTCTATGCTGATAAGACCTCTTCCACCTTCAGATCTCCTTAAGTAGAGTCTATCGACATCACTCCTCTTGTGGAACATGTTGTAGATAGTCAATAGCTTCCTAGTCTTCCTATCCATTTCTTTTTGTTCAGCAACATTCCATCTCAGAATTCCCGCACTGTACCTAATAATAGACACAGCTCGGGAATTTACTGCACTTATGGCATTCCTACTGTTCAGATGTGACTTTAATACGCTCCTTACTCTCCGAATGTATTCAGATCTTATCAATTCGTTCATATTTTTGTTATTATTTATATATATATATGTATATATATATATATTTATTAAAATAACAGATACGGTTCTTATATATTTGATATATATTTATTCTTATCGAGCCCTCTTTGGATTTTAGGCTTCAAATTTATTATTATCTATATATATATATATATATATATATATATATATATATATATATATATATATATATATATATATATATATATATATATATATATATATATATATATATATATATATATATATATATATATATATATTTATATATATATATATATATATATATATATATATATATATATATTGTTACACTTTGGGGGCGGGGGTCATGCTGTCAATATTAACACACGCACAACTTGACTTTCACATCAATTTATTACAAGTTTCCAGTTCGTTGGTTCAATAACCGGATGTTTGTTTCTTTATGGTCAAAGCTCTTTCGTCACAGATTCTGTGAGTAATATGTTATTTTGTGTCTCTCCTTTATTTTGTCCTACACCATCTGGTGTTTTGTTTGTTGTATGTTGTGTACTGGTTTACGCATGCGTTGTATCCGCTGTTTTCGTATTTGAACACGAATTCCTATATATATATATACATATATATATATATATATATATATATATATATATATATATATATATATATATATATATATATATATATATATATATGAAATTGTTCAAGACCCTGGCGGCAGAGCTCAAGCGTTTCGACTGCTATTTCTGGTACGTTATGGTCCCCCTGGTTCCTTACCACACTTCCTTCGTTATATATATATATATATATATATATATATATATATATATATATACAGAAATATATAGGATAACAAGGAATCGTTTAAGGTAATCCAGTTAGAGGTTGTGAGTACTCTATACTATGGATACTTTTAATGTACGGCGATGTTTGACTCAACACGAATTATCCTTAGTTAGGTGGCGAGTTTACGAGATTACCTATGCAGGTGATTCTTGGATTAATAATAGTGAAAGAGTGAAGAATAACAAGGTCGGCTGTACAAAAAGGTTTTATTTACAGTATTAACAATTGTTTCATTAATAGTCTAAAGGCCGCAAATAACTAGAAATTGCGTCACTCGACCAGTGTCGATACAGTGTGTGTCATTGATCAAATCATCGGAATACTCTGAATAATCCGATGGTTTAATCAAAACATATAATATATGTATAGAATATGCTTCGTAATAAAAAACTCAAATAAACTCTGTTCATAGGATGAATAATATAATATATTTTCTTAAACGATATATTGACGTATATATAGACGTATATCAGTTGAGACACCAACTAATATTTAATACATATATACATATATAACAAATACAACTTTAGGTATTAAATAAAAACATTACTCAAGTAAAGGCTATGTTATTTAAATGGACGTAATTCATTAAATGACCATCCAATCATAGACAGAGCTGTTTCTGAGGATTGGAGAATATTGAACCTTCACCATTGATTAGAGTAATTAGTATCGATCACCAATTGTGTTTAAGTCTTCGCTTATATATATATATATATATATATATATATATATATATATATATATATATATATATTGGTAAACGGAATAGAAAATGCTGACAAATTGTTCACAGTTGAAAAATGGTTTAATTAGGAATAAAAGAGTATTAGTGATTGTATGGGTTAGTATTCAGTTGTGGTTTTAAGTTTTTAAGTTTTTACCGGTTGTGCATTTCTAAATGCTTTTCAAAAATAATTTTGAGATAGAGTGTCCGTGCTGTTTGCTCTGATCTGATTAGTTTTGGGAATTCTACCTGTTTTTATGTTAAAAAAATGGCTCCAGCGTTATTTTTGTGTTGCAAAAATGCTTGTGGTCAAAACAATTTTGATTGGTCGGTAGAGGTCATGTGAATGTAAAAAGTTGATTTAGCGCCAAGACTGTTTTTATGTTAAAATGTTAGAAAAGTGGCTCCAGCAAAAATTATTGGTCAAGACAATTTTGATTGGTCGGTAGAGGTCATGTGGATAAAAAATTGGTTTTGCGCCAAGATTGAGAAATGACTCTTTCACAACAAATATGTGTGTGTGTGTGTGTGTGTGTGTGTGTGTGTGTGTGTGTGTGTGTGTGTGTGTGTGTGTGTGTGTGTGTGTGTGTGTGTGTGTGTGTGTGTGTAGTAGTAGTAGTAGTAAGGTGTTCGATGCTGCGACAATAGCCACCAGCGATGTGTGTCAAATGGCTATTAAGATAAGTGTGTGTGTGTGTGTGTGCGTACATACACACAGCAGAGTCATTCGAAGGTCAAAAGATATTTTTCAGCTTTTGTCTTATACGGAGAAGTGCGTGTGTGTGTGTGTGTGTGTATAAGTCTCTTTGTATGTTGATGTACGCGTGTGTATGTGTTTGTGTATACATGTGTGTGTGTGTGTGTGTGTGTGTGCGTGTGTGGGTGGACCAGTATTTTTTTCCCCCCTGGTAAAATGGTGTACATTATTCGATTTTTTCAGTAAAATATATATATATATATATATATATCGTTATATTAAAATTGTAGTCTCTACCCATGGAAAACATAATTCAAATGTTTCCCACGTGGTAAAATTATATCTTCTTCTTCTTCTTCTTCTTCTTCTTCTTCTTCTTCTTCTCCGCCAACTTGTTCCTGAGAGGGTCGTAGGGGCAGAGTCTTCAAGAAACTCCTTCCAGCAGGTCCTATCAAAAGGAACCGCCTCCAGCTGATCTGGATGGGTCTCTAAACAAGTCCAGCCAAGACCATGGATGTTATCGAACCATCTTGCTCGAGGTCTACCCCTGGGTCTCCCGCTGGCTGGTTTTGCCCGTAAAATCTGTCCAGCGATTCTTTCCTAAGACATTCTAATTACATACCTATAGTATAGAAGCAGTGATCTTTCAATTCGGAGTTGTAGCGGCTTTAGCTGGAGCGACTCTCTGATCTCCGAGCTATGCATTCTATTGAGTAACGTTACTTCAAAGACCCTTCAGAAGGATCCCATTTCGGCAGTTTGTATTCGCGATTGTATTCTTTCGATCCTTATCCAAGATTCATGACCATAATTAAGCGCTGGCACGAATACCGAATTGAAGATAGCGAGTTTGGCTGTTATGTCGTCTACCTTCCTGCTTCTGATTATTGAATGCTGAAGCCGGTGCATTTTTGCACCAGCTCTTGCAAGTCTTGCACTTAATTCAGCCTCTTGCTATTCATCACTCGTGAACACGGCACCGAGATACTTGCCCTCTTCACTTGCTTCAGTGGAACTCCATGTCGAGCGCACTGCGCAGGCTTGCTGGAGAGTGTGAGTGTCTCAGTTTTCACAGCACTGATTTTCATTCCAGCCATGCAGCACTCGGCATCAAGCATATCAAGTGCATGACGGAGATCACCTTCTGTCGAGTTAAGTAACACCATGTCATCTGTAAATTCCAGCCGACTTATTTCACACCCACCAGTCGTCATAGCACTTCCACCCGGCTGCGCATGTCAAATCTGTTCATGAAAATAATGGTTTCTACTTTAGGCACAAGGCCAGCAATTACCCAGTGTATTACTGGTACTTTATTATATCGACCCTGTAAGGATGAAAGGCAAAGTTAACCTCGGCGGGATTTGAACTCACACTGTAAAGGGACGTAACTATGCTAGAAAGCATGGCATGAAAATAATGAGCAGGAGAGGGGACAGTTTGAACTGTTCACTGAGTCCGACTCCCATATTCAATGGTTTCCATTTAGCCCCATTTTTCCGAAACAAATACTCAGGTATTCGTATAGAGGCTTCATGACAGCAGGAATCTGAACATCGATCCCATACTCATGCAGAAACTTCCGCAACAGGTCCCGATAAATGCAGTCAAATGTCTACAAAAGAAGACTATACCTCTTGGAAATACTCCCAGGATTTCTCGAAGACCTGCTGCAGTGTGAATATTTGGTCGTCTGTGCTGCGTCCGGAGCGAAAATAACATTGTTCATCTTGGACTTGATAATCTCCCTGCATCTCTTTGCCAGACAGCATATTGAGTGACAATCCCAATTTTCAAAAAAGAGAGACAAGAGAGATTGTTCCAATTACAGAGGGATCTTCCTGTTAAGCCTCACTGGTAAAGTCTATGTAATATCCATAAAGTCTGGTAACATCCATTGATATTATATAACCTTATGTTGGCATGTAATAAATCTATCTTCAAATCGATCTGTGTAAACTGGTGTAAAGATCGAATTTAGCGTTGGCTGTAATATTGTATCATTGCTGTTTGCTTCGTCTACAAATATATACATTTATCATGGAATGTCACTTCAATTAAAAATATTTATTTAAGCTTGTCTATGAATATATTTGCTTAACCATGTTGTGTATTATGTGTTACGTGTGTTATTGTTTTTTTTTTATATATAAAATGTCGCCTTATTTTGAATGTAGAGAAGTAGCGACGGGACATTTATACATACACAGATACAGACACATATACATGTACACACACCTATACACGCACACATGCACATACACACTCAAATATATTTATATATGTGTCTTTCTGTGTGGGTGTACATATAAACATACATATATGAGGGTGTAGGTATGTGCGTATGTTTGCGTGAAGTTGTGTAATATGAGTCAGGATGTTAAATAAACAATGAAATAAATTATGGTGCATCATTATTTGCACCAGCCTCCCCAACAACCCACATTTACCACTCGTCAATTATTTCAACAATACTAACAACTGCTCTACAATACCCACTACAGTATAGGAGCAGGGGATCCACAACAACAACATTAACAATACCAGCAATACTAATACTTCATCATTATTGTACACATAGGGCGGTGGATTGGCAGTATCGGTAGAGGGTCGGACGCCATGCTTTCCAGCATAGTTACGTCCCTTTACGATCTGAGTTCAAATCCCGCCGAAGTTGACTTTACCTTTCATCCTTACGGGGTCGATAAAATAAAGTACCAGTAATGCACTGGGTAATTGCTGGCCTTGTGCCTAAAGTAGAAACAATTATTGTACACAATCATAATAATGATAATAATGGGTTCTGATTTAGGCACAAGGCCAACACTTTTGGGGGAAGGGAAAATCGATTAAATCGACCCCATTGCGTGACTGGTACTTTATTTTATTGACCCCCGTAAGGATGAAAGGCAAAGCTAGCTCGGCGAACTTTGAACATAAACAATGTAACTATATGCCACAAATGAATGTGTTTCGTTGCTCTACCGATACTGCCAATCCACCGCCATGACAACAATATGAACAATACCACTAGCATCTTCTCAACCACTATTTTCACTTACAAGAAAAATATAACAGGTCCGACAATAACAATCAAGTGCAAGAGAACCACAACGAATACGATGATGATGGCCACCACCACTATAACCCCTGCTACCGCCACTTGCACTAACCCCACAAACGCTACCACCATCATCATCATCACCACCACCAACAACAACAACAATAATAACAACAACAATAACAACAATAACATCGACAACAACCAACAATAAAACACGGCATGACGATCCCCATACCCACCACCAATACCACCACCACTACTACCACCACTACTACCACCACCACAACAACAACAACGACAACGACACCAACAACAACAACAACACAATGACGGTGATCACCACAACCATTACCATCACCATCATCAGTGGTATATTTGAACGCTGTGCAGCTGTTGCCCTCCTCATTCCGAATAATACACCAGAGCTCAACCAACACAGAAACCTGTGTCTCTGTAACTGTATCTATATAGACCCTCTCCATCACCACTATGGAAGCATCTGTATGTGACTGTATCGATATTGACCCCCTGCACCTTCATGGAAACCCCTCTCTCTCTGACTATATATATAGAGAGACATCCTCCACCTCGATTTAAAAAAAAACAGTCTCTCTATACAGGCCAGCTATCATGGACGGTCTTTCTATTACTGTATCTATACAGACCCCCCCCCCTTCAACCACCAACATGTAAACCTATGACTGTATCTAGATCGACGTCCCCAGCACCTTCATGGAAACCCTTGTCTCTCACTATCTGTATAGACCCACCTACCACCATTCCGTGATTTCTCTGATCAACCGCACAGCATATTTTAAGCAAACCAATTCAACTAATCGATTAAACATCTGCGTTTGATTGGAAAGAAAACTTTGAAATCTCCCATCCTTCACCTTAAACTATTCCACGCTCACTCCAACCTACACTCTATGCTACACGACACTCTTCACTCAAACAAACACGCTATTCTACACAATACAACACCCCTAATACACCCTCCTCACTCCTCCCTACACTATTCCACACTTCATCTCTACTCAACCTTTCACTCTATTTTTCACACATCCCTCCACCTTCCATTCACCCCTCCATTCCACCCTGCACTCTACTCTCTACTCCACCCTCCAGACCCCACTCCACCCTCCATACCCCACTCCACCCTCCACATCCCACTCCTCCCTCCCTCGTCATACTGTCATCTATGTTTATCTATTCTATCACTTAGGTCATTCAACACTTTACATTTTGTCAGCTGTAAACGACATGTGTCGTACATGTTAAGTGGCATATTGATACGTCCCTTTATGTTCAAATTCAACCGAAGTTAGCTTTGTCTTTCATCTTTAAGGGTTTGAAAAAAATAAAGTACCAGTAACGCACTTGGGTCGAATTAATAATTGTTTGCCTTGCGCATAAACCAGAAACAATTATCACTATAATTGGCTGTCAGACAGTGAAGACGTGTTTATTTAAGTTCCGCAAAGTGATAAATTTTCAATTTTTGAAGGGGGGTTGGCCCAAATATTTAAATTTTGTTTTAAAAAATGTTTTTCGAAAAAAAAAAAGAATGACAGTCACGGCACCCAACTCTGAGTCTTGCTGTCGTAGAGCAGACGTTGAACTAAGTAACATCACCCCTAGAACACATTTAGGCAGTATTGTCAGCAATACGAACAACAGGATCAACACCCCAAAAAATGAAAAAAAAACAGAGACAATGGCAACAAAAATATCAACGAAATTATAAAAACGCCACCACCAACTACATGAACAGCGACAACACCAGCAACAACAAAACACGTCATGGAAACAGCGACAACAACAGCAACACCAATTGCACCAAGAAGAACAGCAGAACGATTAACAACAATACCAACGAAAAGAACAGCATAAAGAAAAATGAGAACAACAACGACAACACCGACAACAGTCTCACCTACAACAATGTGACCAAAGCAAGAAAGCCATGGACCACATCGGTCTTCAAAACGGGACAGCTCAGCAGGTATTGACCGAGGGCAAAGGCCGCACTCTTTCGACTCTGGCGAAAGAACGCATTTGCCAGCCGTCTGCCCTCAGCTCAAAAATGCTAGTGGTCGTAAGTCGTGGAGGCTTACTAACCCTAGCAAGCATCAGCCACATCAGCAGCACCAACCCCAACGGAAACGCCTCCACCAAATTTGGTCACACAGGGGGAAAACGAGGAAATCTCTATCATTCCTCTCCCCTCAAAATACACACATTGGTACAACCACAAACACACACACACACACATACAGACTCACTTACAGACACAGATACCTCGTCATCCAGTCGCGAAGACGAGGCATATCATAAAAAAAGAAGGCACATAAAAAACACCACATATCACAAACACACACAACAGAAAATGCAGACAAAACACAACAAACAAAACATTTTTACAACACCAACACCACCACAACCACCACCTCCACTACATTCCCCGAAATGCAAACAACCACAAGAAACATAAGAACAAAACAAAACACTCAAATTCGTGCTATTAAGAAGGGCCAACAAGGATCTTATGGCCCTGATAGCACAAAGGAAAGACATAGAAAAGGAAGAGGAAATATTCGGTATCAGCGCTTTTCACGTACGTGAGGACCTAACGATGGTACGTATGTCACTCGGTTACATACAAAGAGATTAGGAAGAGCTTTCCTCGACACATGGGAAGTCCGAATATGAAACCCACATCAAGACTTTTAAAGGGGTTCCCAAAGGAAACCCCACGAACAATGGAGGTCGAAACATCCGACAGCCACAATCCCACGGGAGCTAAGTAAACCTTTCCTCTGTCCTTTAGCCTGCCAAAATAACCATCCTAGGGTGTTAAAAGGATCGTGGCCTGGGATCTTCCTGGAAGCAGGGTCACCTGCTGAACGACCTCAGTTCACTAAATATGTATGTGATTGCCGTCAGCGAGACCAACATTTCGGACACGTGCGCAGTAGGCCCCATTTTCGACGACGATCAGATCTTCACATCTCTTAGTCAGCCGGGAATGAGAGGTGGTGTGGCAGTGCTGTTTAGGACCTGGCGGTAAATTTGTGGTCCCGAAAGTGAAGTTACTGCCTTTTGATTAGTAGCCGACCGGGGCTGGGCAGCTGGACTTCTTTAGGCATCTGGAAGCCTTTCTGGGAATGTCTTACCCTATACTGTTAACGAGGGGCTGGAACGGAATCTTAGAGGCACACTGGGATTGTGTGAGAGTAGCTGATTGGAGTGGGGAGTGCAAATACCTCTAGTACCGCATCAGCCAGTTGCAACTGTCTGTCAAGTACCGACTATATTTCCCTAATGCGCCAGTTCAGATCAGGACCAAACGCATGGGGTCATCTCGATCCCAAAGAGATAGGTTCTTTATTTGGTCAGTAGATAAGAATAGTATAGGATGTCTATAATTTCAAACGGTCAGTTAGTCAGATTACAAGTTTGTGACATGTATAGTCAAACTAGATAAGACAGGGTTAATGGAATCTGAACATTCCGTTTCCGGCTCCTAAGGCTTACAGGAACGGGGGCCAACAATTTTGTTAACCAAACGGGATGCACTCAACGGGGTGGGGGACTCTCAAAAGAGTGATTAGAGTAACTTAGATAGGTTTTTGCAAAGAAGTAGCGTTAGATAAAAATAGGAAGAATGGGAAGCTGGTAACTAAATTAGACGAATCTATTGGTAATGGCATTCCAACTGACTGTTTGCGTCAAGAGTTGCATTAGAACATTTCTTCATTGTGAAACACGAATGTTGTATTGTCAGAACTAGGTACAGGCTCTACCAGACGAGTGAACAAAAGCTGTTCAATGGGCCTGCTGACAGTGGCCCGACGTGATAGCAAAACCGCAATTTGGTCTTTGACGGACCGAAATGAACGTGAACTGAACGATTCCAGGCAGATGTGTGAGGCGTTTCGCAAGCACTTTGCTCGGCTGTTGAGCGGGGAGCTGGAGACGCTAGCAGACGTCAATCCCTACCTCGACGGCATACCGTGTCTCTTTCTGAGCGCTGCGAAAGTGCGATAACTTCAGCCGAGATTCAGAATGCCCTAGTCAGCTGTACGAGGTTTAAATATTCTGCCTTATGAACTTTACGTAGACATGCCAGACTTGTTCTCCAATCTCCTCGACGCACTGTATGCAAATGGCAGCAGAATAGGAGTATTCCCAGTTATGTGAGCTGGGGCATAGTGAAACTGATATGCAAGGACGAGAAAAAGAACTCGCTTCGGTAGTTAGATAAATCGAAAGCTTTCTATAAGGTCCAACATCGGTACTTGGTGGCTGTCCTCAAGGCAGCTGGTTGCGGTCCCGTCTTCAGAGGCTGGATTGCTGCAATACACAGTGGCATGTTTCAGATCTCCCGATCAGTCCATCAGGGGTGCCCTCTCTCCTTCCTACTGTGCTTATTGCCTCTCAGGCCTTTACTGCGGAAGTTGGGGAAGTTGCGGGGAATACCGTTCGAACCGGGACCTGGAAAGGCTGTGTCGGCATATACGGATGAGGTCACCGTGATGGTGTCGTCCATCTCGGAAATCAAGGTGGTTGGCACCCTCATGGAGGAATATGTAAGGGTGAAGGGGCGAAACTAAACCCTGAAAAGTCGGTGGGCCTGCAAATTCAAGTCCGTGCGTCCAAAAGCGTCATCGGGCGCATGACAGACGGACTGATAAATTTGCTTGGGGTTTGGTACCGACCAGACCTCCAGGTGCATAAGAGATGGGATGAGGTTACGAACACAGTATCCACTCTCAGTCAGAAATTGGCCGAGAGGAAGCAGTCCCTGATAGGTCGGGTGGAGGGGGTGAATGTGTACCTCACGTATGTCATCTACTACCGGCTGACCATCATGCTTTGCGAAATTGGCACGGCTCCTCTTCAACTTCTAGTTGAGTGGACAGGTTCCGTTGGTGAATAGGTTCATTTGCTACAAGCACATCCTAAGGGGAGGGGTGGGTATGCCGTGACTAATAATGCGCTAACATGCGCTGATGCAGCAGCCCCTCAACATATTCTCTCTAAACGGATAACAGGTGTGGTCGCCATTTCTGTGACAGGCCTTTCCGCAACTCATCTCTTTGACTGAGCTGCAGTCCTATATCAAGAAGAGACTGAGACTGGGCGCCTGGCATTTGGATTGTTGCCAAACGCTCATTGCCCTCTACGAGACGGCAATGGTGATGCAGTTGGTGATTTGTCGATGGCGGTGGTGGTGGTAGGCTTGATGATGGAGGTGGTGGTGGTAGTGGTGGTGATAGTGTCTATGGTGAAGGTGATGGCTATTGTGATGGTAGTGATATTGGTGGTGGGGTTGGTTGTGTTGATCGTGGTAGTGTTGGTGTTGCTGGTAATGGTGTTGGTAGTGGAAATAGTGGAGTGGTGATGTTGATGATGCTGGTAACTGAAACAGATGTCAGCAGAGCGTGAGACAAATACAAAAATATAGATTTAATAGATACTAACGTGTAAATAAATACCCTTTCTGTAGATAATATGACATGGAATATGTCACTGTTTTATCTTATCTATCACACCTTCGACCCCATTTAATATGATTTTTCAAGAGCTTTCCTCCTTGTTTTTCATTTCATTTTAAACTTTTCTATTCTTATCTTTTTTGACAATTCCCTTCGTTTTACTTTACCCCACTTTTTTCCCGTTTTTGAAATATTGTTAGAATAATAATAATGGTTTTTAATTTAGGCACGAGGCCAGCAATTTGAAGGGGAGGGTAAAATAGATTAAATAGATCTCAGTGCATTACTGGTACTTTATTTATCAACCACATCAGGATGAAAGGCAAAGCTAACTTCCGCGGAATTTGAATTTAGAATGTAAAGGGCTGTACCTAAATACCATGAAACATGTTGTCCGGCGCTATACCAATACTGTCAATCCACCGCCCTATAATAATAATAATAATAATAATAATAATAATGATAATAATAATAATAATAATAATAATAATTGAGAAGTGGTATGAGTATAAGCCAGAGTCGGTGATAGAAAACGATCAGGTGAAGGTGCTGCGGGATTTTAGGATACAGACGGACAAGAAACTGGAACACAATAGACCTGACCTGGTGGTTGTGGACAAAGAAAAAAGATCGTGCCTGATTGTGGATGTGGCTTGTCCATTCGACACGAGAGTGCAAGAGAAGGAGAGGGAGAAAATTAACCGATACCAGGACTTAAAGTGGGAGGTAAAAAGGATTTGGAACTGCCATGAAGTCAAAGTGGTCCCGATTGTCATAGGCGCACTAAGTACTATCTCAAAAAGTTTCCAGGGATGGTTAAAGAAAGAAGGAGGACGTGGGTTAATCCAGTTAGACATTGCGTTGAAAACTGCAACAATTGGATTATCCACATATCTAAGGGAATCACATGATTGGATGATCAAACTCGTTTTGAAACACGAAAGCACCAAAAGATCATATTCCATTACAAAAGATGCACAAAGATACAGTAATGGACTACAAATTTCAGAAGTCCCATTTACTGCTGAAATGGAAAACACAGAAAAAGCAAAGCAGGTAAAAGTAACTGCAAAGAAAGAACTGCTACAGAAACTGGCTAAGAAATGGCAAGAAAAGCCTCTGTATGGAAAATACCCAGAGCGAGCTAACAATCCTGATGTTGACAAAACTTTAACCCATCAGTGGTTGGCATCCTCTGGACTGAAATCGGAGTCTGAAGGACTGATTATATCGGCACAAGATCAGTGTCTGCCAACAAAAAATTACCAAGCCAACATAATAAAAAATGGGTGCAGCCCATTATGCCGTGTATGCAAAAAACAACCAGAGACCATTGACCATATAATTTCAATGTGCAGTCCTATAGCTCCAACCGAATACCTAAACAGGCATGACAGAGCTGCACAATACATACATTGGATAACGTGTAAGCATTTTGACCTGCCCCATCAAAAGAATTGGTGGGAGCATCAACCACCTCCCATACTTGACAAAGATCACATCTCAATCTTGTGGAACTTTAGCATCCAAACAGACCGAAAAATAGATGCAAATAGACCTGATATAATATTGAAGGACTTTCAAAGGAGGGTATGCCTGCTAATTGATATGTCTGTTCCAATAGACAAGAATGTATCTATAAAAACATTTGAAAAATTGAGCAAGTATAAGGACCTGGAGATAGAAATTGGAAAAATGTGGAAATTGAGAACTAAAACAATACCAGTGGTTGTAGGCGCTCTGGGAATGATACCTAAGGGGTCTAACGACTACTTATCGCAAATCCCAGGAAACCCGCGTATAGGAGAAATACAAAAGATAGTACTAATGGGAACTGCCCATATACTAAGGAAGATCCTGTCAATATAAGTACATCACAAGTCTAAACACTAAGGATGCATGTATGAATATGTATGTTCTTTCTTGAACATGGCGGACATTGTTGTCTCTTGAGGTCACTGGTTGTGACTTGGTGATAACTCGTATGAACATAAAGCAAGATAAATGCAAATAATAATAATAATAATAATACCACATTCTGAGAAGTGGTATAAGCATAAGCCAGAGGCGGTGATAGAAAACGATCAGGTGAAGGTGCTGTGGGATTTTAGGATACAGACGGACAAGAAACTGTAACACAATAGACCTGACCTGGTGGTTGTGGACAAAGAAAAAAGATCGTGCCTGATTGTGGATGTGGCCTGTCCATTCGACACGAGAGTGCAAGAGAAGGAGAGGGAGAAAATTAACCGATACCAGGACTTAAAGTGGGAGGTAAAAAGGATTTGGAACTGCCATGAAGTCAAAGTGGTCCCGATTGTCATAGGCGCACTAGGTACTATCTCAAAAAGTTTCCAGGGATGGTTAAAGAAAATTGGCCCCGCCACGCTTTTTGGAACGCTTCAAAAGGCATGCTTTCTGGGAACAGCAAGAACCCTCCGATACGTCCTGAATATCTGAGGCTACAGGTAATGGCTTGATATTCATTTCAACAAACTTTCCAGTTAACTAACATCAATGACTGAGACTCAAAGAACAACAACAATAATAATAATAATAATAATAATAATAATAATAATAATAATAATAATAATAATAATAATAATTGTTTCTACTATTGGCACAAGGCCAGAAAATTACCCAGTACATTACTGGTACTTTATTTTATCGACCCCGTAAGGATGAAAGGCAAAGTTAACCTCGGCGGGATTTGAACTCAGAATGGCAAGGGCCGTAACTCTATGCGTCAAAGCATGGCGTCCGAACCTCTACCGATACTGCCAATAATAATAATAATAATAATAATAATAATAATAGACAAAGAAAAAAGATCGTGCCTGATTGTGGATGTGGCCTGCCCATTCGACACGAGAGTGCAAGAGAAGGAGAGGGAGAAAATTAACCGATACCAGGACTTAAAGTGGGAGGTAAAAAAGATTTGGAACTGCCATGAAGTCAAAGTGGTCCCGATTGTCATAGGCGCACTAGGTACTATCTCCAAAAGTTTCCAGGGATGGTTAAAGAAAATCGGCCCCTTCACGCTTTTTGGAACGCTTCAAAAGGCATGCTTGCTTGGAACAGCAAGAACCCTCCGATACGTCCTGAATATCTGAGGCTGCAGGTAGTGGCTTGATATTCATTCCAACGGACTTTCCAGTTAACCAACATCAATGACTGAGATTCAAGGAATAACAACAATAATAATAATAATAATAATAATAATAATACCACATTCTGAGAAGTGGTATGAGCATAAGCCAGAGGCGGTGATAGAAAACGATCAGGTGAAGGTGTTATGGGATTTTAGGATACAGACGGACAAGAAACTGGAACACAATAGACCTGACTTGGTGGTTGTGGACAAAGAAAAAATATTGTGCCTGATTGTAGATGTAGCCTGCCAATTTGATACGAGAGTGCAAGAAAAGGAGAGGGAGAAAATTAACCGATACCAGGAATTAAAGTGGGAGGTAAAAAGGATTTGGAACTGCCATGAAGTCAAAGTGATCCCGATTGTTATAGGCGCACTAGGGACTATCTCAAACAGTTTCCGGGGATGGTTAAAGAAAATTGGCCCCTTCACGCTTTTTGGAACGCTTCAAAAAGCATGCTTGCTGGGAACAGCAAGAACCCTCCGATACGTCCTGAATATCTGAGGCTCCAGGTAGTGGCTTGATATTCATTTCAACAAACTTTCCAGTTAACTAACATCAATGACTGAGACTCAAAGAGTAATAACAACAATAATAATAATAATAATAATAATAATAATAATAATAATAATAATAATAATAATAATAAGGGAAGAAAACGTACATGGTGGATATATATCGTTATGGAATCGCTCCCGTAAGTTTTTGATTTTTACTTCTTTAAAACAACTGTGATAGAATAATTCTTATTACAAATGAACAATAAGATTACATTTTTCACGTTCAATAAGCCATAACGCATCATTTTACGGCATAGGGCCCCAATATTTAATATTTAATTTTGGATCAGAAATGTTATAGTCGAAAAGCAGGAAAATGGCAAAATGGCTAAATAGCTAAATGGCTAAGTGGAAAGACAGAAAAATAATTTCACCACCAACACCACCACCACTACCACGCTAAAATCTCTAGACAAGTTACCTCAACTTCTATTTCTACTTTAACTTCAACACCATCACTACAGTACTACGATCACATCACCACCACCACTGCCTCATTATCGCTACCGCCGCTATTCTCTCCCACTACCTCCTGCTAAGTACTACTAGCACAGCACCACCACCACCACCAGCACTGCTTCATTATCACTACCGCCGCTGTACTCTCCCACTACCTCCTGCTAAGACATGCATCGTAGTGTCCCCACTAAAAGAGAAAGGCATCAAAAGATATAAATAGACTGATTTGATGACCCGGTCAAAAAATCAAAAAACCAAAAATCAAAATCAAAGCAGCACAGCAACAACGAAAAACAATGAAACTTATGCTTATTCTTATTTGGTTTTTTTTTTTACCTATTTGTTTATTTGTTTATTTATGTTCGTCTATAGCGTGATAGTGCCACACAAAAATCACCGGGAGTGATGAAACCACCGGTGGTTATGTAACCATACATTCACCAATCCTCGATAAGAGTGTTTAAATGTCGAACCTAAACAGTTCGAATAACGGTGAAGTGGAGACTGGAATGTCATGTGACAGACTCTCACTCAGCAGGTGCTCCCTGGCTCAGCAGCAGGGACCTGGCTGTCAACCAAATACTGCTGGTGTCTGAGGAAGAAGAAGAAGGAAAGGGACCAGAACCAACTGGACGAAAGAATTGAATAGAACTGTTATGCAATCTTACCTGAAGAGTAACCCCAAGGAGAAAGACTATAGGAAATGGATGCATAACATCTGGAACGAGATTGGTCTATTTAAATTAGATGAACAAAAATTGGCCGGGCAGGCTCGGGTAATAAGAACTAATGGGTGGATAAGCGAGCTGGAACTGGAGGAACTGAGCAGAGAGATTAGGTTGGAAATGGAGAGTGGAGTATGCCAGGCAAACGAGCCAGTGTGAAATGATGGTGAAGAGGTTGAGAGAACGGAGGAACCATCCGAAGCAGACAATGATCTGAATGCTGAAATAAATAATACCTGGAACAAAGATACGGCCATTGAGGAGATGAATGCTGATGGGCTAGGACAAGATTTGGTTGATATCCTAAACTTAGTGGTAGATGAATTGAACAATGATAGTGGGAATCTTATGAACTTAAGATTTGTAGATAGGAAAAAGTTAAAAGAAACAACAGCTAAGGTAAACAAAGTCATCCCATACCTTGAGGCGAGGAGCCTTCACCAGTGCAACAATATCCTCAAAGCAACAGCAAATGCGGTGAGGAAATTACTTGGTATAAAAGTGAGAGGAAACAACAAACAAGATAGATGAATGGTCAAATCAGGGAAATGAGAAATGACATTGGAAAGCTTGAGTCCCTACTGCATGGGACACTAAAAAACATAGACACTAAAAATAGACTGGAAATAAAGTACAAAACTAGGAGGAAAAAGCTAAATATTATCATAGAGGAACTGAAGCAACGCATTGTAGCAAAGAGTGCAAACATTAGGCGATATGAGAGCAGAGTCAGTCAGTATAGACAGAACCGCATGTTTGACAACAACCAGAAGATGCTGTTTGGACAGCTTGAAGGGAAAGAAAGAGGCAACGACTTGATCCCTGAGGCGGAAAAAACTAAGACATTCTGGAGAGGAATATGGGAGCAGGATGTTAAACATAATGACCAGGCAGTGTGGATTGAGACAGTACAAAAGGAGATTAGTGAACAGGCACACCAACAAACTGATTTGAGTATCACAGTTGAAACTCTTAAGGGGCAGGCCAAAAACTAACCAACTGGAAAACACCAGGCCCAGATGGTGTGCAGGAGTATTGGATTAAAAATATAATATCCCTCCACCCGAAACTGACAACCATGTTCAATGACTGCTTGATGTCAGGTAAGGTACGAGAGTGGTTGACAAAAGGTACCACAGTTCTGGTATTGAAAGACCGAATCAAGGGTAATGATGTTACCAACTATAGACCTATCACATGTCTGTCCGTAATGTGGAAACTGTTGACAAGCAGTATGTCTGAGGAAATCTACCATCACCTCCACACAAACAAATTGTTACCGGACGAACAGAAAGCATGCTGAAAGAAGTCCCGTGGTACAAAGCACCAGTTACTTATTGATAAGATGGTAATGAGGAATTGCAAGAGGAGACACACTGGTCTTGCCATGGGATGGATAAACAACAAAACTGGTATTTGACATGGTGCCTCATTCTTGGATCACCAAAAGCCTAGAGATCTTCAAGGTGGCAGATAACATCAGACAGTTGTTGGGCAAAAAGTATGAAGTCCTGGAAAACAGAGTTAACATCAGCTGGAGAATCCTTGGGAGGCGTGAAGATCAAGAGAGGTATCTTCCAGGGAGATAGTCTGTCCCCTCTGTTGTTTGTCCTTGCCCTGATGCTCCTGACCATTATACTGCGAAAAGTGAGAGCAGGATACAAGTTGGGAAAGGGAGAGCTTACCATCAATCACCTCCTCTTCATGGACGATCTTAAGCTCTTCGGGAAGAGTGAGAAGGAGTTGGATGTACTTGTTGACACTGTCCGTATGTTCAGCAATGATATATGTATGCAATTTGGTATTAGTAAGTGTGGTGTCCTTGTGATGAAGGGGGTAAATTGAGCAGAAGCAACGGAATCCAGGTTCCAACAGGTGAGATGATAAAGGAAATTGACACTGAAGAAGGATACAAGTATTTGGGTGTTCTGGAGGCTGATGACATCAAGAACAAAAAAATGAAGGAATTGATAAGATCTGAATACATTCGGAGAATAGGGAGCGTATTAAAGTCACATCTGAACAGTAGGAATGCCATAAGTGCAGTAAATTCCCGATTTGTGTCTATTATTAGGTACAGTGCGGGAATTCTGAGATGGAACGTTGCTGAACAAAAAGAAATGGATAGGAAGACTAGGAAGCTATTGACTATCTACATGTTCCACAAAAGGAGTGATGTCGATAGACTCTACTTAAAAAGATCTGAAGGTGGAAGAGGTCTATCAGCATAGAGGACATTGTTCAGTAGGAGAAAAACAACCTGCACAAATACGTGACAGTAGGGAGCCAATACTCAAAATTGTACTGAAGGAGAAGACAATAGACCAGGGGATGTCCAAAGAGGAAGTAACAACAAGGAGGAAGAGCACCCTTCACGAAAAATCCCTTCATAGTACCTTCTTTGAGAAAACTGAATTTAGAGATCCACAGACATGGAACTTGTTAAAAAGAGGAGACCTTAAAAAAGCTACAGAAGGAATGCTAATGGCTGCGCAAGATCAAGCCCTCAGAACGAAGTGGGTGAAACACCATATTTACAAGGAGGAGGCTAGCTCACTGTGTAGGATCTGTGGAGAGAGAGAGGAGACTGTGGCTCACATTGTATCCGAGTGTAAACACCTAGCCCAGACTCACTATATAGGCTGGAGACATGATGTGATGGGCAGGGTGATCCACTGGCATCTATGCAAAGTAAACAATTTACCACATTCTGAGAAGTGGTATGAGCATAAGCCAGAGTCGGTGATAGAAAACGATCAGGTGAAGGTGCTATGCTTGCAGTCGTAACACATTCTAGTATAAATGATAGAGAACCACTTCAAAAACTCCCAAATACAATCCAAAATAGAAAACAAATAATGGTTTCTACTTTTGGCACAAGGCCAGCAATTATCCCAGTACATTACTCGTACTTTATTTTATCGACCCCGTAAGGATGAAAGGCAAAGTTAACCTCGTCGGGATTTGAACTCAGACTGTAAAGGGCCGTAACTCTGCTTTGCAGTTTAGAGTTACGGCCTTTTACGGTCTGAGTTCAAATCCCGCCGAGGTTAACTTTGCCTTTCATCTTTACGGGGTCGATAAAATAAAGTACCAGTAACGTACTGGGGTCGATTTATCGACTTTCCCCTCCCCCAAATTACTGGCATTGTGCCTGTACTAGAAATCATAGAAAACAAACAATGATTGGTAATTCTGTGACAAAAGAAATCATAGAAGAACTAGAACCTGATCTTACTGAGCTAAATGAAATCATTTATGCATCTGCTAGAGTAATTGAAACAAGTTGTTTACCGCCAGAAAAAAAAGTCGAACCTTCGAGGTAAACCAATTTGGAGGAGTAGAATCGAAAGGGAGATTTTACGTAATGAGAGGAGAAATATCTTTATTGAGTGAGTTAACCGCTGGAAATGATATAAGATCCAAGAAGGTAAGAAAGCTAAAGAGAAAATATGGAATGTGTTCTAGAGAAGCAATAGTTTCAACAAAAGAATCTCTGAAACAAAAAGTCCAAGTAAAAGCCCAACAAATTCGTAGATTCAAGAAGCGAAACAACTTCTACAGGCAAAATAAGTTGTTCTCATCGAATGCCAAGTCATTTTATAGAGAAGTAGGGAAGAAAAAAATAAATATTGAAGACCATAGAAGAAGTTGAAAGCTTCTGGAGTAAGATATGGAGTGATGAGAAGGCATATAATGCTAATGTAGATTGGATTAGTCGCCTGGAAAAATCCTACACAAATTTAGAAGAACAGGCGTGGGAAGACATCTCTATAGCGGACTTAAGGACAGCACTCAATAAATCTCATAAATGGAAATCTGGTAGGGACAGGGTGCCAAATTTCTGACTTTCCTCACTCCTGTGCACTCACAATATATTGGTCAAGCTGTTTAATTGAATTATGAAAGATCCAAAAAATACACCTGATTAGATAGGAAGTGGCATTACCTATCTTCTACCAAAGAACATCGAGACCAAAGATCCAAAAAACTATCGGCCCATAACCTGCTTGTCCACCACTTATAAACTATTAACCTATATTCTCATGAAAAAGCATACGTGTTTTTGGAGGAGAACAATCTTTTCCCCATTGAACAAAAAGGGTGCTGACGAGGTTCATATGGTTGCAAAGATCAACTTTTGATTAATCGTATGATCCTTGAGAACTGTCATAATAAACACAGAAATCTCAGTTCTGCATGGATCGATTATAAAAAAGCCTTGGACAGCATATCACACTCATGGATTCTGAAATTACTGGACATCTTCAAAATCTCACCTGTGATCTCAAACTTCCTTAAACACAATATGTCATTATGGAACACAAATCTCCAATTGTCTCATTTCACTGGGGTACTGTGATATGGGAATATAAACATCAACTGTGGTATATTCCAGGGTGACTCACTTTCACCCTTGCTTTTCTGCATAGCTTTAATACCCCTTCCATCCGAGCTTAATAGGTACAGTTATAGAATTGACAAAAAAAAAAAATTAGCCACCTACTTTATATGTATGATTTGAAGTTATATTTCAAAGATAATGACGAACTGGAAGGCCTTTTGCGGACAGTAAACACGTTTAGCGATGACATCAGGATGGAGTTTGGACTTGACAAGTGTGAAAAAGCCACTTTCAAGAAGGAGAAGCTTGTCAACGCAGACTCAGTTGAATTGGATGCTGAAACAATCATAAAGGAACTCGAGCAGGAACAAACCTATAAATACTTAGGGATTAATGAGGGCTCTGGCATACAGCATGCAAGTATGGAAGAGAGGATAAGGAAAGAATGTTACAGGAGTAGGTGCAGTTCTGAGATCAGAACTAAGCGCGCGTGACAAGTTGCTAGCCATAAATCCATTGGCCGTCCCAGTTGTCACTTATAGCTTCGGTGTGTTGAACTGGAATATGAGTGAAATCAAAAGAATCGACACCAAAGTCCGTAAGCTACTGACCTGTAATAGGATGCACCACCCAAAAGCAGATGTGGATCGTCTTTACCTTCCTAGAACTCAAGGAGGCCGTGGCCTGATCCAATTTGAACTTGCTTACAAGACCACCATCATTGGACTGGCCAAATATCTTGAAAGAACTAACGACTGTATGCTGAAACTTGTTGAAAAGCATGAGAGAAGTAAGACGCTTCATTCTATCTTGAAGGAGAGCAAAAAATATGCTACTCATCTCATTCTTGATACCCAGGCTGGACAGACTAAAGAAACTGTTGTAACTGATGCTGCTAGGCACATAAAATCACTGGCAAAAGCTAAAGGGAAAGGACAATTAGCATCAAATTGGGAGCAGAAACCCTTGCATGGCAAATATGTGGCCAGTAGCAAACAAGCTGATGTTGACCAAAAGCACACCCATTAGTAGCTACGTAGTTCAGGGCTAAAGGCGGAGAGTGAAGGCTTCATCTTAGCTGCCCAAGATCAAAGCTTCTTGACTCGTAATTACCAGGCCAATGTGATGAGAAACGGAATAAACCCAAAGTGCCTATTCTGCAATGCTGGGGTTGAAACAGTGGATCACTTAGTCTCTGGATGTAAAGTTTTAGCTCCAGTAGAATACAAATTTAAACATGACAGAGTTGGCCAATATCTACACTGGGTAATATGTCGGCATTACAAAATCAAAGCTGAAGTGGTACAATCATCACCCTGAGGCTGTAACTGAAGGAGAAAAAGTAACAATTCTCTGGGACTTTCCTGTACATACTGACAGGACCATAAAAGCAAATAGACCTGGCATCATTATAAAAGATCAACATAACAAGGTCTGTTTGTTGATAGATATGAGTATCCCATGTGATCACAATATCGCGGCAAAAGAATTTGGCAAGCTACGAAAATATAAAGATCTGCTTAATGAAATTTAGAAAATGTGGCACCTCAAGGCCGTTACAATACCAGTGATTGTGGGAGGACTGGGAATGATCAAGAAAGGAACAGAACAATATTTGCGAATGATTCCTGGTTTACCCTCTCTGCACGAGGTGCAAAAAATTGTTCTGACTGGTACTGCACACGTATTGAGAAGAGCACTATCTCTGTAAGATTGATATCCATCCTTGTGCATATGCATATGCACATGTGTATATATTTATACTGTTCTTTTTTTGTTTTGTTTTTTAATTATAATCAATGTGCTGTATTAACTGGCTTACAAATGCACACTGTGAATTTATTTGCTCTAGGTGTCAGGAACACACTCGGCATATATCTCAGAAACAATAATGAAATAAAAAAAAAATAATAATAATAATAATAATCCCTTTATTGTCCATAAGAACCAACATATAGGGGACAATGCAGAAACAGGGACAGTGTACATAAATACTTGTAAACAATATAAATAACAATAACAAAATAACAAGAAAAATACCACAATAGAGAAGATAACCACTCAATAGCGAAACCGGTACCTGACCAATCCTGAACCACGCGACGCTTCGAGGGCACATCCTCAAATTAACCAACCTACATACGCATGCTCAGAGTAGGCCCATATAGACTCATTCTCCCACCTCTTAGCAAATGTACTGAGGGAGAGAGGGGCAAAACTACTCTCTTCGGCCTCATCTTACCTTCCAAGTGAAACTTGAAAAGGTTGATGAGGGATTGGCCGAAGAGAAAAGTGCCTGTCTTCAGTTCTTTCAACCTGGTCCACAACACAACACTTTCGCTACCACCACCAGGCAGAGGAAAAAAGCCTGCCCTTCCCGGCCAAAAGATGGCAGCGGGTCGAACTTCACTATGGACTCGATCGATAGCCGGATCCGTTCTACACACGACAACAGCTGACGACATAACTCTACAAGACATCAATGCACGGACACTAGACATGAGCGTGCAGAATGGTTTCGTCACTGCGCGCATTTCGGGCAGGTCTATCTAACAGCACTTCCGTTTATCTGGAACCGGCAGTATCCCCCGGTACCTCTGACAAGCGATGGGTTCTGGAAGTTATCCATTGTCCCAGACACAAATGTCCTCCGGAACATATAGGTCAGTTCGACTTGCACGACGCCAAGAACCTTTCTAAGTGCCCACCCTTAATTCTCTATAGACCTCAAGATGCCAAGCGCCTAGTCACGGTTTCTTTTTGACCTAGGACTTCAGGTCGACAAAGAGATGAGCTGCGGAAAGGCCTGTCTCACAAACGGCGACCACACCAGTTGAACTTCAGGCAGAATATCAGGAGATGCCGCAGGCTCCGCGCATGTTTGCGCATCATTAGCTATGGTACCACTTTCACTATTGTTCACGTCTACAACCACCAACGTCCCGTCCGGGTCCCGGAGATCGAACTTACCTCGAGAACGCAGCCTTTCCTAAACAGCACTGCAACGCCACCTCCCATTCCCGGTTGACTAAGAGATGCAAAGATCTGATAGTGGTCGAAAATGGAGGTTAGTGCGTGCATGTCGGAAATTCTGGTCTTGCTGACAGCAATCACATAAATGTCTAGTGACCTGACGTCGTTGAGCAGGTGATCCTGCTTCCAGAACGATCACAAGCCACGAACATTTATACATCCTATTTTTAGGATCGCCATGTTGGCGGGTACAGGCGTTGCGTGGGTTCTGTATGTGCGTGCTGGGTTTTTTTTTCTGTGTGTACGTGCGTGTATTTGTATACCTATGGCGAGTGTTTTCGCGTATGCTTGTGTATGTACGTATATGGATGCCTGTATGTATTTATTTAATCTCAATTACCTCTGTATTTATTTACTTTATTCTTAACTCATTCGGTTTCCTAGTCAGAATTTTAGTCTAAGACTTCAGTTATACAATTTACGTGGTTTTGCCTTTGCGTGCAATTGTTCTCCCGCACCACATATGGTGTATTATCTTCGTTTTTCCGTTCAATGCCAGAGAACGTCTCTATGAACCACCTAATAGAATATTAGTCTACGACTTCTTTTATACAATAAACGTGGTTTTGTCTTTGCGTGTATTTGTTTTTCACCGCTCCAAATAATGACGTACTATATTCGTTTTTTCCTGTTCTTTGCCAGGAAACGTTTCCACGAACCAAAGTATCGTCTTCCTGTCTTCCTTCGGTTGCAACGTTTTTTGAAATATTCACTTCTGCGTTCACAGATTGACTTTGTTAGTTTCAGAAGATCCCGTTAAGGGTGAAAGCAGCGATTCTTTGCTTAAACTTTAATCTGTTATTTTAATAAATTAATATATATATGTATATATATATATATATGTATATATATATATACAGAGAGAGAGAGAGAAAGAAAGAGAGAGAGAGAGAGAGAGAGGGAGAGAGAGAAGAGAGAGAAGAGAGAGAGAGAGAGAGAGAGAGAGAGAGAGAGAGAGAGAGAGAGAGAGAGAGAGAGAAAAAGAGAGATAGAGATAAAGAGAGAGAGAGAGAGAGAGAGAGAGAGAGAGAGAGAGAGAGAGAGAGAGAGAGAGAGAGAGAGAGAGAGAGAGAGATGAAATCGAAACTGCAACTGGAGTCTTATTTTTAAAAATATATATATATTTATTTGGTTCCTTTACCAGTTTCGCAGTTTTTCTGCTTTTCAAAAGTGGAGTTGAGATGGACGGTCTGTGGTTTTTCTCACATCTGGTTGGTCTTTGAAAGTTATTTGTTTTTATATGGAAAAAAGTGGCTCGAAACGCCAGGTTTTTAGAGAAGTAATTTGATTGGTTGGTCAATAAGTATAATAAATTTCGCGCCAGTTCGCGTTACAAAGTTCTTCAAACAGGGGGTCTGTTGCTCAGGTTGTTTTTTCATATATGAGTGTTTGAATTACTTTTTACTTACGAAGACGAACATTCCTTTTAACATAGCAAGAATAATTTGCACAATTGTCTCCAATTATGAAAGGCGAAATAAAAGAGTTCAAGAATTAATGGAAATTCTACTCGAAAGACAGTATCCGCCATTACTAATAAATAATAGAATAGAAAGGGCTAAAGTAATAGGCATTGATGAATTACGAAAACAGAAACAAATTCAAGGTACGTCCAATATTCTATCATATATCTCAACACACAACCCAAGAAATGCGTAAGCTTACAACACTATTCACAAGAACATCCCACTACTGAAACAAGACCCAAGAATGAAAAAATCCCTTGAAACACACAAAATAATCAAAAGCAAAAGACAACCGAAATCACTGAAAACATTTCTCACCAATGCCAAATTACCTACCACAAACCCTCAACCAACTGTCAAAAAATGTGGTCGCTCTAATTGTGGAACCTGCACTCACCTCATTGAAGGCAACACGTATACATTTAAATCAGGACAAAATTTTGCTGTAAAAAGTCATTTCACTAGCTCATCAAAAAGTCTATTTTATGCCATTACGGGGAATTGGCTGTATCGGTAGAGGGTCGGACGACATGCTTTGACTCATAGAGTTACGGCCCTTGCCATTCTGAGTTCAAATCCCGCCGAGGTTAACTACTTTGCCTTTCATCCTTACGGGGTCGATAAAATAAAGTACCAGTAATGCACTGGGTATTTGCTGGCCTTGTGCCAAAAGTAGAAACAATTATATGTAAAGGATGCAATGAAGATTATATAGGACAAACTAAACTCACACTCAGAAATAGAATGACAGTTCATCGCCAACAATTACGAGATCCAATCTCGAGACAGATACCACTAAGCGCACATCTAGACATATGCGCAAGTAATAAGACAGCCAAATTCCTAGTCTTCCCATTTTATCTTTGCGCTGACAATACAACAGAACAAATACGAATAAATAAGGAAAATATGCTTATTCGAAAATATAGACCAGCATTAAATTTTGTTTAATATACATTATGTCAACACCATAACATGCTAACCATCCAAACAGACACATACACACACACATAACACCCATATACACACACACATAACACCCCACCACCCCACACACACAACTCCCTCCCCCATTTCTACTAATAGAATCACTTTCCTCAACACACACACACACACACACAAAGTATATATATTCTCTCCATCTTAACATACTCCCACACACATAACACCCATATACACACACACAACTCCCTCCCCCATTTCTCCCAATAGAATCATCTTCCTATACACACACACACACACACACACACACACACACACACACACACACACACGCACACACACACACACACACACACACACACACGCACACACACACACACACACACACACACACACACACAAATAAACATACATATGTCTACTGTGTTTATTTCAATAGAAAATCTGAACTCTGACACCCCAGCGAACTAGCCATGTTCACTGAACGAGAACAATTCTCCCATCCCATTTCTCTAGACTATTATCTTTTGCTTGCCATAAAATTCTCTAAATAGCTACAAAAGAAATTCCCATATACGGGCGCGGAATTTGTTCACGTGACAGTCATAATTTTATTTATAACAAATCAAATTGCATTTAAAAATAAAAGCCTTCGGGAGCAACTTTTTTTATTGACATAAAATTCTGTAAATGGCTACAAAATATATTCCCAAATAAGGGCGCGAAATTTTAATAAACTTGTTCACGTGACAACCATAATTTCGTTTATAACCAATCAAATTAGAAAAAGCCTTCGTGAGCCACTTTTTTAAAGTAAAAAGTAATTCAAACACTCATATATGTAAAAAACAACCTGAGCCCCCCCTCTTGTTTGAAGAACTTTGAAACGCGAACTGGTGCGAAATTTATTATACTTATTGACCAACCAATCAAATTACTTCTCTAAAAACCTGGCGTTTAGAGCCACTTTTTTCCATATAAAACAAGTAACATTCAAAGACAAACCAGATGTGAGAAAAACCACAGCTCCTCCATCTCAACTCTACTTTTGAAAAGCAGAAGAACTGCGAAACCTATAAAGGAACCAAATAAATATATATATTTTTTTTAAAATAAGACTCCAGTTGCATTTTCGATTTCATCTCTTTTTCTTGATACTTTCACTCGTGTAGGACACCGGTTATTTTTCATTTTGTAAAAAAACCTCAGTTTCTAATATATATATATATATATATATATATATATATATATATATATATATATATATATATATATATATATATATATTCATTAGTTAAGCAAACAAGACCACAATTTTCACAAGGAAGACATTATTAAAAGATTGTCAACATAGTTTTAGTTTAATGTAAGGAATGTAGAGAATAATAATAATAATAATTGTTTCTACTTTAGGCACAAGGCCAGCAATTACCCAGTGCATTACTGGTACTTTATTTTATCGACCCCGTAAGGATGAAAGGCAAAGTCAACCTCGGCGGGATTTGAACTCAGATCGTAGAGGGACGTAACTATGCTGGAAAGCATGGCGTCCGACCCTCTACCGATACTGCCAATCCACCACCAATAATAATAATAATAATAATATTAATAATAATTGTTTCTACATTTGGCACAAGGCCAGCAAATACCCAGTGCATTACTGGTACTTTATTTTATCGACACCGTAAGGATGAAAGTCAAAGTTAACCTCGGCGGGATTTGAATCATAAAGGGACGTAACTCTATGTTTCAAAGCATGGTGTCCGACTCTATACCGATACTGCCAATCCACCGCCCTAATAATAATGTCCGTTTACAATTGTTTCGCTACTCCATATAATGTTTCTGGATCAGATGGATATAGATCATTTTTGATCTGGTTCAGTTGAAAATAATTAACTTAGCTACAATTAGAGCAGCTCATCGGAACTTCTAAAGGAATATAAATTAAAATAAAGAAAGAATGTTACATGAATGTAATGTTCCATATATCGGTATTTCACTTCTGCCATAGTCGAGCAGTATTCTTCTGTCGAGGCTGAATTGTGTGAGATCTGCCTATGGGTAACAAGATGGCCGCCAATGGACCTTACTAATTAGAGGGTGGTTTCAGGTGAAGTAACTCCTCGAGAAATTAGAAATTGTGGGTAGTTTATAGTTAAGAAGTGCTAATTTTTTAATTGAGAGATAATGTAAGGGAGGTAAATTATAATTATCTAAGTTAGCTATAACTATTTAACTTATTAGCTATAAGTACAAATGGGGTTAGATGACTATGTTGGGTCAAATATTCTGTTGGCGAAGGAATTAGCCCTTCGTTGTTGACAGCTAATAGTTACATCTGTTCTATCGTTAATCAGTAGAGGTCGTGATAGAGTTATCTAATATGCTTCGGTAATAGGGTTATTATTACCTGGGCATTTATTATTTGTCATCCCATTGCTCATTCCTATTCTAGGGTTGATTTTTAGTTTGTTACTTGGAGTGAGAAGTAAATTAACTAACATTGAACACTCACTAACATGGGATATCTTGGCTAGGGCCCAACCGTTCAATCGACGAAGAAACTCTTGTGACCTCTGTCTTACCGAAGCATATTACATAACTCTATCACGACCTCTACCGGTTAACGATAGAACGGAGGTAACTATTAGTTGTCAACATCGAAGGGCTAATTCCTTCGCCAACAGAATATTTGACCCAACATAGTCATCTAGCCCCATTTGTACTTATAGCTAATAAGTTAAATAGTTATAGCTAACTTAGATAATTATAAGTTACCTCCCTTACATTATCTCTCAATTAAAAAATTAGCACTTCTTAACTATAAACTACCCACAATTTCTAATTTCTCGAGTAGTTACTTCCCCTGAAACCACCCTCTAATTAGAAAGGTAAATATGTCCAGTGGCGGCCATCTTGTTACGCATAGGCAGATCTCACACAATTCAGCCTCGACAGAAAAATACTGCTTGACTATGGCAGACAATAGATATACCCAGGACACCATAGTGAAATACCAATATATGGAACATTACATTCATGTAACATTCTTTCTTTATTTTAATTTATATTCCTTTTGAAGTTCCGATGAGCTGCTCTAACTGTAGCTAAGTTAATTATTTTCAACTGAACCAGACCAATAATGATCTATAATCATTTCATCCAGAAACATTATATGGAATAGCGAAACAATTGTAAACGGACATTATTATTATTAATATTATTATTATTATTATTATTATTATTATTATTATTATTCTCTACATTCCTTACATTAAACTAAAACTATGTTGACAATATTTTAATAATGTCTTCCTTGTGAAATTTGTGGTCTTGTTTTACTTAACTAATGAATATTTCCAGCTCTGTGAACCTAACCTATGCATGAACCCTGCCACCTAGTTGCATTCCACTGCATATTGCACATTGAGCACATGCCTTTACGCTTTGGCTTCTAGCTAATTCACCAATCTCACTTCTCCTCTCCTATCTCCATCTCTTTCTTTAAGATTGGTTACTCTCTAACTCTGTATATATATATATATATATATATATTTATTAAAATAACAGATTAAAGTGTAAGCAAAGAATCGCTGCTTTCACCTTTAACGGGATCTTCTGAAACTAAAAAAGCCAATCTGTGAACGCAGAAGTAAATATTTTTAAATACGTTGCAACCGAAGGAAGACAGGAAGACGATACTTTGGTTCGTGGAAATGTTCCCTGGCAAAGAACAGAAAAAAGCGATAATACGTCATTATTTGATGCAGTGAAAACAATTACACGCAAAGACAAAACCACGTCTCCATGGAGACGTTTTCTGGCAATGAACGGAAAAAACGAAGTTAGTACGTCATTATGTGTAACGTTGAAAATATTTACACGCAAAGACAAAATCACGTAAATGGTATATCTGAAGTAGCAGACTAAAATACTATTTAGGAAACCGAATGATTCTCGGCTTCAGAGTTAAGAATAAAGTAAAAAAGAGATGTATTTGAAATTAAATATATACATACACGCATCCATATACGTATGTACGCAAGCATACGCGAAAACAATCGCCATGGGTATGCAAATACAAGCACGTACACACGAAAAAAAAAATACACGCACGCACAAACAGAACCCACGCAACGGCTGTACCCGCACACATACGAACGTATACACCAAATACTCATAAAAAATATATATAAAAAGATATTTATATATGTGTGTATGTGGGTGTACGTGTATACATAATATATATAAATATACACACATAAATACGTATATAACGCGCGCAAACACATACCTACATGTAAATACACATATGTTCGCGGGCATACGTCAACCAAAACACAAAGTACACATATACACACACCCTACATACGTACGAACCCGCATACTCACACAGACGCGAAACTCACGTATGCACATAACCAAATATATACGCCATAACATATACAAGCAAATATACGTACGAGAAAGTATACGTACCTTCACAAAACATACAGGTAATATATACTTACCTATACAAATAAGTAATGGTATAAACATAGCATATACTTAGCTACCACATGAAGGCGTAAAATATCCGCGTATAGTCCGTACTATCCGTTACGGTATAATGTAAGGTATAATGTATAATACAGGAAAGTGTTGTGCAATTTATGTTTACAAGCCAAAATTGGCTCAGATTTTTTGTTTAAGATGTGGTCTTTGGCGTAGAGTATTTCCAGGGCCTCAGCGGCGCAGAGGTCACATGGTCTTTTATTTCCGTTATACGATGTAGCTTTAGCTAGGATCTCTCAGTGTAACTTTTATTTGGGTGTGGTTTTCATTTAGACTCCAGATATAAGCTGAAAGTGACGTCATATTCCTTCTTAAAGGGTTAAGAAAAGAATGGGTATGCATGTAAAGACGCTGCTTGAATCCATTGGCGGTTAACGCTATGTAGGCCCTATGGGACGTGGGTGTTTCAACCTTACATTTGTAGACAATGTTACTAGAGAGGCATTTCCGGATAGGGTGCAGTCAACCTGATTCCTACAATTACAGTTAGTACTAGCTACAGGGTTGCACGTGTTCCTACGGCTAGGTAATTTAGATAAATTTGAAGCTGTGATTGTATGTGCCAGTTTAGAAGTCGTAGAGTAAGAAATTTTAATGGTATTTCTATTAAAAATGTTACTATATTATGTGCTGGGGGAAATGCTTCATAATAAGTGAGAGAAAGATCTTAGCTAATGGTGTGGCCACCTCCATATTATATGGTGGGTTATACCATATAAAGCATCGGGATCTATATTTCCTAGGTCTATTCTCGTACTCTGTATAAGCTACCTTATCGACAAATCCACTCCGAGCAAGAGCTTCATTGTAATATGTGGAATGGTCGTTGAAAATATGCTCGTTTGTAGATAGACGGGAAAGCCTCAAAGAAACGTTCTTATCAGGTTCTTGGTTATGCTGGCAGGATGGTTAGAATGCTTACTTATGTAATTAAGCGTATCATTCGGCTTTCTTTACGGGTAGTGCAAGCCAGTCGACAAATTGAGTGTAACGTCGAGGTAATTAACGACCGAGATGTTGGCCTCAACCTGTATGGAGAGGTTGAAGCCTTTAAAGAAGGCGATGAGTTCTTTTCTGAACCTGTTGCAAGCACGTGGGCCGCACGTTGTCATGGTCAAAAGACCGTCATCACGGTACAAACCACCGCCCACTTTGGGGAGGAAAAAGGCCGATACGATCAGTAACCTCCGCAGAATCACTGGCGCCCACACTCACGTCGAAAGGACTACTATTAGATTTTTTAATCCAAATAGAGTCGTCGAAATTAATCACCGTCTAACGGGCCTTGAGGATGACATCAACTTCGAAATCCTTAACCACATCTGATATATATTTATCCTTATCGAGCCCTCTTCAAATTTATTATTATTATTACTACGATGGATTGGCAGAATCGGTAGAGGGTCGGACGACATGTTTTTACGCGTAGAGTTACAGTCCTTGCCATTCTGAGTTCAAATCCTGCCAAGGTTAACTTTGCCTTTCATCCTTACGGGGTCGATAAAATAAAGTACCAGTAATACACTGGGTAATTGCTGGCCTTGTGCCAAAAGTAGAAACAATTATTACTATATATATATATGCTGGTGGTGGTGGTGGGGTGTGGTTGGTGTTGGTGTGGGTGTTGATATTGAATTGCTTGTGTTTTTTGCGTGTGTAATGTCTGCATGTTCTGTTGTGAGTGTTTTTGTTATGTGTGGAGTTTTTTGTGTGCCTTCTTTTTTATTTTTTTCGGTTTACGTTTTGCCCCACCTTCGCTACTGGAAGACGAGATGTCTGTGACTATGTGTGTTTCTGTCTGTCTGTATTTGCGTTTTTGTTTGAGTTTCTGTCAATGTTTGTAATTAAGGGGAGAGCTTCCATCGGTTTCCCCCTGGGTTGGTTTTTCTGATAGTCGTGGTCATGGTTCGACTGCTGTGTTCGTTTTTGTGGCGTTTTCCGTCCCGGACTGGCGTTTGAGGCAACAGAGCCTGGCGACCCACTGCATTTTTGAGCTGTTGGCAGAATGCTCTCAGATATGTTGCTTTGACACGGACGAAGCAGTGTGGCCGTCTTCCCTTATTGATCACTAGTATAATGAACCCGTCCGAGATGTTTTTGAGTTCTACTGGTTTGATTTGGAGATGTATCTTCAGATCCATCCCTGACCAGTCATCTCTAGATGTCTTTTTAAAGTTTGTGCTGGTGCCTCCGGTGTCCTAATCGGTCACGCAGCCCACGATTCACCATAGGTTAAATCCTGGCGGGATCCTGAGAATGCGGACCTTTACAGTCCTTCTGCTTATGTAGGATGGGTATATTAGTATGGGGTCAGTTCTACAAGGGGCCACCGAGTGTTTAATAGCAAGGGTTTTCAACAACACTGAAATAGTGCCGAACTGTCTGACCCTTTCTTTGTATTCTATGTCGTGCTTGATGTAATTCAGTGCAGCTTCAACTTTTGCCTGAGTGGCGAGTTCCGCTTTGCGTGTCTGCACTCAAATACATCTATAATGTAAAGTCCTCCTTTGCGTTGCCACTGTTGCTTCTTTCGGGATAGTTAGGTTGGCATAGGTTCTTTCTCGCTTAATAAGTTTCCATGCCTGGGCCAACTGTTGCTTCCTGTCTGTAATATCCACTTGGTAAATGTTTCTGTTATTCGCAGCGGCAGTTACAAAGGTGTTGTTGTTGTTCACGTTGCTGGGGTTGCTACTTTCAAAGTTTCTCTTGTTGGTGTTGTTGTTGTCGCTGTTGATGATGGTGTTGTTCTTGGTGCAGTTGTTGTTGTTTTCGTTGTTGCAGTTGGTGTTGTAATTATTGTAGCTGTTAGTAGTATTGTTGTCTTTATTATTCTCACTTGTTTTCTCTCCGTTTTCGTTGTTGTTGTCATTATTTCGGTTGTTTCTCTCATATATTTTATTTGTATTGCTTTTGGTGATGCTGTTGGCGATACAGCCTAATGTGGTGTTGGTTTTTGTAATGGTTGTGGGAGGCGCGCTGTTATTCCACTCGACATTACTTGACTGCTGCCTTAACGTTTGGCAGCATGTCTGCTCCATGTTTTTTTTTAAGAGAAACATTTTCAACAGAGAAAAAAATAAATCTCAAATATTTAGGCAGAAATGCCCAAATATTATGAAGTTGCCTTTACACAGGCCTAAGAGGAGTATCTAATGATCCGTTTGTCCCCCAAAATACAATTAATTCAATGAAAAATATTGAAAATTAGCCAACTCACGGAGCTCACAAAAACACGTCTTCACAGCCCGACTATCAATGATAGTAATAATAAAAAAATAAATAAATAAAATAAAATAATAATAATAGTGTCCGAGAATGACAAAGCAACCATTGTCTGAGAATAGCCAATACACACAGACAGAGAGGTTAAGGCCAACTGACCAGATATAGTCAAACACCACAAAGAAAATTTTCCAGCTCGAATGTGGAAAATTAAAACAGAAACAATACCTATAATATTAGGTGCACTAGGAATGATAAAAAAAACACACACAAATACATAGCCAAAGTCCCAGGACTTACAAATATATACAGCATACAAATGATAGCACTACTAGACATTGAACACATAGTAAGAAAAGTACTATCAATACAATAGAAACAACATTAGCAGAAGCTACACTGTTCATACAAGGCGCACAGAGTTGTGCTCGGTAAAGCAGTAATGATACGCAATTAAAATAATAACGGAAATAATAATAATAATAATAAGAAGAAGAATAATAGGGAGGTAAAAAGGATTACGATACCAGGACTTAAAGTGGGAGGTAAAAAGGATTTGCAACTGCCATGAAGTCAAAGTGATCCCGATTGTCATAGACGAACTAGGGACTATCTCAGAAAGTTTCCAGGGATGGTTAAAGAAAATAGGCCCCTTCACGCTTTTTGGAACGCTTCAAAAGGCATGCTTGCTGGGAACAGCAAGAACCCTCCGATACGTCCTGAATATCTGAGGCTGCAGGTAGTGGCTTGATATTCATTTAAACAAACTTTCCAGTTAACTAACATCAATGACTGAGACTCAAAGAATAATAATAATAATAATAATAATAATAATAATAATAATAATAATAATAATAATAATAATGATTTCTTTATTAACCACAAGGGTTTACATAAAGTAGACATTAAGGACAGTGCAGGACAATGCAGGACGGTACAAATGGGCATTTCTGCGTGTAAAAAAAACAAAAACAGAGGATGTAACAAAAATACCAATGAAAATAACAATGAAAAATTCCCCAATAGGGGGGAGACTTCGGAGGGACATTTGTGGAGAAAGCCCAGTAAAAAGCCACAATGACCCTGACCACCAAGGCAAGTGCCCTCTCCCAGTTTTCCACCTTTAGTTTACAGATATATACTCAGAGTCGGCCCATTCACTCGGGCCATTCTTGCTTCTCTCACCCATCTTTCAACAAAATGCTGGGAAGAGAGCACTTCCTTCTCTACTCTGATTTTCCTTTTCAAATGAAATTTGAAAAAGTCAATCAGAGCATTACCGAAGAGGTAAGTGCTCGTCTTCAGCCCTTTCAAACGTGTCCACCATACTATCTCTTTCGCCATGGCCACCAGACAGATAAAAACTGCCTGCCCTTCCCGGCTAAAGGAGGAGGGCGGGGCAATCCTCACGATAGACTCAGATGATAGCTGGATCCGTCCTAAACGCGACAGCAGGTGTTCGACATAAACCCACAAGTCAGCAATTTTCGGACACTGGACGAGTGCGTGCAGGACGGTTTCGTCGCCCTGCGCGCATCTCGGACATGCCCGGCTGACGGCACCTCCATGCCTGTAGAGTTTATCCCGAACTGGCAAGGCTCCTCGGTAGCACTGCCAGGCCAGAGATTTCTGGAAGTTGTCCATAGGCCCCGGCCCGAAAGTTCTTCCGAAGAGATTGGCTAGTTGATTTTCGTCGACGCCTAGAGTTTCCCCAAGTACGTCGTCGCTCTTCCCCTCCACTAATCCTCTATAGAACGCCGAGGTGGAGTTTCCACCGATCACATTGCCCGATTGGTCGAGGGCTGTGAGCGCCTGAAGACATTCCAGTCTCCAGGCGCTCCCTCTCGGTCTTCGCTTGACCCAGGACTGCAGCTCCGTCAAGGAAACGAGCTGGGGAAAAACGCGTCTAGCAAACGGCGACCACACCTGATCACCGTCGAGGAAGAGGTGGAGATGTCGTAGCCTGAGCACGTGCCTGCGCATCATCAGCCACGGCATGCCCAGCCCTCCACGTAGCGGGTGTTGACAACAGATGGACCGCCTGACCATCGGAGCACGTCCCTTCCACAAAAAGCGAAAGAGCAAACGCTCCAGCGCAGTCAGGCGAGGCTTAGGACAAGGTACGACGGTTAGGCGGTAGCAGATGACAGACGCGATGTACGCGTTAGCCACCTCCGCTCGACCTTTCAGGGATAGCATCCTCTCCGCCCATTTCTGGGTGAGAGAAGCCACCCTGCTCGTCACCTCGTCCCAGTTTTTGTCCGTCTGGAGGTCCGGACCGAACCAGACCCCTAGCAATTTAACCGGTCCGTCCGTCCAGCGCCCGACGACGCTGTTGGACGGCATGGACCTGCCTCTCCAGGTGCCGAGCTGCAGGCCCACTGACTTTTCCTGGTTGATCATTGCTCCTGTCACCGCTTCGTATTCTCTTAGTGTAGTGCCGATCGCCTCGATGTGTTTGGCGTTCGACACCACTACGGTGACATCGTCCGCATATGCTGACACGGATCTTCCGCATCCTAGTTCGCGCGGGACCCCCCTCAACGTCTCCAGTTTGTGCAGTAATGGCTCGAGAGTCAATACGTACAAGAGGGACGAGAGGGGACATCCTTGGCGGACCGAGCGCATGATGTTGAACGGTTCCGACAGGTGACCGTTCACTCTCACCACAGAGCAGATGTCGCTGTGCATGGCAGCGATCCAGCCTCTGAAGACGGGCCCAAAGCCAGCCGCCCTCAGGACTGCCGCTAGGTAACGATGGTCGACCCTATCGAAAGCTTTCGACTGATCTAAATTGATCAAGGACCCACCCGTGCCAGGTTCCCTAGCTACCCTCTCTACGATGTATCGCATGAGGTGGAGGTTGTCATGGATGGATCTGTCGGGAATGGCGCATGTCTGCGCCTCTCCCACCAGACCACCAACGACAAGCGCCAACCTCTTTGCTAGCACCTTGGCCAAAATCTTAAACTCTGTGTTTAGCAGAGTTATGGGCCGGAAATTGTCTATGTTATCCCCCTTGTTCGGATCCTTTCTCAGCAGTGCCACCGTTCCTCGGCTCACAGAACTGGGAATTCTCCCGTTCTGTTGCCAGTTGCAGTAGACGTCCGCCAAGAGGCCTCCGAACAAGCCTGGCATCTGTACGTAAAGTTCATAGGGCAGACCATCCAAACCAGGCGATTTACCCCTTGTGCAGCCAGTCATTGCCTCCCGTACTTCAGCGGCTGTTATCGGCTTTTCGCAACACCTCGCCTCAGTGGCCGAGAGCCGCGGCAGTCCGTCGAGGTAGACACTAAAGTCCATCCCTCTACCCGGCCCCCCGCTGCCCCCGAACAGCTGAGCGAAGTGTCGCTGAAAAGCTTCACACATTTGCCCGGGATCGAGTAGCATGCGCCCGTCGTGGTCCACCAAAGACCGGATCGTGGCTTTGTTGCCACGACGCGCCTCCGCCACTCGGGCCCATTGAACGGCTTTCGTCCCCTCGTGTCTGAGAGCACGCACCCTAGCTCTGACAACGCAGCCTTCGTGCTTTGCATTGAAGAATTGGTCAAGGGCCAATTTCGCCGCAAGCACGTCGGTCGCAATGCCTTTGCTAAGCGCCTCGTCTAATTTTCTAACTAGTTCTCCCTCTGCTCTATTTTTCTCTATTGCTAAAGCCTTACTAAATCTAATCGATTCTATTCTAATCGCTCTTTTCAGAGCAAACCACCACTTGTTGTTGACGATGGCCCCCGTCAACGCCCGCTTAACTAGTTCGCTAATCCGGTCTCTGTAGGCCTTGCGCGCTGGTAAGGACGCGTTTAGCTTCCAGTAGCCGGGTCCTCGTCTATGAAGCCTATCTAAGTCAAGCACACAGGTCACGAATTTGTGGTCCGTGTAGCTGACTATCTTGAATTGTGGACAGCCTATGCTAGACCTATCTATTTCCCTACAAAATACTCTATCTAGATATGATCTGGATGACCCTATGCGGTTTGTCCAAGTCCACATTGGCACATTCGGGAAATCCAATCGGTACCTGTCAGACAGTTCAAAACGCCTGAGCAGGTTGGTGAGGCTCTTGCACCCTCCACCCCTATCCGCTAATCCCACACAGTCCCAGCGTGCATCTAAGATCCCGTTCCAGTCGCCCACTAACACTAAAGAGCGGGACGTTCCAAGAAAGGTCTCCAGACGCCGGAAGAAATCAGGCCGCCCTGCTCCTGTCGGGGCATAGACGGCCACTAGCCTGAAAGCTTGCCCGTCTCCGCTGGTCACGTCCAGCACCACCAGCTTACCCTCTGGGTCCAGGAAGATGGCCCGTATGGCGAGATCCAAACCTCTCCGAAAAAGCACAGCAACTCCTCCACCCGATCCAGGACGGCTGGGAGATGCGTACACATCGTAGCCGCCGAAGATCGGTGCGAAGGCGCGTGCTTCGGAGATTCTGGTCTCGCTGATGGCCACTACATCTATGTTTAGTGACCTGAGGTCGTTGAGCAGGTGACCCTGCTTCCATGACGACCCCAAGCCACGCGCATTTATGCTGCCTATTCTGAGTGAGGTCATGTTTAAAATAGAGTGGAAAAGATGGGAAAGACCACTTACCGTACTTTTGGTAGAGGAGGGATGGTTTTTACATCCCTTTTCACTTGATCGTCTGGTGAAGGGACCGTTGAATCGTCCCTTCGGCTGGTCGTCGGCTCTTCTAAGAGAATGTCTGAATATACTCTTCGATTGATGGTTCCTCCTAGGTCCCTGAAATCACCAACTGAGTTGGGGAATTTCGTTTTAATGTTTGTGTATTGTTTCTGTGCTATTTTTAGCAGTCTTATGTTAGTTGGCGTTTTGATTGGTGCTGGTATTATGTAGTCCTGTTGTGAAATATCTGTGTGTTCAATTATGTAAGTCATTAGTTTCTTGTTGTGTGTGTTTATTGCCGTGCATTTGTTTTTCTGGGGGTGGGGTGTGGTTCTGCTATTTTCTTGTCGTTGTTGCTGGGTGTGTGTGTTTTGTTGTTGTGTTTGCGATGTTGGTGCTTGTGGTGGTGGTGTTGAAGGTGTTGTTGGCGGTGGGGTTGTCGCCGGTGGTGATGGTGGCGCTAGTGTGGGTGGTGATGGTGTTGGTGTTGTTGCTGCTGTGGTCTCTTTGCAGTAGACTTTACCCTTTTCTCATTTCTTTCCTCCCTTTTCAAAGGCGACGATGCGCTGCTTCTGCGTTTGTGCCTTCTTACGACCTTTTGCCATCTCTCTCCCACCTCACACTCCATGTCTGATTCTGTGAGGTCGGGGAGGGGTACCAACTCCACTCTTTCACTTGTTGTTGTTGGTGATGTTTGCACTGGAGTCTCTGTTGCAGCTGCATTTGGTATTGCTGTTGTTGTTGTTAGTATTTCCACTGCTGCTGCTGTTTTTGATTTCCGTGGAGTGGGTATGGGTGCCACGGGCCTATCGTTCCTGGTTGCCGCTTGTCCTGTTGCTGGTAGCCGTGGAGCCGGATTCGGAAGGAGGGGGGTTTTCTCCTTTCTCAGGGTCTTCTCGTTGCAGAAGGCCCTGAGGTGAGTCTTCGATCCACAGCGAAAGCATTTCGGGCGTTTGCCCTCAACACTTATGGGCAGTTGAGTGCCGTTATCGAAGTCTATCACATCCGGGATAGCTTCGATGCACTCCTGGTTGGTTTGGATTAGCATCTCAATGGAGGAGCCGACCCAATCTTCTCTTACTTTTTTCTGTACTTGCAGTACAGTTGTTTTGTCCTCGATTCCGACGAGGACAGACGCGGCCAGCCAAGAAGGGGTCATTCCGGGGGGGACGTGGGTCAGTTTGACCCTCACAATTTTTTGCCCACAGTAGGAGGGCACCAACACCATTTCCTCGCTCCTTAGGGTCACTACTGATTGGGCCTTTGCCTCCTGGGGTGTGGCAAAAAGTACGTCTACGGTGGCATATTTTTTGCCTCGGGTGATGTGCGTTTTCCGCTGCCACACAGACCCCAAGGATTTTTGTATTTGGGCCTCTGTGGCTCTTTCCACCCTGCGGGATTTTGTACTTACTGTACGGTACGTGACCGTACAGTGCTCTTGGGTTTCGAAAAAATTTTTCGCTGCCTTGCAGATTGCTCGGTGTCCGTTCTTTGTCACCATCTTCTTCGCTTCCTCTAATTCCTCATTTGTTATGAGGATTGTTTCCAAGTTTTTCGCAATACCTGCAAATGAGATTGGTTTTTCTCTGCTGTTGTTGTTGTCGTCAGAGCTTCTGGTACTTTTGTTGTTGCTGCAGGTACTACGACTACTGCCTCCGCCGCTGTTGCTGTGGTTGTTGT
>OZ024740.1:258207237-258209737 GCA_964016885.1 Eledone cirrhosa | reverse complement strand
TTATAAATGCTCCCCACCCCACCCCCACTCACACACTATCATGCCCATTATTCTATAAATAACAACTGTAACATATTTATTATTTCAAAGACTATTCAATAGGGATGTCTATTACTTGAAACATATTGTCTATTATTCTAAACATATTGAAGTTACTAAAAACCTTACTTAAAATTGGTTAAAAGATAAATGTAAACTCTTATACTATATATTTATCGTATTCTAAATATCGACTGTGTTGATTTTTGGGGCCTAACCAGCAAATTATGTGAGGAAATTCTCCTCAGTCGTAACTTAATATTTTCTACATGTCCTTCATTTCTTTAATACACGTGGAGGAGGTCCACACCAGCAGATGGGAACATTTGGTAGGGTCGCCCTCATTGGTATTTCAAAATTGGCACATCTTTTTCAGCGAAACAGTTTGCCAATAGTTTTGTATTATAAATAGATACTCATAGCTGTACTTAAACATGAATAATTACTGTAATATATACTAGTTCTACCGTAGTAAATGTTTTCTATATCTCTGATATATACACAAATATATATATAATACACAAATGAATATATGTATAAAAAACATACATGTATTCTTCTGTACCGCAAATAACCCCCCCTCACACACACACAGACACACTCATATATATATATATACATTTGTTTGTGTGTCTGTGTGTGCCCGTGCGATTGCGTGTGTGTGCTTGATGTGATTTATCAGGTATATATATCTATTATCAGTTCTGTATATATATCATTTCAGACATAATCTTATCAAGCCTTAGATAATTAGAATGAGCAAATTAATCTATCATACTTATCTCAAATACACTACTTAGCATTTTTGAAGAAAGGCATTCATGGAACTATCCATCTATCTATCTATCTATCTATTCATCTCTATCTCTATCTCTTTCTCTCTATATATATGTATATATGTCTTTCTCTCGCTCGCTCTTTCTCTCACTCGATATATATATACACATATACATATGCATATATATATATATATATATATATATATATATATATATATATATATATATATGTCTAATTACACACACACACTCACACACATACACACACATACATACATGCATACATATTTACCTGCCTACTTTTTCACCTACCTACATCTCTATCTATCTATGTATCTATTTACATGAACACTGAAGCATACGCATACACACAGACATCCAGAGAGCCCCAGGTCCCTGGGTGAATGTAACACTTGGTATTATGTTTCTTACTACAGTAAAACTCGAGTTCTGGTTTCTTTCACCCATTTCACCACCCCCTCAAGGATTTACAAATAGGCTAATAAAGAGCTATAAAATGAAGAAACATTACATGCAACCATCTAAGGCTAATGAGGAGGGTTCCCCCACATTTGTGGACAGCCCTTACTACCAATGGTAAGTGATCTCTTACAATTCTACCTACAAGGTAGAATATATATCAAGCACATTTCCAATTGGCTATATGCACAAGTCATATATACCCATTTATATGTTTTTGCAAAGACATTTCAAGATACTGGCATAATGTTTGGAAGCCCGTCAGATGGATTATAACCGTAATTCAAAGTACCAGATTCGTTAAGTATGCTCATTCATGTCTGTGGAATGCTCAGTCACTTAAGTTGAACAACGGGAAAACTCATCGTCGTAAAAGACGGGGACCCATTTCATTATATTACAGTAATTAAACATGCCAACAGATACATTGCCTAACTCTCATAATACGTCTAATACGATAGATTATCAATGAGATTCTCTCGAACATTCTAGAACATTCTACTCAGGTGATACTGCTATCTCAAACATTTATCCTCACACAATTGTCAGACTATTGTCATGTTTTGTCGTGGAAAATCTTATCTAGTTTAGTGTCTGCTACGAGCATCATCATCGCAATCACCACAATCACCACCACCATTTTTTGCTATATCAATTGCTATTACGTTGTTCTTTTTGTTGTTGCTATTGCTGGTTTTGCAGTTGTCCTCGTTGTTGCTGTTGTTCTCACCCCTGTTCTTGTTATTGTGCAGTGCAAAATTACAATGCTGTCAAAACGTAATTTTTTAGCCTTTTTGTTATCATAACGCCACCGCCTTTACCATACAAATCTATTTATTCTAAAGTGTTCATTAATAAATGCAAATCAATTATGTTCCGACGATGCAGCCAGTCGTCAGGGTCCCACTCCAGACGTTTGACTGTGTGTCATTCATGGGATTTCTGTGAAAGTTAGAAAATCTTGGCAGTGGCTATCTTCGCTCCAGGCGTTAAGTCCCTCAATACGTTTAACCTGCCGACAGAACAGTTACCGGGGTATGGTTGAAAAATGTACCGGAGTCAGAAGTGAGAGTTAGGTGAAAACCAGCATACCAGTTCGTCCATAAGGTTATCACTGACAAACTACAAATTATTTTCTCTACACGAACATCTTTGTATTGAGATAACTTTCCTTTAAATCCTAGAAAATAGCACTTTCGTTA
>OZ024740.1:258172237-258202237 GCA_964016885.1 Eledone cirrhosa | reverse complement strand
TAGCATGGATATTACACTTGGCCTGTGTTGCTTAGGAGGAAAGGTCAGACTTCCACTGATAGCGGACCCTCCAGCTTTTATCCATATACTGCTTACAGACCATACTTACGAAGCTAAACACTTCAGAAGCAATGTTATGCGATATATTGCTGTGTTTCAGATGACGTCCTTTGGAGCTGAAAAAGGTCATACTGAAAAGGTTATTTCACATTTAAAATTAAGGTCAAATGCTACTATTTAATCGGCAGTTTACTACTCCAACCTAATAAGGAAGTTTTGTAAATAAATTAATTGTTTCTACATTTGGCACAAGGCCAGAAATTATCCCAGTGTATTACTGGTACTTTATTTTATCGACCCCATAAGGATGAAAGGCAAAGTTAACCTCGGCGGGATTTGAAATTAATGCTTTGAAAGTTCACTAAAATAATCTCTTCAACATTTTCTACTGAAAAAATATTTTTCCTGTCTACTATTTGCATATATATATATATAACTTTGGTAACTTTTGATAGGTTTCGGCCAGTATTGGCCCAGGCCATGTCTAATATATATATATATATATATATATATATATGTGTGTGTGTGTGTGTGTGTGTGTGTGTGTGTGTGTGTGTGTGTCCAATGGTAGCTAAGACGCTTCCATATGCCAGTTGAGCACTCTATGCTCCTACGGAGCAGAGTATTATAGAATGGAAAACGAAAAATCAGTGATGCATTGGAACTCAATTTATTGTGTGTTACGATTGTTTCCCCGGCGAACACCTCGAGGTGCGATCCGTGTATGAAACAATTTTGTCTAGTGCCGTGTGCAAAGACAGAAGGCAGGGTGGACAGGTCAATGTCCTGCCACTAGAAATAGCAGCAGTTCAAACGACCAAGTGTTATCTCAACACGGCACTAGACAGAATTGTTTCTTTCATCATTCACTCTCATCTGGGAACAGTTTTGTATGGCGTCAGTTTGTGATTTAAAGTCGGGAATTTTATATTCTCTGAGCGAGAAGAGCCTTCTGAAGAGAGTCCACTTCTCAATGAAAAGCCGCTTTGATTATCCGTTTATTTTGGAACCGCGGTAAAAGCACATATAGTAAGTACAGCGAATTTTTTAAAATTTAATCTAAAAATGTTTCTCTATTTGCTAGACCTGGATTTTATATATATATATATATATATATATATATATATATATATATATATATATATATATATATATATATATATATATATATATATAACGAAGGGAGTATGGTAAGGAACCAGGTGGACCATAACGCACCAGAGTACTCGATACTTTGGGTAGTAGTGCAGGTAATAGGAAAAGTAGCTGTCGAAATGGCTTGAGCTCTGCCGTCGGGGTCCTGACTATTTTCCTATATATATATATATATATCGGCGGGTCATGCTGCCATTAAAAACACACGCACCTGAGTGTTTTCACTTCAATTTATTATAAATTTCCATTAGGTTGTTCGGTTGATAACCGGATGGTTGTTTATATATTGTCAAAACTCATTTTTTGTCTTTCCTTTGTTCTGTCCTACAATATTTTGTGTTTTTGTGTGTTGTGTCCAACACACATTAGCTAGTAATACTAGCTATCTACAGAAAGATGACGTACTGAGACGAGCAACACATATTAGTAGTATCAAATCTAATTACCTAAGATGAACTAGAAAATAGTTATCAAATACATAACAGATTAAAAATAAAATGAAAATATAAAAACTTATATATCTATAGAAATATATATATATATATACACATATATATACATATACACAAATACACACGCAAACACATATATATAGATACACATATATATACACATATATATATACATACACAAACACGCACATACACACATATATACATACACATATATATATTTATATACACACATTCACAAAACACATATAAATAAAAACATACATGCACAGGCACATAAACATGCCCACATACTTATACATATACTGATACATAAAAACATACACCCACCTATATACAACAACTCTATATATACATCTTCTGACACACATACTTATAAAAAAAATCCTCTAAACATAAACAATTTTTCATATATAAAAAACAATTACATACAAAAAATTCTTACGTAAAAAATGAATACATATATACATATGTATATGAAAACAAACACACACACACACACCCACACACACACACACACACACACACACACACACACACACACACACACATATATATATATATATATATATATATATATATATATATAAATTAGAATTGGTGCTCTGAAATAGCGATATATATATGAATGTATATATAGTGTATTTTGTAATACACTGTATGCTTAATTAAAAGCATTTCGAAGACCTTACACTATTGTTTTAGAGTAGTGACAGTCTCACTTACTTTACATTTTCAGCAAACAGGGGAGATGAAGCTGACAGAGTTCTGTTTCGTACTTTTTGGTACTTATCAAAGCGAAGTACTCCACCTGTTTGCTGAAAATCATGAATACTTGATTCTTATAGAATTCTAGTAATAATCAGGAACTGATTATACAGAGCGGTTGCCGGTCAAGTAGAAATTGAAAATTAGAATTGGTGCTCTGAAATAGCGATATATATATGAATGTATATAAAGTGTATTTTGCAATACACTGTATATAAGAATCAAACATTCATGATTTTCAGCAAACATTCAAATGGCTACAGTCTGGCTGGACTACAGGAAAGCTTTCGATTCTGTTGATGATAGAGGATGATAGAGGCCCTCCAACTTACTAAAGTCCCAAACATTATTATCAGAGCCATAGAGAAGCTGTCTTCTTCTTGGGCTACTATCCTAAGGTTAAAGACAGAGAGGGAGGACTCTATTTTCACTGATAAAATAAAATATCGCAGGTGTATATTTCAGGGAGACAGTCTCTCTGTGATATTATTCATCTTGTCATTAAACCCTTTGTCCTTTCTGCTCAAGAACTGTGAAGGATACATCATTGGCTCACAGGAGGACAGAAATACGAACCTAACCCATAATTTCTTTGTGGATGATCTGAAACTCTATGCCAAGAGCATCGATGAGATGAAGAAAAATCTTGACCTGGTTACAACGTTCTCAAAGGATATAGGAATGGAGTTTGGCTAAGATAAATGCTAATATTTGACTGTAAAGCGGGGAAAAACAACAACCCAATCTAGCAACATTGTCATCAATGGCCTAACTGTTTCACCGATATCTGATGAGGACTGCTACAGATACCTGGGGATAGATGAGGACATATCTTATAATGGTGTCTGTAATAAGGAACGCAACCAGGGAATACTACACCCGATTAAGAAAGATTTGGTCATCGGAACTCTCTGCGCAAAACAAATGTGTTTGCTGTGCTTGTCCTAACACCAATGTTTGGAATACTCAATTGGACGATAGACGAAATCCGAGCCGTTGATGTTGGAACTCGAAAAATACTAAACAACACCGGAAACTTCCACATTAACAGTTACATGGACCGCCTTTACTTGAAACGTAAGCAGGGAGGCAGAGGCCTAACATCAGTCCAGACAGCATTTGAATGTCGCATCATATCCCTCCGACATCTACGAACCTCGAAGCGTAGGAGCCCGTCTCTCGAGCAAGTCTATCTGCATGAATCAGATAAGATCATGAGAGTTGGGAAGGAAATCCTCGAGAGATATTCCCTGTGTGATAATCAAAAACTCACACCCAGGGAAGTCGTTCAGCAGTATCGCAGTGAATCCATGGATGAAAAACTGCATGCTTATCAGCAAAAAATCATGCATGGATATGTTGCCGTGAAGCTCCAGAGTGGTCTATCTTGGACCAGAACCGCTATATTGGCTCCCACTTTGAAGGATAGGCTTTTGCAATCCAAGAACAGGAAAAAGGACATAGGTATGCATAGGAAAAAAGATGTGATAACAAGTGCAGACTCTGCAGAACTAACATCGAGGATATCACCTATGTCATCAGCAGCTGCCCAAATATGTCATCGCGGTACTATCTACCTATGAGGCATGACGTAGTGGCCAAAACACTGTACAATGCAATCCGTAAAAAAGATAGCCCCGATAATAAACACATTAAAAGCTACAGCAATGTGAAAGACATCCATGTACATAATATGAAAGAGTACTGGTGGAATGTAAAAACCCCAATAAAATGCAGACATAACAGACCAGATATTATGATATGGGACAGAGAGAAGAAAGCATGCACAGTATTGGAAATTAGATGCCCAGCAGATGCCAATATAATATCAAAGATTAGCGAAAAGGAGAATATTTATGCAGAACAGATGAGAAATCTGCAGATACTCCACCCTGATTACACCTTCAGATTTATGCCTGTGATTATTGGGGCACTGCGGTATGTTAGCAACTGCCTCAATACAAATCTTGAGAAGCTAGTCTTCACAGGAACAGAAAGAACACAACTAGTTAGGAAATTACAAGTACAATCCATTAATGGAACCTTAAAAATATGCAAAACATTCCAAAAGTTTTGCATCTAATAACTGCATATACACATGTACAGATACAAAGCATACACACATGCACACATACAATTCAAAATATCCACATCCACACATACAGTAACATCCATATCTACACATGCATGCATGGATACATAATCTACCTAGTTGATGTTGTGTAAATTCCAATGAGAGAGACTTGTGTCTATGTTAGAAACCGACTCTCTCTCTATTGGGAAAAAATTTGTGAAATTATAAAACCAGAAGAACATACATTATATATATATATATACATATATCTAGGGAGTGTAACTTGGAGTTACAGTAGGTTCACTCGGGGGAGCACTCGATGTTTAGGTTCACTTTTGTGTCGAGTTGTAGAGCTATACAGAGTGTATTATATTGAAAAGATAACAAGGACGATTGGTTACTCCTTCATTACATTCATTGGTTGGTGACGCGCATTTCGCCACTGATCAGCTCAAGGTTCGATCTGTATCGATCTTACCCGACTCTGTAATCTGCAGCTCGACGGACCCCTTAAAATGCTAGTTGAAAATGAATACATGCTATATGATAAAGTCAGAAGTTCATATATTGGTCAATAAGGCTTGTTTTGATTGGTGGAATAGATCATAGGGATGTTTTCGCCTGTAGTGTATGTTAGGGGTGGACGTGATGATAAGATGGTGGTGCCGGTCGCAGGCTGATGTAGGCTGTGGTGTGGGGATGGTGGATTGTCGGTAGACAGATTGGCGTAAATTTGTGGCAGATTATTGTGTGTGTTGTGGGTGTGGTGTTGTTTGTGGTACTGGTGTTTCTGGTGGTGTGATGGACCTGTAGGTGGTGTAAAATACAATGAGGAGATACATACATAGACACACTTAGTCTGACAAAAACGTTGTATACATACACATGGGTATATATATATATATGTGTGTGTGTGTGTATAGAGAGAGGGGGAGAGTCAGTGGAGATGGCGTAGTACATAAATAGAGGGAGGGGGAGAGCCAATGGAGATGGCGTTGTACATGTATATATATATATATATATATATATATATATATATATATATATAATTGAATATAAAAGAGAGTTAAACACAGATTTAAACATACATGTTTTCAAATCGTAAGGAGCCAAATTCGCTAGGGTTACAACATACTAACTGTTAACAATATGGTTTGCCAGACTCAATTTAAAATAATAAATCAGGAAAAAGAAAAACAAACCTATATTGGGCAACTACCTGAACACCCAGACAGCTTAGGTTGGTTGTTTCGCAATTTTAGCGAAGGAAATTACCAATTCTTTGCTCATCAGTGTGTGTAAAATTAGTAATCCCTTCACTTCTAAGTATCTCAGAATACTGAATAGAGTGCGAATATAAAATTTGTTTGGTAATTTCCTTCCTTGGTAATTTCCAGAATCCAAGAAACCGATGAAAAATTGTTATCGATTTTTATTGATTCATGTCCACTCAAGATGGTCCAGTTTATAGTTCGACCTGTTTGTATATATCGCTGTTGTATTATTGTAGCAACTTGATTCTGGTCGCATTATTCATGTTGTCACAATTCTTTAACGTTTTATGTTCGCTCTTCATGAATGGCTCTTATATTCTTATATTTCGATTGTCATCTGCTATAGTGCAGCTGCAACTTCGGTTATACTCGATTATATATGTATTAAGGGTCGGATTGGCAGTACCGGTAGAGGGTCGGACACCATGCTTTGCAGCATTGAGTTACAGCCCTTTAAGATCTGAGTTCAAATCCTGCCGAGGTAAATTATGCCTTTCATCCTTACGGGGTCGATAAAATAAAGTACCAGTCAAGCACTGGCATAATTGCTGGCTCTGTGACAAAAGTATATATATATATATATATATATATATATATATATATATATATATATATATATATATATATATATGTGTGTGTGTGTATGTGTGTGTGTATAAAATTGAAAAGGTGGAGAATAACATGGTCAACAGTACAAAAAAGGGGATTTATTTGCAGTCTAACAATTGTTTCACTGATAGAGTTGTCTATAAATTGCTGAACACTAAAAGCAGTGCCACTCAATTTTAAATACGATGTTAACTCTATTAGATCTTCGGAAACTGTTAAAAGAATATATATGTAACCGGCAAATTTACAAATTCATATTACATCATCAATAATAATATTAATAATAAAGATATAGAGAGAAAAGGAGGAAGAAAGGGAGATAGATACAGTAAAGAAAGAAAGGAAAGGGAGGAGAAAGAAGAAGAAGGAAAAAGAGAAAGAAAAAGAAAAAGAAGAAGAAAAAGGAAAAATTATTATAGATTGAAATATAAAGAGAAGATATATAGAAGATGGTCGTAGATAGAGGAGAGACAAACATAAGTAGAAATAACTGTTTCTACTTTTGGCACAAGGCCAGCAATTACCCAGTACATTACTGCTACTTTATTTTATCGACCCCGTAAGGATGAAAGGCAAAGTCAACCTCGGCGGGATTTGAACTCAGATCGTAAAGGGACATAAGTAGAAATAACGTAGGATAGAAAGAAGAATAGAGGGACAAATAGATGAATAAACGAATACATGAATTAATGTAAATAAAAATAAAAGTAGATATATAAAAAATATATGAAAACATATATAAAAATGAATAAAATATATAAAAAATGAATTTAAAAAAAAAAATATATATATATATATATAAGTAGAAGGGATATTTAATTTGTTGGAAATCCGACAAATATAAATGTTTATGACTGATTCAGAGCACTCGAGAGTGTTCTGGAGTAAATGTTCAATGATATTAAATAAATAGAAACTATATTTATAAAACCATATTTATTTTATTATATATATTTCAAGGGCACCAAAACACTTTGGTACGCTTTCTTCAGGTAAAATACAAAGTTTGTTTTATATATAGAGACATACCCAGAAAAATCATACCTTATCAGTTGAATATTCCCTGGATAGTGGAAATGTATAATGGATTTTTCAAACTTATGGGTGAATATGCAAATGAATATGTAAATAATTGAAAAACAACCGTTAATTTAAACGACTATGGAGAGTTTAGATATATAATATATATAATAGTAAGAGATAGTAGAAGAAAAAAATAGTAAGAGAGAAAAGAGAAGAATGAAAAAATAGTAAGAGACAGAGAGAGAAGAAGGAAAAAAGCAAAGATAAATTAAAAGCTCATATAACGTTAATTTGAAGGAAATATATTCGAACAGTTATCTATGTACATATGTAAGTATATATTTTAATAGTATATTAAAAGGATAATTTACAATTATTAATTAATTGTTTATAATATGAGTTACGAGGGATGATTTTGTTCTGTTTTAAGTGGATAAATAAATAAATAAATGGGTATGTCGGTGCCACTTCTACAGAATTTAAACTTCTTTCGGAAGATTTGATAAAAAAATCTTCAACTTCAAACCTGATATTGAACTTAAAATGCAAGAATATAGACTATTCATTATCTTGGAAAACAGTTTCGGAAGTACCCACGTACCGAAACACAATTTTATCTAGATTCTGTAAATTGTGTATTGAAGAAATTTTTTATATAATTAACTGTAAAAACTCTATTAATCTCAGAACGAATTTATTTAATTCTTGTAGACATAGCCATAATTCAATATTCAGAACTATATATAACTTATAATTATACTTATAATATTCCTATTAATCTCCATAACAATGTCATCTACTTTATTTTTGATATATTGATATCTCTAAATCATATCTCTAAGATTTGCTGTACTTCCACTTTAAAAAAAAATTTCTTATAATATATACGTATATATTTAAAAAATTTTAAATAGCATATTTTTTAAATAATTTTCTTTTTTTATTTTCTTTTATTTATTTTTTATTTTTTATTTTTTATTTATTTATTTATTTATTTATTTTTTTTTTTTTATTTTCTATTTTTTTTTTTCATTTTTTTTTTTTATTTTTTTTTTTTATTTATTTATTTTTTTTTTTTTAAATCTATTTTATTTATTTATTTATTTTTTATTTTTTTTTATTTTTTATTTATTTATTTTTATTTTTTTTAATTTTTTTTTATTTTCTATTTTAATCTTTAATTTAAAAAAATTTTTTTTTTTAAACTTAAATTTTTAAAATTTTTAAATTTGTTAATTTTCTTAATTTCTTAATCCCTAAGTCTTTATTAAGTACAATGACACCCTTTAAAGCTATTATTTAAATGTAGATAATAACCACTAACTGATTCTGGCTAAATGTATCTTAAGCATCCATACTTATTTTGACTAAATAGTCTCACACTAACGAATAAATAAAATCGGAGTTTATCTTTCCTTATCTTCCTTTTTCAATCATATAAATAGTATTACTTAACTCCGTTAATTTAATTTTAAATCATTCTTAATTTTAAATACATATTTATTTACATAATATACCCATTTATATATTTATTTATTTATCATCTACTTAAAACAGAACAAAAACATCCCTCGTGACTCATAATATAAACAAATTATAAACAACTAATAATTGTAAAATATCCTTTTAATATAAATACACATACTATTAAAATATATACTTACATATATACATAGATAACTGTTCGAATATATTTCCCTCAAATTAACGTTATATGAGCTTTTAATTTATCTTTGCTTTTTTCTTTCTCTCTCTTACTATTTTTTCCTTCTACTCTCTCTTACTATTATATATATTATATATCTAAACACTCCATAGTCGTTTAAATTAACGGTTGTTTTTCAATTATTTACGTATTCATTTGCATATTCACCTATAAGTTGGAAAAATCCATTATACATTTCCACTATCCAGGGAATATTCAACTGATAAGGTATGTTTTTAATGGCTATGTCTCTATTTATAAAACAAACTTTGTATTTTATCTGAAGAAAGCGTACCAAAGTGTTTTGGTGCCCTTGAAATATATATAATATATATATAATATATAATATATAATATAAATTAGCGAGAATCGTATTTCGGCTATTGGAAAATAGGGAAAAACAACTTCCGAGATGTGTGGTAAGCGCTCAATAGATTCTAACGAACCAGAGCTACAACATACGTTAAAAGGCCAAACACACTGAGACGATGGTTAAACCATTCTCCGCACAGCCATAGAAACGACCAAGTAATTCGGGTCAAACAAAAAAAAAATATGATTGAAAAATTTACCCGGACCCCTGGATGGTTGGTGAAAATCCAGCATTTGGGTTTCTGCGACTCCTAAATCAAGTATTGTCCGCTTAGACAAATAATGTTAAGCTTTTGGTAAGATGATTGAAAAAGGACGTCACTTTCTCAACAGGCTTTTAGTTCAAGTGCCAGGCCAAGGATTGACCGTTACCAAACCCACGTGGGGCTCGACAAGAGAGGCAACCCTTATTTTTGGCGGATGAATTCAGTATGTGTATTATTATTGCAAAATTGCAAAATATCACAAAACGAATTAAGTTCTCAACAGAATGGTTTTAAAGTTAACAAAAGCTATTCATCAGTCAATAGAATCAACTATAAAAATCAAGAAAATTAACTGGTCAATAGCTAGACTCTGGAGATTATATATATATATATATATATATATATATATATATATATATAAAGAGAGAGAGAGAGAGAGAGAGAGAGAGAGAAAGAGAGAGAAAGAGAGAGAGAGAGAGAGAGAGAGAGAGAGAGAGAGAACTTAAATTAATTTCGGCAAGTATAGGCCCATTCTGCCTTAATACCACTAAATGATATATATATATATACATATATGTATATATATATATATATTAATAAAAGGAATTCCAACTTTGTCTGATTTACTCGTTTTATTTACAATCCTTTAAAATTTATAATGGTATTAGAATGAAATAGTACGGTAGAATATTAAATGTGAAGTGTTAATTGAACAAGTACTTTCATGCTTTCGCAATCTTCAGGTTCACATTCTCTGGTGACAGTCAAGTTTGCAATTTTCAACTGTCAAAGTACTTGTTCAATTAAGACTTAACATTTAATATTCTACCATACTATTTCATTCTAATACCATTATACATTTTAAAGGATTGTAAATAAAACAAGTAAATCAGACAAAGTTGGAATTCCTTTTATTAATATAATCTTCTATACACAATCATACACACCCGTGTATATTTCTCTCTCTCCATCTCTCTCCCCCCTCTCTCTCTCTCTCTCTCTCTCTCTCTCTCTCTCTCTATATATATATATATATATATATATATATATATATATATATATATATATATATATATATAGTCTTTAAAGCGATGAAATACCAATGATGGTTGGAAGATCACTGATGAAGGACTAACTTTATTCCTATGTAACCCATTAGCAACCCCGCAGCACGTTTATTTCATATTTACACATATTTTTTCCCCCGCTGTTACACGTCTATTTCGTTCTTACTGCTTCCTCTTTCTCTGTATCTTTACCCTCTCTAGCAGTCACTCTCTCTCTGTTAGCCTCTTCCTCACCCTTCACTCACTCATTCTCCGTTACTACTTCTCCTCCTCCACCTTCTTCTCGTTTGACCTATGCGTAATTCTTTTCTTTCGCACGCTTGGCCAGGCCGGTCAGCATTTTTTCTCTCTCTCGTCTACGATTTCACAGAACTTATGGTTACCGAATTCACAGACTAGACCCCTTCTTCCTCCCGTTAGACCTGTACGAAATTCCTTCCTTGCTCAAATTTCAACCAGGTTTGATGGTCTTTATTCTCTCTCGTTCACGATTTCACCGAATTTAAATTCATAGAAATTTGGGACTTGACTCCTTCATCCTCTCTTTTCGTTGCTTCACCATTTTTGTTTGTTTACACTCGTGTCCCCTTTATTTACGTGTCCCAACGACTTTTTTTAGCCGTTGCTCGCACCAACCGGAGGTATATGGTCTTTAAAGCGATGAAATACCAATGATGGTTGGAAGATCGCTGATGAAGGACTAACTTTATTCATATGTAACCCATTAGCAACCCCGCAGCACGTTTATTTCATATATATATATATATATATATATATATATATATATATATTTATATATACTAGCAGCAAAACTCAGCGTTGCTCGGGAATGAATGTGGTACTTATATATTACAGGAACGGCACAAAAGATGTAATATAGATATTAGTTATTCTAAATTCCATTTATTGTTGAATGAAATAAATTCTGAATTCATAAAACAGAAATAATAAAAAATGAAAATACAACATATATCACTTTTATGAGAGGAGATACATTCTATCACATATATAAGGAAATTAAGTAAGAACTACTAGGTAAACAACATTCTCTGTTTCCTGGTTTGGATCATACAGAAATAAACTTTGTAAACTACCCACCCTGGAGTATTATGTAAGGTGACAACACCTGATGACAGTAAGAACTTTCTATTTCTTGGCTTCTTTTTTAAAAAGTAAAATGTGGATTAAATGAGAAATGAGTAAATATTACATGAATATCATCACGAAGGAGATATAAATCGATGACGAAGCTGACCACATTTAAGTTGTCATAAATAATAATAATAATAATGAAATTATTGTGTACAATGCTCAGGTGCACTACAACTCATCAAAGGTGCATGTATAGTACATAGAATAATGTTCAAATGTCAGGAAAATGAACAGTGTATGAGTCATGAAATACATGTGTGCGTGTGTATGGAGGGGGCACATCAGGTGCAGTGTTGGCGAACATCAGGAAGCTTGGAGGTTTTAAAAGATACAGTATCTCGACAGCTAACAGCTGATGCAAGTAGTTTGTTCTATGCTTCAGCAACTCTGAGCGTGAAAAAATGTTTCCGAAAGTCATGGGAGCTGTGCTGTTTTCTGACTTTGTAGGGATGCCTACGGGTGTTAGACACATGGAAATCAAAAAGGTGCTCAGGGTTGTTGTTGGCAAGATGGTTGATAATTGTGTGGGTTGCCAAATGTAGGAGCCAAGTCAGTTGCCAAATGTAGGAGCTTCAATGTATCCATGCCCTGGGAAGCAAGGCGTTCAAGTATGGTAGATGCCTGATGGAAGGTATTCGCTTGGTTGCACGTCCCTGAACAGTTTCCAGGATATCAATGTTCTGAGCAAGATAGGGGTTCCAGACTGGTGATACAAATTCTAAGTGTGGCCGCACCATAGCTGTATACAGCTTTAAATAGATAGCAGGAGAGCGGCTGACAAAGGTCTTGACAATTTTAGAGACGTGCTTCGTCCAACTCAAATCGCTGTTGACAGTAATGCCCAGGTCACGTTCACAAGAAGACTTCTTGATATTAGTGTTGTGAGGGAGTATGTGGACGCTAGGTTTCTACTCCCAAAATGCATGGTGGTACACGTGTCCACAGCCAACTTGAGTTGCCAGTCCGTGATCTCTTGTTGCATTGTGTCTAGGTCTGATTGCAGGAAAGATCTATAGTATTCAGGATCTTCCTTTTTATCTCAAGGTACAGCTTGAGGTCATCTGCATATTTCAGTATTGTGAAATTCTTTAAGTTGGCATCTATGTCATTAATATATGCCACAAACAAAAGCGGACTAAGAACAGATCCCTGTGTTACACCAGATGACATCTCCTACGGTGAGGAATGCTGTCCTAGAACCGTGACTACCTCTCTTCGACTGAGAATGAAGGACTTCAACCAGTTAAAAGGATCATCCTTCGCACCCATTGCAGAGAGTTTTGTCATATGTCTTTTGTGTGGCACAGAATTGAAAGCTTTAGCAAAGTCAAGGTAAACAACATCCACCCATCAGCCGCCAAGAACAAAACCCAGACTCTGGCCCAGAAAACATGGAACCCTGAGATGGTGTTTGTTTCAAGGTTTTCTTAAGAAAGAAGTAATTTGTAGACAAATATTTAAAAGTACTTACAGCACCGAATGGAAGAATTGTTATAGGTTGGTTCAAAGACCCTTTTAGCCTGTGTAACCTGCCCCTCTCACATATGTGTGTGTGTGTTAATGTGTGTGTATGTAATCTAATAAATATATATTATAACAACAAGGATATGGTCCGAACTCCCACAATCATCGCCTCCATTTCTCTCGCCCTCCCCATCTCTCTGCATGGTGAGCAAATGGGGTCCCATGTGCTGGCCTTCCCACAGCCCCGGCGGATAGAATGGAGAAGGTGTTTCCACGAAGGATGGTAAAGGAGATGCGCTGGAAGAACCATTCCATCTCGCGAGGCTCACACCTGCGACTGGCCACCTCGGCGCCTATGGTGATGAGTAGGGAGGTAGCCCTATGGTCATGTACACCAGAAGCTTCCTCTGCCAAGGGCTCGACCACAAACCTGTCGGAGAGCGACCGGTACTTGGAGAGTTTGCCCTCCTCAGCTCGACGTGCAGAAGAACCTGGGTTAGTCGCAGACTGCACCAGTTTGCGGCTGGAGAAGGTGTCGTTGCAAGTGGCATCCCAGACGAGGGGTTTGCCACCGCGGAGCGGGAAGGTGGTCATACTGTCTGGCCTTTTGCCGTCCTCCCGCTCCAGCCCCTCCGGCTGGAGCTGGGAAGGGAATCCAGCAGCGTCCAAGCCATGCTTTATGACCTCGTTGAGGGCAGCATGGCGTGGGAGGCGGCCGGCACTCTGGTGATAGGAAAGCGGATGGAGGCCGAAAGACTCCACCGTGGACCCACAGCGATATTTATGTGGCTCGCAGATCCGGAGGCCAAGTCTCAGGGAAATTCCGATGCGCAGGCTATCGTCGTCCAGCTGCGTGGCAATGGAGAAGGAGGGCAAAGCATGGAGCCAGGCACCACTGTCGGGTCTGGAAACCGCACGAAAACAGGCATGGTGCCTGTCTGAGGTCAGGCTGCAATGGATGGCATCCCAAATCTTTTGGAGGGACTTGCCGTCAGCAGGGGTAGAAGGAAGAGGGACGTCTACTGGGCTAAGTCCCAGCCGGTCCCACGTCTCGCAGGCGGCGTCATATTCCCCGATCACAGAGGGTTCCATTGTGCTTTGGAGAACCCTGCTGACGAGGACGCGGCATGAGGTTACCGACGAAAGAAACGCCGGCTACGCAGCGAGATCGGGGACCGACGGCGAAGGCCACTATATCTAACAGGTAAAGTGGCCTGTTGCCATCCAATGTCGTCAAACCTGACTTTGCATATTTCCTCAGCTGCCACTCGGATACAGGTACTCAGGTCAGCGAGGAGAGATGCGTGGCTGTAGCACGGAGCGCTCCGAAGTGTATAGAGGAGCTTCGGCATGGCGAAGAGTTAGGTGGCCGTCAATCAAGCCTAGTCGGCTTGTGACGGTCTTGAGTTGCTGGAGCCTGGACCTGATGGTGGAGTGGATGGCCGGTGAGTGGATCGGTGACCCGAGCATTAGGACATCCTTTTGGGGGTGTCACCTTTACCTGGTGGATAATGGACCACATGTCCGAGACGGAGGCTGCAAAGCTCTCAGTATCGTGGTTGACATTCTCCGACCGGAACCAGTTGACCAGGAGGCCGGTTCCCGCCAGGGCAGGAACCACCTATTTTAGGTCATGGCAGACAGACTTTACGGGCCCGCCCAACGTAGCACCCTCCAGTTACCAATCGTTGAGAGGGGCCGTGATACTCCGGGCAATGTCGTCTATACCAAGAGCAATAAGGAGGGGGCCCAAAGGGTCACCTTGTTGGACCCCAGTGGCTGAAGGCATGACCGTTTCAGCAACAAGGTGCATGCTCGGGGCTCCATATGACAGGTAGGCCAGTGGGTAGGCAGAGGGGGCTCGGCTGAGGCAGGCATCGAGCAGATGGTCCCGGAGTATGCAGTTAAAGGCATTTCTCATGTCAAACTTGCCAATGAGGTGCCTGGAATCCCTGGATGCCGGTTCCGGTGGGCACTGCTGAAGAAGTGCTTGGTTGCATGTGCGGCCCCCTCACAGCCACCGGTCACACCGACACCCAGTTGCACCGGACTGAGCTCCTCACCTAATTCAGATGTGATGGACCTGCATACGACCTTAGCAGCCAGCCTCCGGAAGAGATTGCCCGATTGCCCACAACGATGGGACGTATGCCACCCTGTAAACGGAAAGCTAGATTCATTGAGGCTCAGAATGTTATTGTGCTTATTATTATCACCCTACTTTAACAAAACCAACTAGCTGTGTCATTTTGTTGTAGTTTGTACCTAACTTCGCTTAACTTTCTATGACTGATGTAAAATAACTTTATAAAAGATAACGCAATGTGGCTGAAGTTCTACTTCCTTCTTATAATATTATGCTTTTATATCCTTTACGAGGATTCTAGACTCTTTTGGGTCCCAAACGTTCATTCCTGAAATATACGAGCTTTCATGAAAATTCGTTTTTATTTCTTTTAGATTTACACAGCGTGAATTTCATGAGAGAGGGAGAGAGAGAGAGAGAGAGAGAGAGAGAGAGAGAGAGAGAGAGAGAGAGAGAGAGAGAGAGAAAATGAGAGCAAATAGGAAGTAAAAAAAGGGAGGAATGTTTTCTTCAACACAATTATTATTATGCAATGTAGAATATACAAGAATACACAGATATTTGCAAATATGTAGATAATATATGTATGTACGTGTCCTTCTAAATCTCGGTGAGATTACATTTAGGGGTACACATACTGAATCTCCCTGAGAATTACATTTAAGAGTACATTTGCTGATTCCCCTCAGAGTTACATACTGAATCTACCTGAGAATTATATTTAAGCGTATACATACTGGATCTCCCTGCGAATTACATTTAAGCGTACACATGCTGAATCTCTCTGGGGTGTACATTTAAGCGTACACATGCTGAATTTTTACGAAATTAAATATATTATGTATACACACATTGTAAATATTTAAAAAAAATTTGTATTAGAGAGTAAACTCCTTTAGATTCTTATTAATATTATTGGAAAAACGTGTCAAAAATATCGAAAGAAAATCGATTAAAATTCAATGAAATACAGAGATTGAAAACTAAAGGCAACTTGAGACAATACTTAAATTATTACCAATTTTTTCAGGATGTTGTGTAATTGCCGGTCAACATACAAACAAACAAACTTCCTTCTGATTAGTTCTATCGTTGCTCTGGTATATATATTGTGTGTTAGTTTAGCCTACCGCAATGTTCGATTTGTCAAGCTATTTAAACATATATTATTACTCTAAGGACCTATCTTATCGAGTGCTTTGCTAACTCATCATTTCATATAAGTAGGCCGAATTCACTTGCAAACCGCCAGAGATTCGATTTTACTGATTTCCAATTATATATATATATATATATATATATATATATATATATATATATATATATACAGTTATTCCCGGTATTCGCGGGGGTTATGTTCCTAGAGGACCCGTGAAGAGTGAACAACCGCTAATATTGAAGTTGGTCCATAAAAATGCCTCTAAATTCCAAAACATAACGTAAAATATAGGCCGGTATGTTGTCAATAATTTAGCGTTAAAAATCGTGAAAAATCAAAATATATTGCCACGAAAAAATCAACCGCGAATGTGGGGTTAGCGCATGCCGGGGGTAGACTGTGTGTGTGTGTGTGTGTGTGTGTATGTGTGTGTGTGTGTGTGTGTGTGTGTGTGTGTGTATATATATATATATATATATATATATATATATATATATATATAACGAAGGAGGTGTGGTAAGGAACCAAATATGGACCATAACGCACCCGAGTACTCAATACTTAGGGTAGTAGAGTGGGTAATAGGAAAAGATTTAACCCCGACGGCAAACCTCAAGCCGTTTCGACGGCAATTTCTGGAAATAGCCGTCGAAACGGCTTGAGCTCTGCTGTCGGGGTTAAACTTTTTCATATATACATATACAGTCTACCCCCGGCGCCGAAGACGCTTCGTCCTCGAGGACGCACCCTAATTTTGACAACCAAACATTTGAGGCGGCTCTTCGCTTATCTACACTATTATATTCACTTTCTTTCTTCCTTAGATTAACCAGAGTATTTCCACAAATATATATAGCACCGGCCGAACATATAGCCAGTGTTTTCTCTTTTTTTAAGGGGGGGGGGCATCACTTCGGATAATAATGTTGATAAATTACTACCTTGAGATGCTGTCTGAGTGTATTGGACGAACTAATAGCTAAAATCTTATTAATTTGGAATTTTGTATTAAATTATATTTGCTTTGTTTCCTAGCCAAGGCCTGACCTATTAATTCTACGACACTCCCTGTTTATCATATGTTCTCACCACCATTAGATATAGCTGTATAGAATTCTCTCTTAACGCATGACCGGCCTGCATCCACGGACCAGATTGTCTTCTTACTCCCTCCCCTTTGTTCTACAGGCAAGATCAGCCACACCCTACCCGACGCTATGAAGGAATTTAACTGTTTACAAAACCTTTGACCACTACCCGTGACAGGAATGAAAAACAACAACTTTTAGAATTGTTTGATATGATACTAATTACTACGCTCTCATTGCATGATCATATATGGAATTACTCCTTGAAAAGTTCAGCTACACCGCAGCCGTCCTAACACTACGGCGTTAGTTTAGACCTAGCTATCGTAAAGACACAGCTCAGGGGTCCTGACCCTTTTCCTATATATATATATATATATATATATATATATATATATATATATATATATATATATATATATATATATATATATATATATATATATATATATATATATATATATATATATATACCTGAGGAAATGTGGTAAGGAACCAGGTGGACCATAACGCACCAAAGTACTCAATACTTAGGGTAGTAGAGTGGGTAATAGGAACGAGTAGGACCCCGACGGCTGAGCTCAAGCCGTTTCGACGGCTAATTCTGGACTAATTCTGTCCAGAATTAGCCGTCGAAACGGCTTGAGCTCAGCCGTCGGGATCCTATTCGTTCCTATATATATATATATATCGTTTCTGAATTTGTTTAGCAAGATTCTTTATCTGAAATCGTGTGTTGAAACCGATATTGTTATACTTTGGGAGGGCCATGTTGCCAATAAGAAACATACGCACCAGTTGCTTTCACTTCAATTCATTATAATAAATTTATAATAAATTTATAAATTTCTGGTTGGTTGGTTGGTGCCACAACCAGATAGTTGTTTATATATTAATAATTTGAAATATTTGACTTTTCTTCTCTTTCCCTTCTTTACTTTTACTATCCATATAAATATGGTTTTATAAATATAGTTTCCATTTATTCAGTATCATTGATATTATACTCCAGAAAACTTGTCGAGTGTTCCGAATCAGTTATAGACATATATATTTGTTTAATTACCAACACATTAAATATCCCTTTTGCTTATATATATATATATATATATATATATATATATATATATATATATAAAATTATAAAAGTGGATGAATACTTCAACAGGTACTGTGTACTTGTAGAAATATGCAAGTTGTTTATAATAATTGTGGTTCAATGGTACTAATTCGAGACACCAGAACAATATAAAAAGTTGCGGAGCAAGCGGTTATCAAACAATTCTCTAAATAAATTAAAAAACGATTTAAATAATCACCTGTTCTGTTTCTGTTACCGACGGTTTCATCATTCCAAAAGATTGGAAATCCAGAGAAATGAATCTTCAGACAGCCTACTTTAGGCACAAGGCCAGCAATTATCCAGTGCATTACTGGTACTTTATTTGATCGACCCCGTAAGGATGAAAGGCAAAGTCAACCTCGGCGGGATTTTAACTCAGATCGTAAAGGGACGTAACTATGCTGGAAAGCATGGCGTCCGACCCTCTACCGATACTGCCAATCCACCGCCTTAATAATTATAAATAATGGTATATCGTGCAATGGCCATACTCTATAGCGAGGAGGCAGCGATCATATATATATATATATATATATATATATATATATATAGAGAGAGAGAGAGAATAAGGGAATACAATGTTTTGATGATAAAGTCCTTTATTGATAAGGCAGTTATACATATTTCGAGGACAACAAATGGTTACACAATACAGCGTAGAAGTCACTGTTATGCTCTCTTCAGACAGCTTCTTACATAATAAAGTTACAATCAAGGAGGTAATCCAAAATTAACAAAACGGAAAACAACGAGATGTCCTACACGAGGAAAGTATAAGGAAAAAAGATGAAATCGGAAATGCAAATGGAGTTGTTTTTTTTAAATATATTTATTTGGTTCCTTTACCGGTTTCGCAGTTCTTCTGCTTTTCAAAAGTAGAATTGAGATGGAGGGTTTGTGGTTTTTCTCACATCTGGTTGGTGTTCTAATGTTACTTCTGTTTTATATGGAAAAAAGTGGCTCGAAATGCTAGGTTTTTAGAGAACTAATTTTGTCGGTTGATGACTGTCATGTGAATAAGTATAATCAATCTCGCGCCAGTTCGCGTTACGCGTTACAAAGTTCTTATTAGATTTGCCTTTAAAAAAGTGTGTGTGGGGGGGGGGGGGGGGCTCAGATTGTTTTTTCATATATGAATGAAGTTTAGTTGGTTGATGCAGTCACGTGAATAAGCACATCAGCTTTCGTGCAAGTTTGTGTTTGAATTTCTTCTTTTTACTTAAAAAAAGGGGCTCACGAAGGCTTTTTTTTTACAAATGTAATTTGATTGGTTATAAATGAAATTATGACTGTCACGTGAACAAGTACATTAAATTTCGCGCCCGTATTTTGGAATTTTTTTGTAGCCATTTAGAGAATTTCGTGCCAAACAAAAGATAATGGTCAAGAAAAAAGGGTTGGAGAGAATTGTTCTGGTTCAGTGAGTATGGCTGATGTCCTGGGGTGAAAATATTCAGACTTTCTATTGAAATAAAGAAAGTATGATTGTTTGTGTGCTGGTGTGTGTGTGTGTGTGTGTATATACATACATATATATACATTCATATATTTACCGTGTACCGCCGGTATTCGTGGTCCTGGATATTCGCGGAATTTTCCTTAGAAACCACCGCACATTCATGGAATCGTAAATATCTTCGGCGATTTTTTAAATGGCTTGTTTCGTGGTAAATATATGTTCTTTAAACGCTCAATTATTAATAACAATATACCGTATTTGCCGCCCTATTGGACGCCTCTTCGCATAAGATGCTCTCTCTATTTTTCTTATATTTTACATTATAGTTTGATATATATAGATATTTCTTTATGGACCCCGTCCAATATTCACGGTTTTTCACTCTTCGCGTGTGCTCCAGGAACATAACCCCCGCAAATGCCGGGAGACAACTGTATTATATATATATGTGTGTGTGTGCCTGTGTGTGTGCCTGTGTGTGTGTATGTAATAATGTGTATGTGCATTTATACATCCAGTGAACCACACCTGAGAATACCAAAGAATGCCTCCGAGAAATCTTGTCATTATTAATGGCAGTATTCATGGAGCGTTGGACACCATGTTACATGGCATAGAGATACGGCCTATTAAGTTCTGAGTTCAAATCCCACCGAGGTTAGTTTTGCCTTTCATCATTAAGGGGTATATGAAATAAAGCACAGATAACGTACTGGGGTTGATTAAATCGACTTTCCTCTTTACCAAAATTTGTGTCTAAATCAGAAACCATTATTAATGGCGGTGGATTGGCAGTACCGGTAGAGGGTCGAACGTCATGCTTTGACGCATAGAGTTACGGCCCTTTCCATTCTGAGTTCAAATCCCGCCGAGGTCAACTTTGCCTTTCATCCTTACGGGGTCGATAAAATAAGGTACCAGTAATGTACTGGGTAATTGCTGGCCTTGTGCCAAAACTAGAAACAATTATTAATGGCAAAATCTTTCAGACATCGGACAACATGCTTTGCAGCTCATAGTTACGTACCTTTACCCTGTATGTTCAAATCTCGCAGAGGTTAGCGATGAGGATGAGAGCATCCTCATTGGCTCGATAAAATAAAGTACCAGTATCGAACTGAAGTCGACGTAATCGATTTCCTCTTTCCCTTGAAATTGCTGGCCTTCTGCTAAAATTAGAAACAATTATCAATGGCAGCATCTTTCGTGGAACTGACATCTTTAGAACAATATTTATTTAATGTCTTTAGGATTTAAGTTCAAATCTCTCTGAGGTTAAATTTTCTTTTTATCCAGCGTAGATCAATAAAATAATTGTTTCTATTTTAGGCACAAGGCAGAGCAATTATCCAGTACATTATTGGTACTTTATTTTATCGACCCCGTAAGGATGAATGGCAAAGTTAACCTCGGCGGGATTTGAACTCAGATCATAAAGGGACGTAACTCTATGCTTCAAAGCATGGCGTCCGACTCTCTACCGATACTGCCAATCCATCGCCCTCTAGTAGATCAATAAAATAATGTACCAGCGAAATACTGGGGATCAATACATTCGGCCTTCCTCTCCTCCTTACGCATAAATTAGAAACTATTATTACTTGAGTTTATATTCATCTGTCTGGTGTGATGGGAGAATCTGTCATGGCCTTATCGGACATATATAGATTAGGTCTGGCGCAGGTAGGAAGGGTAAGGTTGAGAACTAAATGTGGTATCAGAAGTAGATAAGAGCTGACAAAAACATACAGACAGGCAGACAAACAGCCACACAGACAAACAGACGGATCAACTAAATGGAAGAGAGTTATCTAGAGTTTAATGAGGATTTACAGAATAGAATGGTTACAAAGTTCTGATATTTTGCAGAAGAATAAATATATTGATGTGTTTGAACTGTTTACTGTTGTCATTGTTGTTATAGTTGTTGCTGTTGTTACAGTTGTTACTGCTGATGTCGCTGTTACTGCTATCATTGTAACTGATGTTGTTGTTGTTGTTGGTCGTGGCGAAGGTGGTATTGTTTATGATGGTGTTGTGGTCAATGGAGTCGTCGATGCTGGGGGTTGAGGTGGCGTGGATGTTGTTGCTTCTTGTGGTGCGGTTGGAGGTGATTTTGTTGTAGCTCTTGGTGCTGTTGTTATTTTTGTCGAGGTTGTTGTTGGTGCTAATATTGATGGTGTTGGTGTTAGCATTGTTGTTGCTGGAGAGGGGCGGTGGCGTCGGAGCTGGTGTTTTTGTTGTTGATTGTGTTTTTGCTAGTGGTGGTGCTGTTGAAGGTGATTGTGTTGTTGATGGAGGTGGTGGCAGCGGGATTGATATTTTTCTTGTTGTTGATTGTGTTGTTGTTGGTGGTGATGCTGTTGTTAGTGTTGTTGGTGTTGTTGTTTTCGTTTACAAATCTAAGAGTTTTAACCTTCTCCAGCAAAGCTCCTTGCTTTGTCCCTATGACTGAACCATTAACCTTGTTATTAGCTATAACCTTATCACTGCAATCACTGATTTTAATCCTTAAGACGATAAAGCTAACTTGAAACAACGAGCAATAGGAGTTGCAATGAATGAATGAATGACAGTGGTTGGGTAATGTAAAGTGCTTGTGTTGGGGGGGGGGGGTAATATGTGGGAAGAAGAGAGAAGGCGAGACACAAAGGAACAAAAGTGAAAACAGCAAAATGGTCGAATATTTATAATAATAATGATGATATTATTATTGGCCACAAGAGCCGAACATAAAGGACAATACAAAAACAGGGACAGTGGGAGTTTACATGCAATCGCTTAAAAAAATTAACAAAATCTATTAACAATTAGCCAAAAAATATATCAACAACAGAATTCCCCAATGGGGGGGGGATACTATCCAGGGGTGATGTTAGGAACCTCACAAATACCAACCCACCCTTATCTCATGAGCACTATAGGAGGGCTCCCCTCTCTCCTTCAATGTTTCACCCACCTATCATAAACAGGTTGTTAGTGGGGGGCATTTTTCTATCCACCCTCATTGTCCTTTCCAAGTGGAACTTCAAAAAGTTGACGGGGGCTTGGCCGAAGAGGAAAGTGTCTGTCTTCAGAACTTTCAGTCGCGTCTACCACACAAACTCTTTCGCTACAGCTAAGAGAAGGCGGCGGGGCAATCTTCACTATGGACTCGGTCGATATCCGGATCTGTCCCACACGTGCTAACAGCTGTTCGACACAACTCCACAAATCAGCAATACACGGGCACTGGACCAGTACGTGTGAAACGGTTCCGTCGCTCTGCGCGTATCTCGGACAGCTCTGATTTACAACACTACCGTGCCTAAAGAAATTATCCCAAGGTAGCGCTGCCGAGCGAGAGATTTCTGGAAATTGTCCATAGGCTCTGGCTCGAAAGTTCTCCAGAAAAGACTAGATAGTTTATTCTCGTTGACATTTAGAATATCTCCGAGAGAGTCATCGCACTTGCCAACCACTAATCCTCTATAGAATTCGAGAGTGGAAGTTCCACTGACCGCATTGCGGTAAGGGCTTGGTAACATTCCAGATGCCAGGCGCCTAATCTCAGTCTCTTCTTTGACACGGGACTACAGCTCAGTCAAAGAGGCGAGCTGCATTGTTTATCCTGCGGCAAAACCACACACCTGCGAGTCTATTGCACCCAGATCAAAAACGTAGAGGACCGCAAACCTCCATTGCTGTCAACACCAGTGCGTAGACAACCAACCTCACAAACATCAATACCAGTACTACCACTAGTAGCACCGACTGGACCATCAACACCAGCACCGCAGTATCAAAATCCAACCGCAGTATCAAAATCCAACCGCAGTATCAAAATCCAACCAGGCAGAGAACGGGGAAAGCTCTCCCACCCTCTCCCGAAAGAAATACACGCAGAAACACACAGACAAACACCCACACGCCAGCAAACACAATCCCACTCCCCTCTGACACAGAGTCTCCTGACACTACTCCCTCTTCATTCCAAAGAGAAGATGAGGGGAACCCCCCCGCCCCCCAACAAATATATGAAACACAAGAAGAAAAATACACCCACACCCACAAGCACAGAAAAACATGCACACGACAAATGCACACATCCATAACAAAACCAACAACACAACTGTCAACAAAAGCACAAATCATGGAAACATATTCAGGTATTGACAACAGAATCATCCAACTTCGTGATGCTAAGAATAACAATAATAATGATTTCTAGTATAGGCACAAGGCCAGTAATTTGGGGGAGGGGAAAGCCGACTAAATCGACCCTGGTTCTTTATTTTATCGACCCCGTAATGATGAAAGGCAAAGTTAATCTAGGCGGGATTCAAACTCAGATCAGAAGGGCTGTAACTCAATCCTGCAAAGCATGACGTCAGACACTCTACCGATACTGCCAATGCACCGTCCTTAATAATAATAATTATTATTATTTCTACTTTTGGCACAAGGCCAGCAATCACCCAGTACATTACTGGTACTTTATTTTATCGACCCCGTAAGGATGAAAGGCAAAGTTAATAATAACAATAATAATGATAATAATAATAATGGGGAATGTCATAGGAGAATGTGATAAGAGAACTTGATCAAGAAGAAACTTACAAATATCTAGGTGTTTGTGAAGGAGACGGAATCAAGCACTCGACAATGAGGGGAAGGATAAGGAAGGAATGTTACCGCAGAGTAAGAGCAATCTTAAGAACGGAGTTGAATGCAAGGAATAGGATCGATGCCATAAACACGCTTGCCATACCAGTAGTAACCTACAGTTACAATGTCATCAACTGGTCAAGCACAGAGATCCGTAGGCTCGATACAAAATTAGAAAATTCTTAACCATGCACAGAAATGCATCACCCTTAGGCAGATAGAATATATCTCCCTAGGAAAGAAGGAGAGTGAGGATCAATCCAGTTAGATATTTCTTTGAAAACTGCAGCAATTGGATTATCTACATATCTAAGGGAAGCACATGGTTGGATGATCAAACTCATTTTGAAACATGAAAGAAACAAAAGACCGTACTCTATTACAAAAGATACACATAGATACAATAATGAACTAAACATTTCAGAAGTTCCTTTTTCTGCTGAAATGAAAAACAGAAAAGGCAAAGATTGTAACTGCAAAGAAAGAACTGCTGCAGGAACTGGCTAAGAAATGGCAAGAAAAGCCTCTGTGTAGAAAATACCCAGAAAGCGCTAACAGTCCTGATGTTGACAAAACATCAGTGGTTGGCATCCTCTGGACTGAAATCGGTGACTGAAGCACTGATTATATCAGCACAAGATCAGTGTCTGCCAACAAAAATGATCAAGCCAACATCATAAAAAATGGAGGCAACCCATTATGCCGTGTATTTAAAAAAACAACCAGAGACCATTGATAATATAATTTTAATGTGCAGTCTTATAGCACTAACCGAAAACCTAAACAGGTACGACAGAGCTGCACAATACATATATTGGGTAATGTGTAATCATTTTGAGCTGCCCCATCAAAAGTATTGGTGGGAGAATCAACCACCTCCCGTACTTGAAAAAGGTCACATCTCAATTTTGTGGAACTTTAACATCCAAACGGACCGAAAAATAGATGCAAATAGACCTGATATAATACTGAAGGACTTTAAAAAGCTGGCATACTTTCCACTCCAATAGACAAGAATGTATCTATAAAAACAATTGAAAAAATGAGCAAGTATAAAGACCAGGAGATAGAGATTGGAAAAATGTGGAAGTTGAGAACTAAAACAATACCAGTGGTTGAAAGTGCTCTGGGGATGATACCTAAGGGGTCTAATGATTACTTATCACAAATCACAGGAAACCCGCGTATAGAAGAAATACAAAAGATAGTACTAATGGGAATTGCTCATATACCAAGGAAGATTCTGTCAATATAAATACATCACAAGTCTAAACACCTAAATATACATGTATGTGTGTATGGGTTCTTTCTTGAACATGGCGGACTTTGTTGTCTCATGAAGTCACTGGTTGTGACTTGCTGATAACTCGTAAGAACATAAAGCAAGATAAATGAAAAAAATAAAAAATAATAATCACTTGTTCTAATAATAATGCTTTCTTTATTAACCACAAGGGTTGATACAAAGTATGACATTAAGAATAGCACAGGAGGGTACAAATGGGCGTTTCTGTGTGTAAACATATACATGTTATGGCCACCTGCACCAAGCAGATAAAAGCTGTCTGCCCTTCCCGGCTAAAGGAAATTGGAGAGACAATTCTCACGATGGACGCAGCTGACAGCAGGATCCGTGGCTTTGTTTCCACGACGCGTCTCCGCTACTCGGGCCATCGAACGGCTTTCGTCCCCTCGTGTCGGAGAGCACGTGCCCTTGTTCTGACAACGCAGTCTTCGTGCTTTGGGTTGAAAATGTTGTCCAAAACATCGGTCGCGATGCCTTTACTAAGCGCCTCGTCTAATTTTCTAACTAGTTCTTCCTCTGCTCTATTTTTCTTTATTGCTAACGCCATACTAAACCTAATGGACTGTATTCTAATCGTCCTTTTCAGGGCGAACCACCATTTTTTGTTGACGACTTCCCCCGTCAACGCCCGCTTAACTAGTTCGCTAATCCGGTCTCTATAGGCTTTGCGCATCATGAGCGACGTATTTAGTTTCCAGTAGCCGTGTCCCTGTATATGAAGCCTATCTAAATCGACCACACAAATCCCGAATTTGTGGTCCGTGTAGTCGACTATCTTGAATTGTTGACAACCTATGGTAGAAATATTTACTTCCTTACAAAATACCCTATCTAGATACGATCTGGATGACCCGATGCGGTTTGTCCATGTCCACATGGGCACATTCGGGAAACTCAGTCGGTATCTGTCAGACATTTGGAAACCTCTGTGCAGGTTTGCGAGGCTTTTTTTACACCCTCTCCCTTATCCGCTAGTCCCACACAGTCCCAACATGCATCCAAGAAGCTGTTCCAATCGCCCACCAACATTAAAGAGCAGGACGTACCTAGGATGGTCTCCAGTCGTCCGAAGAAATCAGATCGTCCTGTCTCTGTCGGGACATAAACAGCCACTATCTTGAAGGTATGTTCTTCACTGCTGGTCACGTCCAGCACCACGGACTTATCCTCTGAGTCCAGGAAAATAGTCCGTATTGCAAGATCCAGGCCTTTCGAAATAACATAGCAACTTCGCCTCCCGATCCTAGCCGACTTGGAGATGCGTACACATCGTAACAATCAAAGCTGGGGGCAAATGTTTGTGCCTCGGAAATTCTGGTCTCGCTGATGGCCACCACATTTATGTTCATTGACCTGAGGTCGTTGAGCAGGTGACCCTGCTTCCATGACGACCCCAGGCTACGCGTATTTATGCTGCCTATTCTGAGTAAAGTCATGTTGAAAAAGAGTGGGAAAGATGGGAAAGACCACTTACCACAGTTCTTGTGGAGGATGGACGGTTCCTCCATGCTTCTGATTGGTTGCCCTCTCCCGAAGAATGTCATTATATATTCTCCTAGAAAGTGTTTGCCGGAAATCTCCGATATCATTTGGGAATTTTTCTTTCAGGGCTGTATATGTTTTCTGTGAGATACGTGTTGTTTGTGTGTGAGTGTGGGTGTGTGTGGAGTGTGTGTGTGCTGTGTGTGGGTGTGGGGTGGGTTGGGTGGGTGTAGGGTGGGTTGGGTGGGTGTTGGGTGAATTTTTGGGGTGTTGTGTAGTTTTTCTCTGTGATGCTGGTGTTGTATTGGATCTAGTGTAATAATTGCTTATTGTTCAAGTTTAATGCTGTGAAGTGTGTTTCGGTTTGGTTTTTTGTTGCGTTTCCGTTTGTTGCGGTTGCGTGTGTATTCTTTTGTTTCGTTTATTGTTGGTGTTTTTTGTGGTGTTGGTGATAGTGGTGTTGAGATTGATGATGGTGATAGTGTTGGTGTTTGTGGTGATGGGGACGGTGATGCTAGTGTGGGTGGTCATCGTGTCGATGTCTTAACTTTTTGTTTTCTTGTTTAATTGTTTAGTCCTCTTTTTTTAGAGCGAAAGAATGGTGTTCTTTCTTTTGGGTTGCTTTTTTATTACAGTTTTCCCCTCCCCCTCCTCCTCCTCGTCATAACAATCCGTCTCCAGTGGTGAAAGGTCGGAGAGCGGGATGGCCTCCACAGGCGTTGGTGTTGCTTGTGGGGTGTTGGATGATGGTGGTGATAGAGCTACTTCTGGTGCGGTGGGTGTTGGTGGACTTACTATCGTTGCTGCTACAGTTGCTGGAGCTATATCTGCTGCTGTTTTTTCTGGTTGAGAAAGTGGGGTAGGCAGGAGAGGTGACCTTCATCTTTTTGCCATCACCTGAGGGCAGAATACCTTTGGGTGGGTTGTATCGCCACAAATGACATACCTTGGTCTTCTACCTTCGACGATTAAGGTGAGGTGGCTGCCGTGATCGAGGTCTATCACCTCCAGAGTCTCTTGGGTGTTTTTCTGGTCCCCTTGGTTCAGAAGCTCCATTCCAAATCCGGACCAGTTTTCCTGTTTTATTTTCCTGACCTCGATGACTTTTGTGTCGTCCTCGATATCGGCAAGGACGGCAGCCATCAGCCAGGGAATTTCTATGGCCGGCGGAACCTGGATTACTCACGAGCCTTTGTCCACAGCAAGTTGGGACAAGTGTAAGCCCGTCGTTCTTTAATGGAGACAAGGAGTGCTCTTTGGCTTCCTGTCGGGTCCATACCTTCCTGTCGGTCCATACCTTCGTCCACGTATGATGTGGGTTTTCTGAGCTCACACATGTCCCAACGCTTTTTAGATCTGGGACACAGATGCCCACTCCACTCAGCGTGTTGTCATGCAATTTTCAGGGCGAAACAGATTAAATCTCTAATCTGTCCGAGAGATGAAATAGTTATTGAGACGGTCTGTATATATATTCTATATCTTCCGTTTGATTCAGGTTAAATTTATCAAACCTTATGTGGTATTTCAACCCTCGTAATTTTAGACACAATTTACTGTGTACATTTCTACATATATTATTATATAATTGTTTCTACTTTAGGCACAAGGCCAGAAAATATCCAGTACATTACTGGTACTTTATTTTATCGACTCCGTAAGGATGAAAGGCAACTGTACATAGCCGCGGATATTCCATAGTGTTTGATAGAGGAGTGAGACGGACCTTGTATCCATTTTTCGTAACCATTCGTCTGGCATCATTTAGTTGTTGCTGAGTTACTTGAATCGTTTCGTTGATGATTGTCGTTATGGCAAAAGAGACATTTAGTTTTGCGCTGCTGTTGCTGTTGCTGCTGTTGTTGTTTTCTAGTTCATGTTTTTTCTTTCAGTTGTTGCTGTGGTGGTGTGGGTGTGAATGGTGTTGGAGGGACGGCAGCAGTCAGATTAGTAAATGACATTGTCAATGAAGGGAATTGCAATTCATCTGTAACAAGGGATACATTTTAAAAAATATCGTTGTTGTTGCTGTTGTTGTTACTGCTGCTGCTGCTGCTGCTGCTGCTGCTGACATTGGCGTTGATGCCGATGGTAGTGGTGGTAGCGTTTGTAATTATCTTGGTTTTATTCAGTGTGGTAGTGTTGGTGGTGGTGGCATAATTTGCTTTGATGTTAATGTCTGATCTATTTTCCGTATTGCTTTGGCTTGTGCAAGTAGGTGGGTGTTCGACGTCCATTTTCTTTTAAATTTGAAATAAATTTTGTTCAT
>OZ024740.1:258144737-258167237 GCA_964016885.1 Eledone cirrhosa | reverse complement strand
CGACCCCGTAAGGATGAAAGGCAAAGTTAACCTCGGCGGGTTAACTTTGCCTTTCATCCTTACGGCGACAGGAATTAATAATATCGTGTAATCATAAACTGAGAAAAACCTAAAATAAGCTTCAATTACTACTATTTTACCATTTGGCCAATTATTAACTTTCTATTGGTTAATTCTAAACCTCTTACCAAACAGACAGAATATATTAGATTTTTGTTGGTTTTATTCAATGAACAAATAACATTATTTCTGAGGTCAACATACGACCTATTTTCTTCCCTAAAATAATCCTTCATTCATAATATTCTTTTCTATCCAAAACTGAAATCTACCTTCCTCTACCCATAATTTAATGTTATTCTACTACTATATTACTACCTTGACCCTCACTATCTCTCTATTGGTCAATTCAAAACCTGTTCCCAAACAGACCTATTGTATTGAATCTTTGTTTTTTTCAATAAACAAATATCATTATTGCTGAAGACAGCATATATATGTGTAGGTATGTATATTCCCTCTGATAGTTTGTATAACTATTGTACATAGATCTATAGAATATGCATACCAACTCTAACACATATATATCCTAGAAACGATCGTAAAATGATGAATTTTTTTTAATATAAGGAACTGTTTCTTTGTTTATTCATTATTTTATTAATTATATATATATATATATATATATATATATATATATATATATATATATATATATATATATATATATATATATATTTTGAGTTTATGTTGGTTGTATACCAACACCTCAGTATGCAGGCTGGAGCACTCGACGAAGTGCGCAGGTTGGTTTGGTTACTCCGGAGTAGTGTAAAATAAAGTTAAATAAAAGTCAAATGATTAAAATTTAGCTTCGTTTATTACTGCTATATATATTTCAGTGACAGCCATCTTTGGCTGTGACCTCTTCAGGCAGTTTGAATTAGTATACTAATTCAAACTGCCTGAAGAGGTCACAGCCAAAGATGGCTGTCACTGAAATATATATAGCAGTAATAAACGAAGCTAAATTTTAATCATTTGACTTTTATTTAACTTTATTTTATATATATATATATATATATATATATATATATATATATATATATATATATATTAATAATAATTGTTTCTACTTTTTGGCACAAGGCCAGCAATTACTCAGTGCATTAGTGGTACTTTATTTTATCGACCCCGTAAGGATGAAAGGCAAAGTTAACCTCGGCGGGATTTGAACCCAGAATGACAAGGGCCGTAACTCTATGCGTCAAATCATGGCGTCCGACCCTCTACCGATACTGCCAATTCACCGCCCTATACAAATATTAATAATAATAATGTCCATTTACAATTGTTTCGCTACTCCATATAATATTTCTGGATCAAATGATTATATATAATTATTGATCTGGTTCAGTTGAAAATAATTAACATAGGTAGAAATAGAGCAGCCCATCGGAACTTCAAAAGGAATATAATTTAAAATAAGGAAAGAATGTTACATAAATGTAATGTTCCATATGTTGGTATTTCACTATTGTGTCCGGGTATATCAATTGTCTGCCATAATGGAGCAGTATTCTTCTGTCGAGGCTGCATTGTGTGAGATCTGCCTATGGGTAACAGAAGAATCGCTCGACAGAAGAATACTGCTCCACTATGGCAGACAATTGATATACCCAGGGCACCATAGTGAAATACCAACATATGGAACATTACATTTATGTAACATTCTTTCCTTATTTTAATTTATATTCCTTTTGAAGGTCCGATGAGCTGCTCTATTTCTACCTATGTTAATTATTTTCAACTGAGCCAGATCAATAATGATATATAATCATTTGATCCAGAAATATTAGATGGAGTAGCAAAACAATTGTTAACGGACATTTTTATTATTAATATTATTATTATTATTCTCTACATTCCTTACATCAAACCAAAATATGTTGACAATCTTTTAATAATGTCTTCCTTGTGAAATCTGTGGTCTTGTTTTGCTTAACTATGAATATTTCCAGCTCTGTGCACCTAACCTCTGCATGAACCCAGCCACCTAGCTGCCTTCCACTGCATATTGCACATTGAGCACATGCCTTTACGCTTTGGGTTCTAACTAATTCACCAATCTCTCCTCTCCTATCTCCTCTCCTATCTCCATCTCTCTCTTTAAGATTGGTTACTCTTGAACTGTGTATATATATATATATATATATATATATGTGTGTGTGTGTGTGTGTGTGTGTGTGTGTGTGTGTGTGTGTGTGTGTGTGTGTGTGTGTGTGTGTGTGTGTGTGTGTGTGTGTGTGTGTGTGTGTATTAATGCATGTATATGTGTGTGATGGTACGTATCATAGCCATTAAAGTGTTGAACAGAAGATCATATTGTCGTGTGTTCAATTCCTGAATCGTGTTGTATGTTGTACTTTTTTTTACCAAAACATCGTTTTACTTGCTCCAGTATACTCAGCTGAAATGAATATCAGCAGTAGCTGTGTCTTTAACCCTGCGTTGCACTTTAGTCCTGTCCAGGGGAAATCCTTCTACTTGCAATGACTTCATGCCATGGAAATCGGGATAAGCATCGGCTTAATGAGCCACCGGTCTTCAGACGGACTCGCGGATGTACCAGTAATTTAAAAGGAAAACCTTGTCAAGCATTGCGTCACATTAGATCTCCCAGAGAACAACGTGAATAGTATACGGGTTTATGGAATGTTCAGCCACTTATATTATAAAACTCTTCACGTTTAATCCATATGTAGGCTATTTCGTTGTTAGAAAAACCAAACTGGGCCAGTGATTGTCAAAATCGACGGCAGTCCACCACACCAAACGTATTCAAAACAAATCATTAAGGTAAAGACTAATGAGAGGATTTCAGACTGTCAAATATATCAATATATAAAATATGGTTAGACGTCAATAAGTTAATATTGAACGTCATAATTGACAGAGAAGATGAGCCATGATGATGTATGAGAAAATAATAAGAATAACAACAGAGTGCAGTATTCAATTTGAGTTCCGCACATATACTGGTATATCTATTTCTCTCTCTCTCTCTCTCTCTCTCTCTCTCTCTCTCTCTCTCTCTCTCTCTCTCTCTCTCTCTCTCTCTCTTTATCTCAATTTCTATCTATCTATCCATCTATCTATCTATCTTTATATATATATATATATATATATATATATATATATAAATATCTTTAAGTCGTTTGGAAGCCTCGACAATGCATTGTCGAGGCTTCCAAACGACTTAAAGATATTTATTTATTATTCCACAATGCTTCAAGCAAACTTCAATACTCTCTTATATATATATATATATATATATATATATATATATATATATATATATATATATATATATTTATCTGTCTGCTTGTTTCTCTTTCTCTGTGTTTCTCTCCCTGTTATCGTATATATACATAAACGTATATCTAGATATGTGACAGCACGAAAAACCTCCTAAGCAAAATCAACGAATGAAACCTATATGGGGACTTGAAAGGTTGTAAAATAGGTAGCATGGATGTGATGTCCCTATACCCATCCATTGGCGTAGATTTTGCTGTGGAACATTGTGTGGAGATGATCAGTGTGAGTGAAGTAGAATGCCATGGGATTGACACCAGCGGGCCGGGGATCCTACTCAGACTTACACAAGACAAGGATTAGCAGCCTTTGTCCCAGAAGGCCAGCGAAAGCCAGACCAGCTACTATTACCTCAATGGCCAAGAAGACCTACACAGAAAGATGGAATGGGTGGGCCAGAGCCATGCGGAACACCGAAAATACGACCAATTTAAAAAATGATTGCACATGCGGTGGAGGCCATTACAAGTCTAACTCTTACGGGACATAGGTTTAAGCTCAATGGCAAAGCATATGCTCAAGAAGAGGAGGTTGCCATTGGTGTCATAATGCTGGGGATGAAACTCAACTCGTTATGGTATGGTGGGACATTAAAGTTAAGGAAGGCTTAGATGAGAACTCTATAACGCTGACTATGTACTCCCGCTATGTAGATGAAATCAACATCGTAGTGAAAGTGCCCCTGCAGTAGAACAGTCAGGACTGAGGATCACCATGGAAAGTATCCACCAAATAGGTACTTCCATCCACCAGAGTATTAAAGTTACCATAACCTATTCAACCAAACGCCCCAAACATAGATTATCTGTACTAGATACAGAACTCTAGTTAGAAACCATTAGTAATAAAACACAAATCCTACATTCACATTATGCCAAACCCATAGCATCCAACTACCTGATCCACCAAAACTCAGCTATTTCGAACACCATGAAAGTCTTGCTATGTCGAAATAGATGAAGATTGTAGAAAATTGTGCGAATTGGACTTGCACCATGTATAGGAGCACATTTTGGAATAGAATAGAGAGAACTAAGAAAACTAATAAGATCAACTCGTAATGTGACAGCAATAAATACCAGAGTGTAATGTTCGTCATTGCAACCACCAGATGCGAATCAATTTACAGATTTAGAAGGGCTCCAGACAAACAAAAATGAAATATTAAAGCAGTAGAAAAAACTGGTTTTCTTTTTAAAGCCCTAATTAGTAGAACATATCCTTTGAGAGAACTCCGGTACTGCTAGAAAATGTGTAGTCTGCAAATTAAGCCTACAGTTTCACTGCAAAACTAGGAACGCCGTATGTAGCATAAGATTTATGGTGGGAAACTGTAGGAATAGGAACACCTATAGGCGAGACAGCTCATAGCATAGGAGAACGGAAAATTATCACTGCTGAGAAGACCCATATAGGAAAAACTTATCAGTATTCCACCAACATTACAGATTACAGAAGCGACAAACATAAACGAACACCGAACAAAACTAAACTGAAAGCATGAGTGGAATAGCAACAACATCACAACTGGTAACTCAGGACAAGCTAAAGAATGCAGAGACACATACAGATAGAACAAGCAAACAACTAATGACAAGTAAATAAACGTATAGATAACTAAAAATACACGCACACACAAACCCAGATATAATGCATGCGCAGCTTAAGTATGCAACACACAACTCACACAAAAAAGATTATGTAGGAAAGAACAAAGGAGGGACACAGAATAACAAATTAGTCACTGAGGAGGTCGCAGAACATTTGTCGAAAGAGATTTGACAATCAACAAACTAACCGACAGGGAGTTTATAAATTGAAGTGAAATCCAACGGGTGTGTTTTTATTGGCAGCATGAGACTCCGAAAGTATATATTATGAGTCCCCAGTGTCCGCGCATTGCCTGGAGACTTAGCTGAGAATCGACTCCCTGATGACGCAATGAATTCTCGACAGTTTATTACGTAACTGTCTTTACCCCATTGCAGAAACTAATTAGTTGGAGTGAACATTTTAGTAAGTAAGTTAATTTTTTAAAATTTTCTTATTTTACGTCTTTTATATATATATATATATATATATATATATATATATATATATATATATATATATATATATATATATATATATATATATATGTGTGTGTGTAGACCCTTAACGTAGTTAACAGGGAGTATCAGCGTCAAAAGGCTGGGACTTTTGAAATGAAAGTACACCTATTTTTCACCATCTGAGTGGGATATAGTAACTTATTCAAGAACACAAAGTGCCACCCGGAAGTACTCGAAATTACACCCTAAACTCTATGCCACGCGACATCACACCTTGCCTCACGTAATTTACTTCTTGCTAAACTTATATATATGATACACGCTCAAATACAAAACAAAGGCACGTGCAGAAGTATATACACATACGCATATACGTCTATGCACATATATATAAGTACAGAGCTCGCTCATGTATAGGCATTGCGGAACTGCAGCACCCCCTATTTTCATTCGATACTATAGATAACATTCAATATAATGGTTCTTTTTTATTATCTCCTTGAGCTTAATATCAGTAGCCATCCCCTCGTTCATGAAAAATTACAAAAATACATGTATGGAGCTGTCTTTCACAGATCCTGCGATATTTGGCTGTTATGCACATGCGCTCAGGTCCGAGGAAAGAAGCATTACGCTGGTTTGGGAGAGCAATGTCGCTCACCCAGTGTCGACCCTGTTGTCTGAGTGTAAGGTAGTGTTTATTATTGACTCAGCGTGCGTTGTACTTAACAACCGTGTACCATATTCTTGAATGTGATAAACTGTAGATGGTTATCATCCTTCCTGCTATTCTATTTAATTCATAGTTTTTTTTTTCGGTTATTTTATTGCATCCCCTAGAAATAAGTTCTGTGCAGTAAATGACCTGGAACAGCTTATGTTTTCACAGTTGTCTCTCCATGAGAAGGTTACAGTTAAGAAAAGAGGACGTTCAATACCTGTTATTCAAATATCTGAACCAGGAATAAACACCAAAAGGTATATTTATAGATTTAATTTTGAACAGTACCAAAGCAAAAGCTGGCTCTGCGGTTCTAAGCTTTTTCATCAGATTATGCCTCATGTTGAAGTAATTTACAACCAAATGCGATCCCGAGAAATTAGTGTGTTTAAAGTCAACAAATATGTGACAGATTTCAAAACTGCTATTTTAGAAAAGAAACTCGAAGAACTGTGAGAACCCTCCAAAGATACTCATGGTAGAAGCAAAGGAAGTGAGTGACTGCATGTATGTGATAATAGACAGATATTCCTCCACTAAATACATAGTAGCTGCTAAATTGTTCAACAAGAAAAGCTTCACTAGTTTTAAGAAGAACTGCCTACAGAAGAGATACTACTGACCACTGAAGCATATCCGATGATTGACAAATAAAAGCTTGAAACTGAACTAAAACTATTCTATTGTAGATCTGATATGCATGAATATTGCAAATTATTTAAGCTGCTGAAATTTATCTTGGAAAATAATCTAGATGGTGCTCTTAGTGAAATTAAGAAACTCATAAAAATCCTCTGACAATTCCCATGACAACATCAGAGCCAGAACGCTTTTTTTCGAAACTGAAAAGATTAAAAACTTTTCTAAGCAGCACTATGAATTTTGAAATACTAAAGGCACTTGCAGTGCATTCGATGGAAAAACATTCCTCAACAGTTATCCAGGGGATCAAGTAGTAAATTATTAACCTTTTCGTTCAAAGGAAAACAAGAAGAATGGATTTTATTTTCAAATTAATGGATCAAGCTTGAACTGTGTATGAGTGAATATATTTCAGTGAATATATGGGTGAATATATATGAACGCTGGTCTGAATATTTTTATGAGTGTGTGATTGTGTGTGTATGCGTGAACATCACTAAATATATTTCAGTGCGTGTGTCTGTGATTCTATGCAAATTTGTTTATCCCTGCCAGTATGTGTGAATCAGTGAGTGTGTGTATGTATATATATATATATATATATATATATATATATATATATATATATATATATATATATATATATATATATATATGTGTATGTGTGTGTGTGCGCGCGCGCGTATAACAATATTAACGAAGATCGCAGGTATAAATACAGCGTCCTTCGGCCAGCGTCTAACACACTCAACAAATCTGGTGAATTGCAGTTATGCAGCTGCAATCACCAGTTTATTGCGCATACATTTAGTTTCACTGTAGACCGTTGGCTGTAATTTTAATTAGAGATGAATGTTAAAATTCCTGAAAGATCGTTTCTGCGTAATATTTCCTTACAAATGCAGATTTTACTACTGCAATGTTCAGCAATCACGTAAAATCAGCAGATGATTGCACAATAGGGCTATTACACGTCACCACTAGGAATGCCCAATAATATTATGCGATATTTCCTTGCAGTTTGATTAAGCTTTTACTGCTAGATAAGGTATACAGCAGTTCATGATATACAGTCACTTAGCCTCTAATGAAAAAGAGGCAGGAAACTCTCACAAATCATAACACGCGATTCTCGTAGTTACATTCAAACATAGGAATTCGTGCCAATGTATATATATATATTTATATATATATGTATAAATGATGGCTGTCCCCTCGTTATAGGAGTATGGCCATTGCACAATATAACATTATTAATAATTATTAATTAAATCTATCGTACAATGCCTGTGAGGAAAGACTGTGCACTGAGCCAATCCCATTCTCTGAGCGACAGTAGCTAGAAACCGAAAAGAAGGATAGATAAACATCATCGATAACTACCGAGCCGCTGGTTTTATATCGGAGTTATCCCAGTTTCCTGGGTTGCCTTCTCCTAGCAGTGTGCCCTAACAAAGGCTAGAGGTCCTTCACTCTCAGTGGTTTAACCACGCGATCGGGTATCCAGCCGAATTATTTCTATGACCCAGCGCATATACGCCCATATGCACACATGCATATACATATACGCACATATGCACACATGCATATACATATATACATATATATATATAGTAATAATTGTTTCTACTTTTGGAACAAGGCTAGCAATAAGCCAGTGTATTACTGGTACTTTATTTTATCGACCCCATAAGGATGAAAGGCAAAGTTAACCTCGCCGGGATTTGAACTCAGAATGGCAAGGGTCGTAACTCTATGCGTCAAAGCATCCGACGCTTAACGATACTGCCAATCCACCACCCTTATATATATAGTAATAATAATAAATCTGAAGACTAAAATCCAAAGAAGGCTCGATAAGGATAAATATATATCAAAAGGGAGTATTGCCCAAGGTGTGCGGTGGTTTGTCTTTTGACCATCATGACAAAGTGCGGCCCACGTGCTTGCGACAGGTTCAGAAAAGAACTCACATCCTTCTTTAAATGCTTCAACCTCTCCATACAGGTTGAAACCAACATCTCGGTCGTTAATTACCTCGACGTTACCCTCAATTTGTCGAATGGCTTGCAGTACCCGTATAGAAAGCCGAATGATACGCTTAATTACATAAGTAAGCATTCTAACCATCCTGCCAGCATAACCAAGAACCTGGTAAGAAAAGTTTCTTTGAGGCTTTCCCGTCTATCTACAAACGAGCATATTTTCAACGACCATTCCACTTATTACAATGAAGCTCTTGCTCGGAGTGGATTTGTCGATAAGGTAGCTTATACAAAGTACGAGAATAGACCTAGGAAATATAGATCCCGATGCATTATATGGTATAACCCACCATATAATATGGAGGTGGCCACACCATTAGCTAAGATCTTTCTCTCCATTATTATGAAGCATTTCCCACCAGCACATAAATATAGTAACATTTTTAATAGAAATACCATTAAAATTTCTCACTCTATGACACCTAACATTGCACATAACATCACAGCTTCAAATTTAGCTAAATTACCTAGCCGTAGGAACACGTGCAACCCTGTAACTAGTACTAACTGTAATCGTAGGAATTGGATTGACTGCCCCCTATCCGGGAAATTCCTCTCTAGTAATGTAAGGTTGAAATACCCACGTCCCGTAGGTTAATATAGTGTTAACCGCCAATAGATTCAAGCAGCGTTTTTACATGCATACCCATTCTTTTCTGAATCCTTTAAGAAGGAATATGACGACACTTTCAGCTTATATCTGGAGTCTAAAATACAACCACACCCAATATAAGTTACACTGGGAGATCCTAGCTAAAGCTAGATCGTATAACGGAAATAAAAGAGTATGTGACCTCTGCGCCGCTGAGGCCCTGGAAATACTCTACGGCAAAGACCACATCTTAAACAAAAAATCTGAGGCAATTTCGGCTTGTAAACATAAATTGCACAAAACGTTCCTGTGTTACAGCCCCACATTATACGCTAACGAATAGTACGAACTATACGCGGATATTTTACGTCTTGATGTGGTAGCTAAGTACTTGTTATGTTTATACCATTACATATTTATATAGGTAAGTATATATTACCTGTATGTTTTGTGAAAGTACGTATACTTTCTCGTACGTATATTTGCTTGTATATGATATGGCGTATATATTATATATACTGGTACATGTGCATATGGTTATGTGTATACGTGAGTTTTGCGTCTGTGTGTGAGTATGCGGGTTCGTACGTATGTAGGGTGTGTGTATATGTGTACTTTGTGTTTTGGGTGACGTGCGTCTGCGAACATATATGTATTTACATGTACGTTATATACGTATTTATGTGTGTATATTTATATACGTTTATATAATTATATGTATACACGCCCCCCCTCCCCCACACATATATATATTTTTTTAAATATATATTTTTATGTGTATATGGTGTATACGTTCGTATGTGTGCGGGTACATGCGTTGCGTGGGTTCTGTATGTGCGTGCGTGTTTTTTTGTGTAAGTGCTTGTATTTGCTTACCCATGGCGAGTGTTTTCGCGTATGCTGGTGTATGTACGTATATGGATGCGTGCATGTATATATTTAATTTCAATTACCTACCTCTGTAATTAATTACTTTATTCTTAACTCTGAAGCAGAGGATCATTCGGTTTCCTAAATTGAATTTTAGTCTACGACTTCAGTTATACCATGTACGTGGTTTTGTCTTTGCGTGTAATTGTTTTCACCGATCCAAATAATGACGTATTATCTTCGTTTTTTTCCCGTTATTAGCCAGGGAACGTTTCCACGAACCAAAGTATCGTCTTCCTGTCTTCCTTCGTTTGCAAAGTTTTTGCCCCGTTCACAGATTAATTTTTTTAGTTTCAGAAGATCCCGTTTAGGGTGAAAGCAGCGATTCTTTGCTTAAACTTTAATCTGTTATTTTAATAAATAAATATATATATATATATATATATATATATATGATTTAAGAAAAATCTTCGTCCAAGTGAGTTTGTTTCCTGATGATTTCGAAACGCGTGAATTTATCCTTGATCGGATATTTCCAAAAAGCGAATGAAACCTCTGGAGTAGAAAGATAATTTTGGTATGTTTATATACATTTTTCTTCTAACTTTGATTTTATACCTAATTGTGTATGCTTGACGATATATTTAATCAATTTCCACGTGCTATTAGAAATGCTGGGTTAATATTCTATAGCTGTTGATCGCGGATAGATAGCTGTCGTTTATTTATCTATTATTTCTTAGTAGGTTCCTTTTAATCTTATAGCCTTGTTTAATTGTTTTTTTGTGTCGTTGATTATGCTGATTGGGAGAGGAGATTATGTATATATTTTATCAAATGATTCTATGGACATACTTTATTTTATATATATATAGATAGACATACATACATATGTACATATGTATATATATATTTACACATTTTTGGATGGCCGTCGACTCTTATGAGTTCTTCCGCCCTCTGTCAGGCTTGGTTTTATGTGCTGGGTGGGGTTGCCAGTTTAGTCACCGACGACCCCACTATGCGACAGGTTGTACTGGATTACATGTTACCAGTAGCACTCAAGAACTCAAGAGTGACCCGACATACATATGTATATATATATATATATATATAAATGCAAAATGTTAATGGAAACAACAAATTATACGACGAAGTACAATGAAGAAATAGCCCTAATTCGACCCACACTAATACACACACTCACACGCACTCACACATACTCACGTCCCTACACACGCACAAACAGACACGCATGCGTATGTATACTTACAAACACAAACACACACACACACACACACACACACACACACACACACACACACACACACACACACACACACACACATATATATATATATATATATATATATATATATATTTGGATTTAAAACCTATAATAACTCCCCGTGTAACCCAGCATTGCTACCCTTCGAAAATGATGTTTTGGAACTCATTCGGAGTATCAAATTTCGGAATAGGAGCAATTCCTTCCAGCAAGACCTGAAGAATAGAATTCGTTCTATTAAGGATTCTAATGCCGTGGACGTCCATTCCGACAAAACTGGCAACTTATATCAAGTGGAGCGCAGTACTTACCATCAACTACTACATAATGCTGTAACTAAGGATTACCGTAAAACTAATCGGTGCGTCATCAATGAAATCAACGATGCTGGGTTTAAAATCACATCTGATCTCAACATCCTGGACCGGACCGAACCTCTGGACCCTATTTCTCCCCCACTTTACCCTAAAGGATCACAAATCCAATTTTCCGAACAACCCCTCTATTCGGCTTATTAACCCTACGAAGTCCGATTTAGGTAGACTTAGTAAAAGGATTCTTGATAGAATTATACCTGAAATTAGAAGTTTGGCCCCTCTTGCACTGTGGAACAATTCTTTCGCGGTGATTGATTGGTTCAACGGCATATGTAACAAGGAACATTGCCGTTTTATCCAATTCGACATCAACAATTACTACTCCTCCATCACTTTACCACTTCTCCTTAGAGCTATAAATTTCGCTAAAACACTCACAGTGGTTAAGGATTTCGAAGTTGATGTCATCCTCAATGCCCGAAAGTCGGTGATTAATTTCGACAACTCTATTTGGATTAAAAAATCCAATAGTACCCCATTCGACGTGAGTATGGGCGCCAGTGATTCTGCGGAGGTTACTGATCTTATCGGCCTTTTCCTTATTTTCTCTATCAAGGACGAATTCCCCAACGCGGGCGGTGGTTTGTACCGTGACGATGGTCTTTTGACCATGACTAAGTGCGGAACTCGTGCTTGCGACAGGTTTAGAAAAGAACTCACAGCCTTCTTTAAAGGCTTCAACCTCTCTATACAGGTTGAGGCCAATCTCTCGGTCGTTAATTACCTCGACGTTACCCTAAATTTATCGAATGGGTTGTATTACCCGTATAGAAAGCCGAATGATACGCTTAATTACATAAGTAAGCATTCCAACCATCCTGCCAGCATAACCAAGAACCTGGTAAGAAACGTTTCGTTGAGGTTTTCCCGTCTTTCCACCAACGAGCGTATTTTCAACGACCATTCCACTTATTACAATGAAGCTCTTGCTCGAAGTGGATTTGTCGATAAGGTAGCATATACGGAGTACGAAAATAGACCTAGAAGAAATAGATCCCGTCGCATTCTATGGTATAACCCACCATATAATATGGAGGTGGCAACACCATTAGCTAAGATCTTTCTTTCCCTCATTACGAAGCATTTTCCCCCTACACATAAATATAGTAACATTTTTAATAGAAATACTATTAAAATGTCTTACTCTACGACTCCTAACTTTGCACATAACATCTCAGCTTCAAATTTAGCTAAACTACCTAGCCGTAGGAACACGTGCAACCCTGTAGTTAGTACTAACTGTAATTGTAGGAATCGGGTTGATTTCCCCCTATCCGGGAAATTCCTCTCTAGTAACATTGTCTACAAATGCAAGGCTGTAACACCCACGTCCCGTAGGGCCTACATAGGGTTAACCGCCAATAGATTCCAGCAGCGTCTTTACATGCATACCCAATCCTTTTCGTTACCCTCTAAGAAGGAATATGACGTCACTTTCAGCTTATATCTGGAGTCTAAAAGACAACCACACCCAATATAAGTTACACTGGGAGATCCTAGCTAAAGCTAGATCGTATAACGGAAATAAAAGACCATGTGACCTCTGCGCCGCTGAGGCCCTGGAAATACTCTACGCCACAGACCTCATCTTAAACAAAAAATCTGAGGCAATTTCGGCTTGTAAACATAAATTGCACAACATTTTCCTGTATAACAGCCCCACGTTATACCCTAACGGATAGTACGATCTATACGTGGATATTTTACGTCTTGATGTGGGAGCTAAGTATATGTTTTGTTTATGCCATTACTTATTTGCATAGCGAACGTTTCCACGAAACAAAGTATCGTCTTCCTGTCTTCCTCCGGTTGAACGTTTTTTGAAATATCCACTTCTGCGTTTACAGATTGACTTTGTTAGTTTCAGAAGAGATCCCGTTATGGGTGAAAGCAGCTTAAACTTTAATCTGTTATTTTAATAAATATATATATATATATATATATATATATATAGAGAGAGAGAGAGAGAGAGAGAGAGAGAAACGCCCTGCAAAATTCCAGAATCAAATTACCAGTTGAAGGTTGAACAATATTGCGTTAGCTTTTATAACGTCGTTTAAGTCTTTATTTCACAGAACACAGAAAAAATTGACCCTGTTTGAAATTAATATACGGTATATATTAATCTAGCTTTTTGAGGATAGTGTCATATTATTTTTTACCTAAATCAATGACAGAGTGTCAACCTAACTCTCTAAGACTCCTTTTTGCATTTATTTCTCTATGTTGTATTGTTCTTTTCACGATATTTTCCAATAAAATTAATTTCATCATGTCACCAAAACACCGCTCAACCATCAGGGAAGTTACAATGTCCGCCAAACGGTTGAAATATTCAAGCGAATGAGAAACTCACGAACAATACAAAAAAAGATTTGGGAAAAAAGGGACAAGTCAAGATTGTGACATTCAGCAGAATATGACACGGGAAATGGAAAGGTTAAGACAACAAGAAAGACGATCGCAACTTTCTAAAAGTGTACAGAACATGAGACAGGAAACAGAAAGATTAGGGCAAGAAGAAAGACTATCGCAATAAAGAGAGGTTCATTAGGAAAATCACCAAGAGGCAATGAGACTTGCGATGCAAACTCAATGAGCACAAAGGACCTTCAAGGCAGAATAAAGTCGCTAAGAGCTGGGTTTTCATATGATCCATCGAATAATTATAGAAATGATCCTAAAGTCAAGTTTGGTAGCATGGATATTACTGTGTTGCTTAGGAGAAAAGGTCAGACTTCCACTGATAGCGGACCCTCCAGCTTTTATCCATATACTGCTTACAGACCGTACTAACGAAGCTAAACACCTCAGAAGCAATGTTATGCGATATATTGCTGTGTTTCAGATGACGTCCTTTGGAGCTGAAAAAGGTCATACTGACTATGGCTATTTCACAATATTTGAAATTAAGGGCCAATGCTACAATTTAATCGGCTGTTTACTGCCTCCGGCCTAATAAGGAAGTTTTATGATTGTTTTTTATTCTCTCTCTCTCTCTCTTACTCACTCACACACTCTCTCTCTCTCTCTCTCTCTCTCTCTCTCACACACACACACACACACACACACACGCGCGCACACACACACAGAGACACACACACATTACGGTCTCACCTTATAATGCAAACCAGACAACATATCCAGTCGTTTTCTCTTTTATCCGTCTCCTCTTAACTTTTCTCCCGGGCAATGCCGGATACCTCAGCTAGTGTATATGTATATATATATATGTATATATATATATATATATATATATATATATATATATATATATATATATATATATATATATATATATATATATATATATATATATATATATTCCAGTAGGCACTAAGTACCCACGGAAATATATATAGTGTCTATAATAGTGGTTGTTCTATGGTACTAATTTGAGATACCAGAACTGTAAATATGAGCGGAACAAGCAAACATTAAACAGTCTTTTAAATAAATTAAAATACGATTTAAATATTTACCTCTTCTAGTGCCACGACCGACGATTTCGCTAATCAAAAGATTGGAAATTCAGAGAATTTCCAATGGAAAGATATATCTCTTCAGATAGCTTTTCCAAATCTACTAGATATAAATCCACGTAGATGTGGATGTGTCGCTTTCTGCCCGGTGAATGAATCAAGCCGTTAAAATGACCACCACACAAATGGGCCGTTAGAAAGGGCGGAAATAATAGACTAGTAGATATTTCATGTTACTAGAAATAGCAGCATGATACATTTTTTTCTCAACATTAAGGAGAATTCAGATAAATGATATAGATATTCCAGTAGGTACTGAGTACCTACGGAAATATATATGGTGTCTATAATAGTGGGTGGTCTATGGTACTAATTTGAGATACCAGAACTGTAAATATGTGCGTAACAAGTAAACATTAAAGAATCTTTTAAATAAATTAAAATACGATTTAAATATTTACCTCTTCTAGTGCCATGACTGACGGTTTCGCTAATCAGAAGATTGGAAATTCAGGGAATTTCCAATGGAAAGATATAGCTCTTCAGATAGCTTTTCCAAACCTACTATATATAAATCCACGTAGATGTGGATGCTAGTAACATGAAATATCAACGAGTCTATTATTCCCGCTTTTCTAACGGCCCATTTGTGTGGTGGTCATTTTAACGGCTTGATTCATTCACCGTGTAGAAAGCGGCACATCTACATCTACGTGGATTTATGTCTAGTAGGTTTCGAAAAGCTATCTGAAGAGCTATATCTTTCCATTAGAAATTCTCTGAATTTCCAATCTTTTGATTAGCGAAACCGTCGGTCATGGCACTAGAAGAGGTAAATATTTAAATCGTATTTTAATTTATTTAAAAGATTGTTTAACGTTTGCTTGTTCCGCTCATATATATATATATATATATATATATATATATATACATACATATAATCCCATAAGAACTTAGACACATGACACGCACACATATACATACGCACATATACATGTACACATATACACGTATATGTATATCACACTGGTTACGGAAGAAGAAGAAGAAGAAGAAGAAGAAGAAGAAGAAGAAGAAGAAGAAGAAGAAGAAGAAGAATACGACGACGACGACTTTGAATCAACGTCAACTCGTACTTTTCAATTCGACCATTGCTAAATCTTCTCACCTTCTCAGAATCCATCATCTTGTACGTCTGTCTAGTTTCCGTGACAGACGCTTATGAGAGAGATTTGAAAATGAGGATAAAGAGAATTAGGGAGTGTGTGACAGAAACACAGAGAAGGAGAGTGTAAGTGAGAGAAAAGGAGGAAGATAAAGAGAGGGGAAGGCGTTGTGGTGTGGGGATGTTGGGGGTTCATATAGAAGAGCATTAAAGGAGCGCAAGGTGTGAAAATCCAAACGGATCTGTTCAGTGGCTATAATATCAGTTAACACCTGAAGTTGATAGGAGAAGTAGAGTAGTAGGAGGTGGAGCAGTAGAAGGAGACGAAGAGAAGAAGTAGGCGTAAAAGGATAAGACTAGGTAAAGAGTAAAGTATGGAGTTGTGACTTGTCTTTGATCTTAACAATGCATTCGTATTACTTAACGATTCCTTTCTCATTAGCTAATTCTGTCTCAAACTACATTAGATAAACTTTTCACTTACGGCAGCTTGACACGTATATGACCCGATGGCTTAGCATATATGTATGAGTGTGTACATGAGCGTTTTTTCCCCTCTTTACGTACATATGAGTATGTATGTATGTGTGTGTGTGTGTGTGTGTGTGTATGTATGTATGTATGAATGAATGAATATTTTTTGTGCATCTCTTTCCCTCTCTCTCTCTCTCTCTCTCTCTCTCTATGTACGTACATATGAGCATGTATGTATGCATGTATGTATGTATGCGTTTATGCATCTCTCTTCCTCTCTCTGTACGTCATATGTGTATTATGCGTCTCTCTCTCCACTCTCTTTACGTACATATATGTGTGTGTTTATGCGTCTTTGCCTATCTGTCTCTCTCTGTACATACATATCTGTATGTATGTGTGTAATGTGAAGGCATATGGTTTAGTGGTTATGGTGTTCTTTTCACGATCACAAGGTTTTGATTTCGATTCTTACAGGATATTGCATCCCTGCTCAAAGCATTATATTTCACGGTACTCCTGTCTACTCAACTGGAATATAATTCTTTCTATTTCGGGGATAAGTCTAGCAATTTGAAGGGACGGGGAAAGGGAAATTAGACTAAACTGACCCCAGTGCGTTACTAGTACTTTATTTTATCGAGCTCGTAAGGATGAAAGGTAAAGTTAACCTCGGCGGGATTTGAACTCAGAACGCAAAGGCTGCAGATATTGTTTATTATCATATAGAAACTACTTAATATGATACCTGCAGCTTGATAACATCTGCCTTCCCCATACTGATGATTAATGCAGGTTAGTTGTTGGCTTATGAAATATGAGTCAGGAAATATGGATGATATCTTCGATCTAGTATAGATGTTTAGTTTATAGATAGGTTTGCTCTTCTGGGTGTATTGTTTACGAATTAAGACATTCAATGGCTTTATTTCCTATGTGTTTAGTTTATAGTTGGCTTTGTTTTGTTTTTTTACTGTATCATACACGAGTTGAGGCATTGAATTGTCCTATTTTTGTGGATATATCTAAGTTAAGATTTGAGTACTTACGGTCGTATTCAAATATAACCAATCCCGTGCCCTCCATAGGCCCTCAAATCCTGATTGGGTAATAGAGGAACCCATCCCACTTACTACACACTCTATTTATTCCAGAGATAGTAATAGAAGGGGAAAGTGGGAGAGAGATAAAGAGGAATTGATACTCTACTGGAATGGTACTTTATTTATCGACCTCAAAACGAGTAAAAGTACATTTGACACAGGCGGGAATTGAACTCAGCGCATAGAGATGGAATTAACACCGTGAAACATTGCATCCAACGTTCCAACGACACAGTCAACTCACCACTTATTAAGTACCATGGTTTTTTGAAATGCACCAAAGAAATACCCACGTAACACTATTGCTTGACATTGGAGCTAAAGAATTCCTTTACTCCAGTGACGCAATATATAATCAATAGGAAGTTGTAATTGATAAGACATTATTAATTGGAAATACTGGCTAATTGATAAGATACGTTTGTGTGATAAGACTTACCAACTGATAAAATGCACCAAATGATACACAATATATTCATTCATAGAAACCATCTAGGGTGAGACGACTTACGCTATTTTATATATCTATGTATGTGCGTGATTGTCACTGTGGCTGTATGTGAGTGTATGAGTGTGTAGCTGTATATGTGCCTGTGTATGACTGAGTATGTGTGTGTGTGTGTGTGTGTTTGGTTGTGGTTGCATATATGTTCGAGTGTACCTGTCTGTGCATGTATGTGTATGTATGTGTGCCTGTGAATATATGGGTGTATGTGTTTGTGTATGTATATATGCATATATGTATGTATGAGTGTGAGTGATTGTGTGCGTGTATGTGTCTGTGTGTATGTGTGTGTGGCTGAGTGTGTTTATGTGTTATAAGAGGCGAAAAATTATGTAGTCTCAGTCTTAAGACTGATATATTATTTGAAGGAAACAATGTTCTAATATTTTATTAATCTGCAAACTTTCAACGTCTTCCCCTCGTAGATGTGCTACACATCTCATAAACAGAGCACAAGACAAACTAATTTATGAGGCAGAAAGACACTGAATATGTTGGTAGACATGAACAAAAATCAAAAAACACTTCCTGTAACCGAGAAAAGACGAAATCTACCATCAGGCGGACATATTACCCGCCCCGCCTCCCTCTTCAAAACCATTCTGTATGGCACAGATGAAGAAACGGGAAGAAGTGGTAAAGAAATTCCTCGTCTGAAGAAATTAAAAAAATGTGCTGTTGTCCACATTATGACCCTTCTGTGTATGAAAGGCGACAGAGATTTGTTGAGACCGTAAAGGACAAGAATGTCAGCAGTGGCACCCCAACGAGTATCTGCATCCCTTACAGGAAGATGTTATTGTCTATAAATTAATGAATCTCCGTAGATTTTGACGAAGGGTACTCTATTTTTTCTTTACTGTTTAGTTAAGAAGAAACGTGCAATGCCAATGAGTTGTCGGGGTGTCTGTAATTGGTAGGGAGGAATGTGGAAAGCATTTCCAATCTAAACCCCGACCGGAATGTTTGCATCAAAGTTGATCCCGTTAAAAATACACAAAAACCAGGTGACAATATTCAACCAGGAGACAAATTAAGTCCAGCGTTCAATGTTAAATTTACCATCTAGTTCAGACATCGGTACGGCTCGTACTTCTATATTTCCAGTAGTGTAATACTTTAAGCGATTTACCGCAACAAAATGCAGTACATTCGATGAGAGTCCAGAGAGATTCCGTCTGCCTGATTTGTACTCACAAGGCTTGTACTATAAAAGTTTTTGTTGTTTTTCACAATATGAAATATGAATAAAATTAATCATTTTCAATTAGAGCATGATATTAGATATTAGTTATAATTCGAAAATTATATTACATGATCTACTTAAAGACACATTATATTGGTAAACAGTACATTCTAGTATTTAGCTAATTGTCTCTATTACACATTCTACGGCGTCCAACGTGGTTTTCATCACTTCTATAAAATAAGTAAGTCTAATATTCTGGGGTTGTTATACTTATCAATAACCCTAAGTTGTATTAAAAAAATAATATAGTTTTAGTTTTAGCTGCTGGTGTTTTTAAGGCAGATTAGGCCTGATCAAGCAGAATTTGAACTCAGAACGTAAATTCGAATGTGTTCTGGCTATACACACCTTGTAGAATGTAAAGTGCAGAATGTAGAAATAAATTGTTTAATTTGACCCTTTGTTTTCCAAATGATAGCAGGTATTTTGTTAGGGTGGTGTGGTTGTTGATATATAGCAGCTCCCGCGTTGTATTTTATTTAAGGTGCCCAACATTGCTATGTCATATATACCAGAATTTCCGGATATATAAACAATCAAACAAACTATGAAATATGCTTCTTGTCAAATGAATGCTTGTATAAGAGAAACCTTATATTATATGTTGATTACACCGACATAAAAATGATTAAAGACAAGAACTATATTTAAGTCATTTATTTACGGGCTATAATTACATAAATGTTCAATATATATGTACAAATGGCAAAAATGATTAAATATATGGGTAACTTTGAAGAAATAACTATTTACAGGTTCAAATATAAGATTAGAACACAGGACGCTGGGGCTGGAAATTGAACTTCTTACTGTAGTAACATCACTAAGAAAATTCATTGAGAGTATATGTATGTATGTTTGGGTGTGTAAACTTTGTAGAGTTGCACACGCGCGCACACACACACACACACACACACACACATATATATATATAAGAAGAAGTTGACGGCACTAGCATAAGTTTCATTACTAGTACCAGTTGCATCTCAGTGTATTCAATAGGTAATGTTATGTAAAAATCCCAGTGTAGACACAAGGTTATTTGCTTCAGTACAACACATGTAAATGGGTACCTTAAATCTATACCCGTACTCTAGTTTCGGCCACACTTAATGCAACAATAGAGTGCACAACATCCACTGTCTGCATTTATTATGCAACAATGCACAATCGGTCCATGTGGCTTCATCAGCGGGTTTCGTCTAAGCAATAACGAATCGATTGACGGAATTCGATTCCAGTCTGTGTCGGCTATAGCAGTGAATGTGACAGGCGACACAATAGTACATTAACAACTGACATCCCTACGCGTCATCACAATGCCGTCAACCGATTGGCTATTGGTTCAGAAATTTATGGTAGGAGTCGAAATTCAAATATTTCCGCTGTCACCACTCAATCACGTATATATATATATATATATATATATATATATATATATATATATATATATATATATATATATATTATACATACATATACGTTATTGAGTACTCACCCGCTCTTATATTACGGATATGTGGTTAGAATATCTCAGCAGAGAATCGCTGGACAGGTTTTACGGGCAAAACAAATCGGCAGGAGTCCCAGGGGTAGACACCTACCAAGATAGTTGGATAACATTCATGAGCTCAGCTGGTCTCACTTGGGGATTCGGCCCGATCAGTTGGAAACGGTTGCTTCTGACAATACCCGCAGAAAGGAGTGTTTGAGGATTCTACCCACAGCATCCTCACGGGAATAAGTGGGGAAAAGGAAGAATTTACGTAAATCTATAAAAACACATAGTTATGCTTGATATAACCATAACAGAATCTTATTCAAGCAAGAGCTGACAAGGGTGAGGTCATGTATCACTTGCCGTTTACTTTACTTTCAAATAACAATGCTGACATCCTCTACTTTCAATTTAGACACCTGTTACCAAGCACGTGTTATAGCAATGAACAAAGGCGACACAGCAAGGATAACCCACCGTTACCAGAGACCTACAGACCTTTCCTCAACACCAGATTATGTACGGATCGGACAATCCGTCGGTTTCAACAATAAATGTTCCAGTTGTTCATGGTGACTCTGATTTCCGGGTGTATTCATAGCAGCGTCGTCATGACACGCGGCGTGCCTTAGACATTATAATGCAGACGGGGCCTGTTTCATTGCAGGTCTGAAAGAATGAGAGAGAGAGAGAGAGAGAGAGAGAGAGAGAGAGAGAGAGAGAGAGAGAGAGAGAGATAGGGAGAGAGAGAGAGAGAGAGAGAGAGAGAGAGAGAGAGAGAGAGCGAGGGGGGACAAGGATTAAGCCTAGTACTGATACACAATTTTATTGGTCTTGGAACGATGAAAGGCAAAGTCGAACTCAGCATGATTTGCACTCTATGCAGTGAGAAGGTAAGAATATCGCAAATATTATATTCATCTAAGAGGGATATATGGATGCAGATTAACTGCTATTTCTAGTATGCATGCATGGTCCCGTAATTTCCGAGGATATCGTAAGTGCGCCATATTGACATACGATCTTTCTAGGGCATTTTGAAACCTGATGGAGCCCATCT
>OZ024740.1:258134737-258139737 GCA_964016885.1 Eledone cirrhosa | reverse complement strand
CACACACACACACACACACACACATATATATATATATATACCTTACAAACATACAGTCGCGCGTAAATTCACCCACAAGATTCCTATGGATCTGTTATGGTCAGAAACACACACTCTTACAGCTTATACAGACCAACAAATAGTGCACACAACTCTAAATTTACCTTCACAGCTCTGTCCGGACCAACAGCCAACACACACACACACACACTCCTATATACACACAGATTCATAATTACAAACACACACACTTACATATACACTCTCATACTTACATATACACATATATCCTCTTACCTACTTACGTACGTATACAAACACAAACACACACAAACACACACGTATATGCATCTGCACACATACGGCGCTATATATATAACGGTTACTTTACATTTCAGATCACCACCTTTTAAAACAAGTTTATCATACTCAAAATGCCAGCATCAACAGTATTCTTAAAGATGGTGACATGAATGGAGCTGTATTTTTTTTTCTCTCTCTCCCTCTCTCTGTTTTTTTCTTCTCTTTTTCGTTTCCGCCACTGCTCGTCTCCTCAATCTTTCTATTTCTGCTTTGAATTCTTATTCTAGTTTCAGATGAAGAACTAGCGTCCGAAACTTTAAGTCTCTTTTCCTACTATATCAAACGTAAAACTAATGATATATTTCTTCATTCTACTCAGTTATTTGCTTTGTTATTTCTGATTGCGTACAGACACATGTATATATTGCGGACGGCGACTAAAGCAGTCAAGACGTGTATTTAAGCAGCCTTTATCTGAAGTCAGTTGAGATATCATATTCCACTTTTCTGAGTTACATAGCCGGTAAAAGTTCGTCCCATTAACATAGAGGGATCCATATTTCTAATATACTCCATTTGATGGCAACACATGTGCTGTTATGTTTAAGGCTCCATACATGGTTTGCAGGCTAGTGGTATGTTTTTTGTCAGAAAGTCTGAAAGTTGTTTCATGGTTCAGGTACCGGCTTCTAAGCCTGCTCTCGGACATTCCAACATAAGTCCAGGCTTCAGTTTGGTGGTTCTTGTTGATGGAGGTCACTTCTGTTTAATATCTCAGCGCTGGAGTGTTGTATTGTTTGGCTAGTGGGCATGTATCTGGCCTTCTGCATGAACATTCGTACGGAAGAGGCTTTTGCGTTTGCCGGTGATATGGGTTTTAATGTTATTGATACACGAGTAGCCTATTTCCACTGTATGGCGAATGAATATCTGTCGGTATTTATGGCGAACCGGGAAGTGGATATCTAGGAGGGCTTATATTAAAAATATCTACACCCTAGGTTAATGGAACGAAATTTTTCTGACTATGTAACTGGGAAAAGTGGAATATACTCTCGCAAATTACTTCAGATAAACACTGCGTAAATACACGTCTTAACTGCTTTAGTCCCTGTCCGCACGAAGCGAAATTCTTTCTGAGTAAATTGTAAGACCTGACTAACCAATTCCTTGAATTACTAACTCATTTGTATTTCAAAGAATTTGATTTCTTCGAATTTCCCTACTTTTGATATTAGTTTTAGGATAGTTATCTCCTTTTAACATATCTAATAATTTTCGATATTTATAGCTATTTTCGAAATTACCTGCCTTTGAATAGCTCTCATATATTCTTTCCAAAAGAAATTACATGCAACATTTAGTGACCATCCTTCTTTTTATAACAGGCTGAATGAGTTGGGGTGTATAACCCAACTAAATTTAAGTACTTGTATATATCACTATTGTATCTAATTATATATATATATATTTATATATATATATATATATTGGTAAACGGAATAGAAAATGCTGACAAATTGTTCACAGTTAAAAAATGGTTTAATTAGGAATAAAAGAGTATTAGTAATTTTATGGGTTAGTATTCAGTTGTGGTTTTAAGTTTTTAAGTTTTCGTATGCAAACTCCGAGGGTGCTCTTTACCAAGTGTCCGAGGCGGCCGGTACGTTCACTGTGAAAAAATTAGAGTGCTCAGAGCGAGCCGCACCGGCTTGCATACGAAAACTTAAAAACTTAAAACCACAACTGAATACTAACCCATACAATCACTAATACTCTTTTATTCCTAATTAAACCATTTTTCAACTGTGAACAATTTGTCAGCATTTTCTATTCCGTTTACCAATATATAATAACTTGTGTGTTACACCTCTATTCTTTTAACTATATATATATATATATATATATATATATATATATATATATATATATATATATATATATATATATATATATATATATATATATATATATATATATTTATATATATATATATATATATATATATGATTATTAGGTGTGTAGCTTGTTGCAGTTACTAGCATCAACGCTGGTCGAGGCACTCGATGCTGTTACTGTGTCCGTACCTCGGGTTGTGCTCCGTGTTTAAGGCAATTGTATTTTGCAGAATGTATATGAAGTGACTACCCATATAAACTCGCATATGTGGATAAGTGTCGATTAAAAGTCGGGATCCGATCACATGATTACACTCGAGCTGATCAATATAGAAACAAATTGTTATATGTAATAAAGTTTACAAAAAGCTGCATATATTATTGCCACCTTATATATATATATATATATATATATATATATATATATATAATATATATATATTGATTGATTGTATGCGATTCTTGGACAGGAAAAACTACAAATCAAAGAATTACTCGACACATGCTAAGATGCAGAGTGAGAATATAAGTGAAAATGAAGTTTCTGCTGCGATGTCACCTGTTTCGGCTTGTTACCACTTCTTGAAACATATATTACTCTATTACTTGTTTCAATAGAAAAGTTGAGTTCCTGCTGGGGTGCGCCATTAGAAGATTTCCATAAAAAACGAAAGAAGATATATATATACTTGTGCGGTGTGTAACTAGCAAATATAAAAACGTGCGCGTGGCGTTACAGTAGCAATGCTGTACACGGAAAAATTCGAAACAAACATACACACATCCACCTACTCACACACTTAAACACACACACACACACACACACACACACACACACACACACACGCACGTACGCACGCACGCACGCGCACACACACACACACACACACACACACACACACACACACACACACACACACACACACACACACACACACACACACACATATAAATATCTCTCTATATATTTGCGCGTATCTTAGCTATCTATATCTGTGAAACCATGGGGTACTCACTGCTGGAGTGACTGTGCTCAATATTTTTCATGATATGGAATCATCTGAGCTAAACAACAACATTAATAACGGGCGTGTTTTGTGTGCGTGTAAAAGAGTGTTTGCAATGTCCATTGTGGCGGCGCCACAATCACTATTGACCTGGACACCGAAAAAGCACCACCTGTTTCGCGAATCAACAAGTAGCAAGAGTGGCAGAGGCCACACCTGGAAGCGCTGGAAGAATTGCATTAAAGAGGACCTGAAGACCTGCTTCAACCTCTCAACATGGCACGACCTGACTGCAGATCGCTGTGACAGGAGGAAGGAGAAAAAGATTGGATGCGCTCATGCAGAAGCGGAAGTTGCCAGCGAGTGGAAAAGCGCCGATTCCGATGTCATAACGAGAGTCTCCACCGTCAACAATGACGGGGACGAGACTTAATTAAGGGAATTAATAGAAAAAATAAAAATAGCGTGCCTTCTCGCTCAGTCAGAAAATGTCTCAATGTTCGAATATTTTTACATTAGGTCAAATAAACGTGACAGGTCAAATAAACATTGTCACTTAGCATGTTACAGTATCCTTCTCTTTAATTACTGCCATACTGTCCTTATGTAATCTATAGTGGTGAAACATTAACACAAATTAAAATAAGGCGATTGTTAACAAAATAGAGTATACTACCATTAATTACATGGTATTTTAATTGCATCGGTATTTTCTTGTTTAGCAGTTAGGATTTTAATACTGGATTGGTGGAAGTAACCCAGGGAGAACTAACGGTTCACGGGTATGGGATAGACTACTTGCCTTGCCCCGGGTATTTTCAACCTACATAACCTCACTGTGTAAATGTGTGTGTTTTTTCAAGTACACAAAACATTTTGTTGCATTTGGTGATTTTGTGTGTTTATGTCTTTAACTTCCGTCTTTTTGTCAATCATAATTTCCAAAGACTAACTGTTTACGGATATTGACTTGTGCAGTATTGCCAGATGACTGTCTGGAAACGGGCAGACAATATTTAATGAATAATTGATTGCATTAGAAAGAAATCCAAAGTGAATATATAACTACAAATGAACTGGAAAGGGTGCTTTGACACTAGAATTGAATATGAATTGGCAAAGCTTTAAGCATATATATAACGGTGCGGCAGCAATAATTCCATTCATTCAAGAATTCACAAGGCTGAAGAGCTACCGATTCTAAAAACGGAGCCCATCCCTACCGATTGCTCCCAGAACTGATCGATCGTGAAACGCGCGTCACGTTTGATTAAACATATACTTCGCTCCTGCTCCTTATAAGTATATATATATATATAATTGAATAAACAAGAGAGATGAACACTAATATAAACATACATGTTTAAACCGCTATTTTTAGCTGCATAGGATTTCGAGACAAGCTAGGTTCCGAAGACACGTGCGCTAATTCAAATCGCACACAATTCAGTCTTCTAATACTTTTAGAAGTGGAAGGATCGCATATTTCTCAACAACTACTCAGGAGCAGAGAAACGGTGTTGACTTCGCTTATAAGATGTTGCGAAACAGTTTCCAAAACTGTCTAGTTGTTACCAGGCAATTGCCCGATATAGGTCTGTTATTTTTCTTAATTTACTACTTAAAATTAAGTCTGACAAACCATATTGCTGTAGTTAGTATCTTTTCATCCTAGCTAACCTAGTCCTTACGATTCGAACACATGTATATTTATATTAGTGTTCATCTCTCTTGTTTATTCAATTATATTACACGGCTCGGAAAAGTTTTTTTCATAGAGCTATTTAATTGT
>OZ024740.1:258084477-258132037 GCA_964016885.1 Eledone cirrhosa | reverse complement strand
ATTATAGAGAGACGGAAGAGCGACGGAGAGAGTAAAGCTAACAAACTATAGGAGGTGTGTAGGATGCATACATACATACATACATACATACATACATACATACATACATACATACATACATACATACATACATAGATACATACATACATAATACACACGACACTCAGCTTTATAATCCTAAACGGACGGTAGTCCGTTTAGTAATCTTGTTGGGGTCGTGTTTTCGTTGGCAATCGTCTGTTTACGACAGTACAGTGCGGCTCTACTTTATTTAACTGAGATAAAACTTATATGAGCATTACGCATTTTTTGGCTTAAAAATCTAGAAATTTGGTCCAGCGGGAAAAAGTCTATAATAAAAGTTTGCTGATAAAATCTTGTGTTCAAGTGAGTGAGTAGTAAGCGTGACGCTATGGAGAGGTAATCTAGAAATGACGTAACTTTGTCATTAAGCCAGTTGCCTCAACTAGATTGCAATTAAACTCAAAAGAACTTTAAAATGTCAATCACTTGTCAGTAATTCACTATGATCATTTAATTATTAGATAGTTGTTGCTTGCATTGCCTTAAAAAATAGTAGACCAGATAGAAAAATGCGTACAGCAAAAAAAAGTAATATTGTTGGAATATAAACCTTTAAAAATACAGGACAAGAAACTAAAATAAAACTTTAAAAGAATAGGACAAGAAACTAAGATAAAACTTTAAAGAATTGGACAAGAAATAAAAAATTTTACAATAATATTAGTGGCAACATTTTTTTATTCGTTTCCTGTGCTATGCCCCAGTATCTTCTTGATTAGTGCATAATAATTGTCATGCTCTCATTGTGTGTTGCCCCTGAGCGGTTGGTTCTGGTTGGGGTTGGTTGGCTGAGCAGTTCTGCTCCGTCAGAATGACCATTGCAAGAAGAATTGGCCGATGCAGCTGCAGGTCTCCTCCAAGAATGCACTTCTGGTCCCGCAACACCAGACGAAGATGGAGAAGACGACCGGGCCAAGATGTCGACTCTGACCACCGACTACGGCTCCTCCCTCAACCACCGGTCCTCCCTCCCTCTGTCCCGTCATCCCTCCAGTCCTCCTGCTCCCCCTTCCTGTACTAGAAAGCTGTGGCACGCATTCATCTGGAATGCCGGACTTGAACTCAAGGAGAAGATGTAAGGAGAAGATGGACGGGTTGGTCAAGTTCAAGGATGAGCGGGACGACAAGACCGTCCGCTGCTGCTCAAGATCTGTGCTCATGGGCCCATGGGTCCATTCACATTATGCATGACTCATGAGGCGTGTTCAAACCAGGATCAAATGATCCCCTCGGTCTGACGACGACCTCTGAATGTGGACCCAGAGCCTATGAATGTGGAACTCGATTTTTTACCAATAAAAATTTTGCCACTAATATTATTGTAAAATTTTTTATTTCTTGTCCAATTCTTTAAAGTTTTATCTTAGTTTCTTGTCCTATTCTTTTAAAGTTTTATTTTAGTTTCTTGTCCTGTATTTTTAAAGGTTTATATTCCAACAATATTACTTTTTTTGCTGTACGCATTTTTCTATCTGGTATTATATATATATATATAGTAATAATAATAATAATAATTGATTCTACATTTGGCACAAGGCCAGCAATTATTCCAGTGTATTACTGGTACTTTATTTTATCGACCCCAATAATATATATATATAATGGTTTCTTTATTGGCAACAAGGGCTGACACGAAGAAACACATTACATATAGCAGAGAACAGTACAGGACGATACAAAATAGGTTTTGGTCGTGTAAACAGGTTATAACAAAATCGGACTAGAAATCCCAAAAAATTCAAACAAAAGTTCCCCAAGAAGAGGGAAACCTCCAAGGGTCACTCGTGGTGAAAACCGCACAAAAGACCACGGACACCCTGGCCACCAGGGAAAGCGCCCTCTCTCACATTTCCCACTCCTCAGTCTACAGGCGTATACTCTGAGCGGTCCCGTTCACTCGGACCAGACTCGCCACTTTCACCCACCTTTCAACAAACTTACTAGAAGACAGCACTTGTCTCTCCACCCTGATTTTCCTCTTCAAGTGAAACTTGAAAAAGTGAATCAGGGATTGGCCGGAGTGGAAAGTGTCCGTCTTCAACCGTTGTCCACCACACAATCTCTTTCGCCATGGCCACCAGGCAGATGAAAACTGCCTGACCTTCCTCCCCTTTAAAGGAGGATGGCGAGGCTATCTGCACAATGGACTTAGTCGATAACCGGATCCGTCCTACACGCGACAGCAGCTGTTCGACATAGCTCCACAAGTCAGCAATCCTCGGGCACTGAACGAGTGCATGCAGGGCGGTTTCGTCGCTCAGCGCGCATCTTGGACAGGCTCGGCTGACAGCACCTCCGTGCCTGTAGAGGTTACCCTGAACCGGCAACACTCCCCGGTAGCACTGCCAGGCCATGGATTTCTGGAAGTTCTCCATAGGCCCCGGTCTGAAATTTCTCTTGAAGAGAGCAAACACTGATCGTCTTCGACGCCAGGGTCTCCCCGAGAACGTCGTCGCTCTTTCCTTCCACTAGCCCTCTATAGAACGCCGAGGTGGATGTTCCACCGATACTAGGCCCAGCCAGTAGAGGGCGGTGAGCGCTTGGAGAGATTCCAGCTTCCAAGCGCTATCCCTAGGTCTTTTCCTGATCCAGGACTGCAGCTCCGTTAAGGAGACGATTTAGGGAAAAGCGCGTCTCGCAAACGGCGACAACACATGTTCACCATCAAGGAAGGACCAGAGATGTCACTACCTCAGCGAATGTTTGCGCATCATTAGCCACGGCATGTCTAGTCCTCCACGCAATGGGTGTTGACAGCAAATGGAACGTCTGACCATGGGAGCACGTCCCTTCCACAAAAAGCGGAAAAGAAGGCGCTCCATTTTGGTCAGGGTTGGGCGGGAGCAAGGTACGGCGGTCAGGCGGTAGCAAATGACGGACGCTATGTACGCATTCTCCATCTCCGTTCGACCTTTCAGAGACAGCCTCCTCTCGGCCCATTTCTGGGTGAGAGAGGCCACCCTGCTCGTCACCTCGCTCCAATTTTTCTCAATCTGGAGGTCCGGACCGAACCAGACCCCGAGCAATTTAACCGGTCCTCCGTCCAGCGCCCCACGACGCTGTCGGACGGCATGGACTTGCCTCTCCCGGTGCCGAGTTGCAAGCCCATCGACTTTTCCTGGATTATCTTTGCTCCTGTCCCAACTTCGTATTCCTTGAGAGCGGTGCCGAGCATCTGGACGTGTTTGGTGCTCGACACCACCACGGTGACATCGTTGGCGTAAGCTGACACGGATCTCCTGCATCCCAGTTCGCGTGGGACCCCCTTCATCGTCTCCAATTTGTGCAGTAACGGCTCGAGTGCCAGTGCGTACAAGAGGGACGAGAAGGGGCAACCTTGTCCAAGCACCCTAAAAACAGACCCGAAGCCTACCGCATCGAGGACCGCAGCCAGGTACCGATGGTCGACCCTATCAAATGTTTTAGAGTGATCCAATTTGATCAGGGACCCACTCGTACCAGGTTCCTTAACCACCCTCTGCATGATGTATCGCATGAGTTGGAGGTTGTCGGGAATGGATCTGTCCGATATGGCGCATGTCCGTGCCTCTCCAACCAGATCACCGATGAAAAGCGCCAATCTCTTTGCTAATACCTTGGCCAAAATCTTAAACTCTGCGTTTAGCAGAGTTATGGGCCTGGATATGTCTATAATGTCCCCCTTGTTCGGGTCTTTTCTCACCAGCACCACCGCTTCTCGGCTCACAAAACTGGGAATGCTCCCGTTCTGCTGCCAGTTGGAGTAGACATATGCCAAGAGATCACCGAACAAGTCTGGCATATACGCATAAAGTTCGTAGGGTAGACCATCCAAACCTGGCGATTTACCACTCGTGTAATCAGACATGGCTTCCCGTATTTCACCTGCTGTTATCGGCTTTTCGCAGCACTGTGCTGCGGTCGTCGAGAACCGCGGCAGTCCGTCAATCCCGAACAATTGAGTAAAGTGCTGTTGAAAAGCCGCACACATCTGCTCGGTTTCGAGCAACATGTGCCCGTTTTGATCAGGCAAAGACCAAATTGTGGAATTGTTGCACCGTCGCGCCTCCATAAACCAGGCCCATTGAACCAGACGCTCTAGCTCTGACAACGCAGCCTTCATGCTTTGCGTTGAAGAATTGGTCGAGTGTCAATCTCGCTGCAAGCACGTCGGTTGTGATGTCTGTCCTAAACGCCTCTTCTAGCTTTCTAACTAACTCTCCCTCTACTCTATTTTCCTCTATCACTACTCCTTTCCTAAACCTTATCGATTCTACTCTAATAGCCCTTCTCAGGGTAAACCACAATCTGTTGTTGACGATCGCACCCGTCAACGCACGCTTAACTAATTCGCTAATCCGGTCTCTGTAAGCTTTGCGCGCCGGGAACGACGCGTTCAATAGCCGGGCCCTTGCCTATGGAGTTTATCTAAGTCAACTTCACAGATCACAAATTTGTGGTCCGTGTAGTCGTCTACTTTAAATTGTGGACAACCTACACTAGCTTTATCTGTTTCTCTACAGAATACCCTATCTAAATACGATCTGGATGACCCGATGGAGTTTGCCCTTGTCCACATTGGTGGCACATTCGGATAATCCAGTCTACAACTGTCAGACAGTTCAAAACATCTGAGAAGGTAGTTGAGGCTTTTACACCCCCCTGCCCTATCTACTAGCCCCACATAATCCCAGCGTGCATCTAATATACCGTTCCAGTCGCCCACTAACACTAAAGAGCGGGACGTTCCCAAAAAGGTCTCTAGACGTCTGAAGAAGTCTGGCAGTCCTGCATCTGTTGGGGCGTAGACGGCTACTAGCCTGAAAGCATTGCCTTCCCTGCCGGTCACGTCCAGCACCACCGACTTACCTTCTGGGTCCAGGAAGATGGCCCGTATTGTGAGATCCAATCCTCTCCGAAAAACCACGGCAACCCCTTCCCTCAGATCGTGGACGGCTGGGAGATGCGTATACATCGTAGCCGCCGAAGATCGGTGAGAAGGCTCGTGCTTCTGAGATTCTGGTCTCGCTGAAGTCCACCACATCTATGTTTAGTGACTTGAGGTCGTTGAGCAGGTGACCCTGCTTCCAAGATGACCCCAGGCCACGTACATATATACTGCCTATTCCAAGTACGACTATGTTGAATGAGAAACGGGGTAAGTGAGAAAGGATCATTTACCTTGATCGTGTGGTGAATGGACAGTAGAACCGTCCCTTTGGCTGGTCATGGGTGTTTCCAAGAGGATGTCAGTGTATATCCTTTTGTTAACCGACCCTCTGAAGTCTCCAACTGTGTTGGTGAATTTTTGCTTTTAAAGTTTGTAATGTTCTATTGAGATTTCAATGATGCATATGTTTGTCGGGAGAGTTCTTGGTGTTGGGGGGAGGGGGAGGGTGTAGTAATTTTTTTCTGAGATGTCTGTGTGCTGCTTTATATGCCGTAAGAGTTATTTGTTTGCCATGTTTATGGCTGTGTACTTTTTTGGGGGGAGGGCTGATTTTGTTGCTGTTTTCTTGTTGTTGCTGTTGGGTAGGTGTGTTTTGTTGTGTTTGCGATTATGGTGTTTTAGGTGATGCTGGTGGTGGTGTGGTTGTTGGTAGTGGTGATGCTTGTGGTGGTGATGATGATGGTGGTGGTGTTGTTGCATATCTCCTTGCAGCCTTTACTCCTCTTTGTTTGCCTTCGGTTTTGGAGGGTGAAGCTAAGGGTTTTTTTCATTTTTGCTTTTTGGGGCAGACCGTTTGCCACTTTCCTCCCGGTCCCCGACATAGAGTGTGATGCGGGAGTCTGTTGGTGGTGGTAGTGGAGCGCCCGCTCCGGCGATTTTACTTCCGGTGTAGCTTCTGCGACTGTTGGTGTTGCCGCCACTGCTGCCGCTGCTTTAGTTGTCCGTGGCCTTGGTATGGGTGCTACGGACGTTGCAATCCTACTCACCTTGGAAGGGTCTTCTGCCTCTGTTGCCTGCCCTGCTCGTGGTAGCAGCGGATCAGGCGTCGGAAGAAGGGGGGCTTTCTTCTTGGCTGTCTTCTGCGAGCAGAAAGCCATAAGGTGACCCTTCTACCCACAGAGATAGCACTTTGGGCGCCTTGCTTCCATGCTTATAGGGAGTTGGAGCCCTTCTTCGAGGTCTATAACGTCTGGGATGGCCTGGATGCAATCCTGGTCAGACTGTATTAGCATTTCCATGCCTATTCCTGACCAGTTCTCTCTTCCCATTTTCTGTATTTGCAGTATGGTGGTCTTCTCCTCGATTCCATCCAGTACAGACACGGCCAGCCAAGGTATGGGTATGTCCGGCTGGACCTGGGTCACTTTGACCCTCATAATTTTCTGTCCGCAGTAGGAGGGCACCAAGACTATCTCCTCCCTATTTAGGGTTTCCAAAGAGTGAGACTTCGCCTGTTGGGGGTTGGCGAAAAGTACGTCTACTGTGGCGTACTTTTTGCCTCGGGTGATGTGGATTTTGCGCGCCCTGACGCACCCCAAGACCTTTTGGAATTGAGCCTCCGTGGCTCTCTCCACCCGATGTGACATTTTGCTTACGGTGCGGTAAGTCACCTTGCGCGCTGGTCTTTGAAGAAATCGGGTGGAGGTTTCAGGTAAACTCTATTGTCGTTTCTCGATACACTGGCTCTTGCGACTGCCATCTCCTCCTCCGTGACTAGCACTGTTTTCTATATTTCGGGCCACACCTGCGAAAGAAGTGCTCCCTTTTTCAACAACAAGACCAGTTGCTGCCGCTACTGGTCTTGTTGTTGGTACTGTTGCTGTTGCTACTGCTACAAACGGTGTTGTTGGTGTTGTTGCTATTATCACTGTTGTAGTTGGTTGTGTTTTTGGTGCCGCCGTTGTTGTTTTCTGTGCAATTTGTATTGTTGCTGTTGGTGTTGTCGTTGTTTATTTTCTTGTTAATGGTGTTAATATCGTTGTTGCATTTGTTGTCATTTTCTTCTGTTGTCTGTATTTTGGTTGACGCTGTTATTGTTGTAGCTGGTGTGGTAATTTTTTCAAAATTAGTGTTTCCAGTGTTGTCCTTGTTCACGTTGTTTGTGGTGACGTCACTAACCCTTCTCTCAACTTTTACGCCGTTGTCAGACGACAGCAGACATATTGCTGGGGGGCTCGGCCATGTATTTATTTATTTATTTATTATTTTTTTTTTTTAGAGTAAAATTGTTCAAATATTTTGAAGTGAACGTGACCCAACGGTCACGGTAGGTCTAGTATTCAATAATAATGTTACGGATAACAATGAGGGAATTTCATTTAAATGAAGGCGCGTAGCTTAGTGGTTAGGGAATTTTATTGGCAAACACGAGGTTGTCACCCGGACAGGACTGTGCTATATGCTCTTCAGCAAAACATTTTTCACGTTACTCCTGTTGCCAGGAGTTGCGAACGGTAGATATTATCAGCAATGGAAAGGAAAATGAAAACATTATTTCCTTGGTCCGATTTGAGGAGCTGCATCGCACTCGGCCAAAGAATAAATTCTGGGATCTTGTCGATCCTTTCTTCATTCCATTCAATAACAAAATAGTATCATAATCACAATGGTAATTTCTAAACACTGTTGGTTAGTGCCATACGATATTTTAGTTGGTTCGTTAGAACTTCAGAGGACTTCACGTTATTGGTTTCGGCATTCAGCGCTTTTATCCGTCCATGCTTTTGACATCAATAAATATTCTCCAGTAACAGAACAAGTTCTTCTTATATCTCTCTTTCTCTCGTGTCACTTCTCTTTCTATCGAGAAGAATTCGACTTTGTTTAGAGTAGTATCAAATACGCTAGGTGCACAGTATAAGACTGGGCACCTCTATGCCCCCTCCCGGAGTTAAGTGTCCATTGATGGGTAAACAGCCAATTAGTTAAAGGTTTATCAATTCACCAAAAGTTCAGATTCGATGTTGTTATATTATTCAGTCTATGATACATCGTTGAGTTGATGAAAGTCTTGACATGTATCTGGAATGTTTCAGTACTATGTACGTGTGTATGGTTATATGTGCTGGGGTATGCAAGTATATTTTTGTGCGTTTGAATTATATAAATTTATAAACATACACAAACGCACATATATATTTATATATATGTTGATATATATGTAATTATATATATATATATATATATATATACATATACACAAATATATATATGGATATATATATATATATATATATATATAAATATATATATGGATATATATATATATGTGTGTGTGTGTGTTTGTGTGTGTGCGTGTGTGTAATATCGATTCCAACGGGTTATCGATCAAAAGCACCACTGCTTATGTCAATAGTATTCTAGATTCTCATGATAAATAAATCATGGGGTTACCGTTACATAGCACAATACCTACGAGGCCAGTAACCCTATCTGCACACAAGCTGCTACCATCACAGTTTGTAAACAGTCAGTCTGTGTATTTTCATCCTTGTAAATAAACATTCTGCAAATCTATTAAATGATTTAGTTACACAAATATCCTGTTGAGGTGTTATTATTTCATGCTCCGATAGTTATAGAGTTTGGCTGAGGCAGGAGGAGGGTGGAGTGACGCATCACGTGTTCAAATGTTCATATATACAAATATACGTATACATTAATGCACACACACATATATGTGTGTCTATGCGTATAACTATATATAATATATATATATTGATATATATATATATATATATATAGGTAAGTGCATATACGCACACATGTATGTGTGTGTGCGTGTCAGCTGTGGTAAAGTGTAGAGACATACATATATGATATATTTACAAAATACTCAAGGCTCGTGTATATTGTTTTCATATATAAACAGATTGCATACTTGTTCATAACTGTAGTCTTCTGTAACCATTGTTTTGGCAGGGTTTCTACGATTGGATGTCAATATTTTTGCTTTACAGAGTGTACTGTGAGTATTCCGACGTAGCACTAGCACTAAGCTGGTTGTCGAGCATAGTGAGACGCCATTAGGCGTGATCGTGCGACGTGTTTAGGTGGAAGATAAATATGACGTTAGGGATGAGTAACAAAGGGTTCATGAGTGGGAGGTTAACAATTACGGTGTCATGATTTAAGACATATGTTGATGTGAGAGACAAAGATGGTTAGACAAACAGGGAATTGAAACATAAAGGGAGTTACTTCAGCACATGATGTCACATCGACTCTTGCAATCGAAGATGGGTACAGCTGTACCCCAAGCACACATATGTGTTTACCATGTAAGTATGTATGTATATATGTATATATATATATATATATATATATATATATATATATATATATATATATATATATATATATATATATATATACAGACATGAGTTCTACAAGAATAGAGGTGATTCATTCGATGATATATACATATATATATATATATATATATATATATATATATATGTATATATATATATATATATATATATATATATATATATATATATATATATATAATATGTGTGTGTGTGTGTGTGTTGGTTGGTTACTGACAATTCAGTATGCAGGGTAGAGCACACAACGAAGTGCGCATGATGGCCTGTTTACTCCGGAGATATTTAAAACAAGCACTGTAAGTCAACAGGTTAAACTTAACTTCGTTTATTCATATTCGCTGTTATATATTTGCTACTAGTTCTTTGAGAAAACAACACCATAATTTGAGACAGGACAGGACATATTATATTTTTCTGTTTTTTCTTTTCAAGTTCTAGCTGTCTGATGAGGTCATAGCTGTTGAATAATCGCTTTCTCAGTAATATATATAACAGCGAATACGATAATCGAAGTGTATTTTAACCTGTTGACTTACACTTCCTTTATATATATATATATATATATATATATATATATATATACACCCATGTGTCAGAGCCATATAAGAGGGAGGTAAAGACTACGGTACTGTAGACTCTGAATTTTGTCTTTGTTTTGAGGTTATTTGTTCTCCTTGCCTATTCTTCCGAAGTTGCTGCTGGCTTTGGCTAGTCTGTTGTCCAATTCCTTATCAATTCTAGTTGCTTCTTTGATGGAAACGTCTGGTGGATGATCTATATCTTGGGGAGCAAGTTGGTAGAGGTCTTCAGTCTTCTTCAAGCTGACCTCCAGGCCAAAGAGATCAGATGCCTTTGCAAAGCATGAAGTTAGGCTCTTTGAATGTGCACACCAAGTACGCCATCGTCAGCAAACAGGAGCTCTCGGATCAGTTTTTGGTGGTCCTGCTCTGTGCGTGCAACCGTTGCAGGTTGAAGATAATTCTATCAGTGAGAAATAGAAATATAATGTAGACACCCCTCTTCCTCTTGCAGATCTTTCATCGTTGTCACACTTGTCTTCTGGAGAGATTCCACAAAAACTGTTTTTCCAGCTCACTAAACATTCACTCGAAAGAATATGTCACCAACACAGAGGTCCCCAAGAAACAACACCGCCAGTATCGCGGCTACTCTTATGAAGACACAGCTGCGCTGGGTAAGGCATGTCTCCAGGATGGTAGAACCTCGCCTGCCAAAGATTTAACTCTACGGATAATTGTCTTGCAGTAAAAACAGCAATATGTCCAAGAAATGGTATAAAGACATGTTAAATAGACCATGAAAACATGTAACATCAACGCCAGTAACGGACCTGCCTAGCTGCTGACCGCAAATGCTTGACGCCGCACCTTCCAGCAGGCCACCAGCGCATTCGAGGCAAGCCACCGTGTAAGTCTGGAGAAGAGAGCCTGTCGGGAGGGGTGATCCAGATAGAGCAAATCAAAACAAAGGCAGTTCTCTGCAGTCGGTTAGGGTTCATCTGCAGATCGGTAAACCAGACACAAAAGTGCATGTACTCTGGGAGGACAAAGTGGAACTGATCTTTAAATTAATGTGTCTTCGTATCGCGGTCATTGCCATCGTCATCATCATATATATATATATATATATATATATATATATATATGATGACGATGGCAATGACCGCGATACGAATATATATATTTTTATTGTTTGACCCGAATTACTTGGTCGTTTTGTTTTGGCTGTGCGGATGATATGTTTAACCATCATCTCAGTGTGTTTGGTCCTTAACGTATGTTGTAGCTCTGATTCATATGATTCATCGAGCGCTTGCCACACATATCGGACGTTGATTTTCGTTAATTCCTGAGCTGAAAACGATTCTCGCTAATTTATATTTGTATTAATCTCCAGAGTCTAGCTATTGAGCAGTTAATTTTATTGATTTTTTCAGTTACTTATATTGACTGTTGAATAGCTCTGTTATATTTAACCATTCTGTCGAGAGCTTTATTCGATTTGTGATATTTTGCATTCTCGCAATAATACACAACTGAATCATTCGCTTAATAGAGGTGTTACCTCCGTTGCTGAATCCCACGAGGGGTCAGTAATAGCCACACTATCTATAGCATCTTGGAGCAAAACCCGTTGATAACACGACTGCCTTGTTCATCATCTCACCAGAAGCCCAACATTCTTTATGTAGGCGGACAGTACCTGATTTGGAGTCACAGAAACCAATACTGGATTTTACCATCAGTCCAGGGTCCGGGAAAGTATCAACACATATTTTTATTGTTTGACCCGAATTACTTGGTCGTTTTGTTTTGGCTGTGCGGATGATATGTTTAACCATCATCTCAGTGTGTTTGGCCCTTAACGTATGTTGTAGCTCTGATTCATATGATTCATCGAGCGCTTGCCACACATATCGGACGTTGATTTTCGTTAATTCCTGAGCTGAAAACGATTCTCGCTAATTTATATATATATATATATATATATATATATATATATATATATATATATATATATATATATATTTATACATACATACGTACATACATACATATCAGTAAAAATATGTAAATTGTATCAATGGCCTAACTGTTTCACCAATATCTGATGAAGACTGCTGCAGATACCTGGGGATATCCTATAATGGTATCTGTAATAAGGAACGCGTAACCAGGGAATACTACACCCGATTATGAAAGATATGGTCATCGGAACTCTCTGCGCAAAACAAAACACCTCACAATGTGTTTGCTGTGCCTGTCCTAACACCAACTCAATTGGACGATAGACGAAATCCGAGCGATTGATGTTAGAACTCGAAAAATACTAAACAACACCGGAAACTTCCATCAACGGTGACATAGACCATTTTACTTGAAACGTAAGCAGGGAGGCAGAGGCCTAACATCAGTCCAGATAACATTTGAATGTCCCATCATATCCCTCCGACAACATCTACGAACCTCAAAGCGTAGGACCCCGTCTCTCGAGCAAGTCTATCTGTACGAAACAGATAAGATCATGAGAGTTGGGGAGGAACTCCTCGAGAGGTACTTCCTGTGTGCTAATCAAAAACTCACACCCAGGGAAGTCGCTCAGCAGTATCGTAGTGAATCCATGGATGAAAAACTGCATGCTTATCAGCAAAACATCATGCATGGATATGTTGCTATGAAGCTCAAAAGTGAGAGTAATATAGATAAACAAAGTAGTTTATCTTGGACCAACAATCACTATATTGGCTCCCACTTGAAGGATGCGCTTGTGCAATCCAAGAACAGGAAATCAACACGAAATACCTGATTCACAAAAGAGATAGGTATGCAGGCAAAACTCCTGGATGTGATAACAATTGCAGACTCTGCAGAATTAACATCGAAGATGTCACCCATGTAATAAGCAGCTGTCCAAAGATGCCATCGCGGTACTATCTACCTATGATGCATGATGTAGTGGCCAAAACACTGTACAATGCAATCCGTAGAAATGATAGCCCCGATAATAAACACATTAAAAGCTACAGCAATGTGGAAGACATGCATATACATAATATGAAAGAGTACTGGTGGAATGTTCCAGTAAAACCCCAATAAAATGCAGGCATAACAGACCAGATATTATGATATGGGACAGGGAAAAGAAGGCATGCACAGTAGTGGAAGTTATCTGTCCAGCAGATGCCAATATAATATCAAAGATTAGCGAAAAGGAGAATATTTATGCAGAACTGATGAGAAATCTGCAGATACCCCACCCTGATTATACCTTCAGATTTATGCCTGTGATTATTGGGGCACTGGGGTATGTTAGTAACTGCCTCAAAACAACTCTTGAGAAGCTGGGCTTCACAGGAACAGAAAGAACAGAACTAGTTAGGAAATTACAATTACAAGTACAATCCATTAATGGAACAGTAAAGATATGTAAAACATTCCAAAAACTTTGTATCTAATAACTGCATATACACATGTACAGATACTAAGCATATACACATGCACACATACAACTCAAATCATACACATCCACACATACAATAACATCCATATCTACACATGCATGCATGCCAACATGCAGACATATCTACCTAGTTGATGTGTAAATTCCAATGAGAGAGTCTTGTGTCTATGATAGAAACCGACTCTCTCTACTGGCAAACATTTGTGAAATTATAAAACCAGAAGAACATACATACATATATATATATATATATATATATATATATATATGAACATAGGGAGAAAAAGACGATTATTAGGAAGAAAAATATTTTTTTCCTTTTCATTTTTTCTTTTTTCTGGGTTAGAAAATGTTTAAAACAAAATATTTTACTTTGTGTGAAGTGTTAAGGTATTAGTTAATTTATTTATTAATGAACAATGGCATTTATTTATTTATTTAATATATTTAATAATTGTCTATTACCGGTTTCAGCATTTTATGCATTATCAAAGAGGGGAATTTGTATTGGTGTAAAATGCTGGTTATGTTGAACATGTTAAGGAAATGGGGAAGAAAGAAAAATAATATTTACAAACAAGGTTTTTGAAGTGAAAAGAAAGAAAAAAGAAAAAGGGGGTGATGTGGAACATGATAAGGTAATGGGAAAGAAAAAATAATATTATTTACAGGCATAGTTCTTGAGGATAAGCAGTTCAAAATGTGTTATTATGGCAAGAGCGCTTAGTTGATCCATGATGGAGGAAAATGGTAGTCTGGGGTTTGATATGATTTCCCTTTTTAGAGAGTTAATATGCAGGGGAGGTAATTCAGGGTGGTCAGGTAGGGGAGAGAGAAATGAGAGGAGGTAATTCATCTTTATACGAAAAAGGATTAGGTGTGAGCGAGGTAACTCTTTAGAGAACATAGGAATTTGGTTTTGGTTCATTTTTCGTTGCAGTTTTAGTTTAGTCCGAAGTTTAGTCCAATAAGTAGAGGTTGGAATTTGTTAATGAATTACGTTTCCTTATTGGTACGATGTATGAAAGAAGCGTTGTCTATGAATTTGTAAATGTGGAAAATTTTAAAGTTTTGATTTTGGTTAGGTGCACAATTGGTGATATGTTCACTAAAAGCAATTATTCTGTATTCCTGTGTTTTGATTTGTGATCTATGGACGGTCATACGTTGTCGGAGGCTGATTTTTGTCTGTCCTATGTAGTGCTCTTGACAACCTGAGTAGGTCAACACATATATTAGGTTTTCAGATGCACATGTAAAGTTGTGTTTAACTGTGAAATGTTGTCCTTGTTTAAAATGGAATGTTGAAACTTCTATTAGATTTATGCATATACCAAAGTTGGACCTTCCGCATTTTTTTTTTTTACTGTAGAGTTCATTGTGAGGGTTTGTTAGATTTTGGCTTGTGTGAGGATGTTTTTTATGGATTTAGGCTGTCTTTTGCACTTTATGATGTTGTGTGTTTGGAGGATTTTGTTCATTCTTGGGTCTCTTTTTAGTAAAGGAATGTTCTGGAGGATGGTGTCGAATGCCTCATTGTTGAGTGGGTTGTGTGTAGAGATGTATAGTAGAGGTTTGTGTTGCGGTTCATTCCTGGGTTTGGGGTGTCTGAGTTCCTGGATGTTGAGTTTTAGGGCACGTTGGAATCCATTGTTGATTAGGCATGGTGGGTAGTTTCTGATGATAAGTGTGTTTTTTAATTCTTCTAGTCGTGTATAGCATGTGTATTTATCTGAAACTAGTGTGTAGATCCTTCTGGCTAGGTTATAAGGAATTGTCACTTTGGTATGGCGAGGGTGGCACGAGTTAAATGGAAGATATTGTTTGGAGTCTGTGGGTTTGTAGTATATGTATGTTTCTATTTTGTTGTTTGTTTTCTTGAAGAGGATGTCGAGGAAAGGGAGTCGTTCATGTCCGTAATCCATTGTAAATTGTAAGTTTGTGTTGAGTCCATTATCAGTCTTTCTATACTTTCATGCCAGAGGATGAAGCAGTCGTCCAGATATCTCTTCCAGTTTTTTTTATCTATGTGTAGGTAGAAGTGGTTACCGTATTTGTCTAGAACTTTGCGGTAGAGAGTGGTTTCCAAATATCCCATGACAAGGTTGGCGTATGAGAGGGCTACTTTCGTGGCCATGGCAGTCCCAGAGATCTGTCTGTAGTATTTGGCATCGAATTCGAAGAAGTTGTTTTCCAAGATGAATTTGAGTCCTTCCAACACAAATTCTTTAGGGATGCGCTGTGTAAGTTCACTAGGGAAATTTTCAAGCCAGAATTTTATTGCCTCTATACCTAGGTTGTGTTGGATATTGGATAGAGATTGATGACATCAAAGGTTACTAGTAGGGCATGTTCATTATTAAGTGTTGTTGGGAGGTGGTTGAGCATGTCAAGATCGTCCCTTATGAAGCTTTTTATGTGTTTTAGAAAGGTTTAAGCAGAATATCTAGGAAGTTGCTTAGGCGGTGGGTTTCACATGCGGTAACTGCTATTACGGATCTTAATTTAGGGGGAGGTATATTGACGTAAATGTATGTGGCTTGCTTGCAGGCCATGCCTATTACTTCGCTTTTGTGTGTCTTTGGGATACCGTAGAAAAGGCTGGTTCTGCTTTTGAAATTGGTGATGCAGTTGTATTTCTTGTCGATAAGGCCTTCTTTGTAAAGGGTTGTTAGGGATTTTAGGTTTCTCATTATTTTCTGTTGTGTGTAGTGTTGGGCCTTTTCGTAATCTGTTTGGTTTTCTAGAGTTGAGATTACTAGAAACGTGTAGTAATCTGTCCTCATACGGATTACTGCACTCCCTTTATCCGCGTCTTTGATTGTTAGAGGTTTGTCGTTCTTTAGTCTGTTAAGACCATTCCATTCTTTTTTGCTTTGGTTTTTGTTTATGTCTGTGTAGGTGGTGGTATGCGTAATTAATTGTTTCTACTTTAGGCACAAGGCCAGCAATTACCCAGTGCATTACTGGTACTTTATTTTATCGATCCCGTAAGGATGAAAGGCAAAGTAAACCTCGGCAGGGTTTGAACTCAGACTGTAAAGGGACGTAGCTATGCTGGAAAGCATGGTGTCCGACTCTCTACCGATACTGCCAATCCACCGCCCTTATGGCGGTGGATTGGCAGTATGGGTAATTAATAATGTGTTCGCAGAATTGATCGAGTTTGTTCTTGCCTTTTGGTGGGGTGTAGTTGCTTCTATTTCTGGCTATTTAATCATCCTCATTGTATTTGTCGTATATACATATACATGACGGACCCAGCATATTTATCAATGCCAGTACCGGTTGTATCTCAGCGCACTCAATGGGCAATGTAAGATACATTACCAGAGTATACACATAGTTATTTGCCTCAACACAGCACACGTAAATCGGGTGCCTATAAGGTTCCCGGACTCGAGTTTCTGCAACACTAATGCAGCAGTAAGGTGCATTGCACCATCTGTCTGCATATATTATGCAACAATGCACCATCGGCTTATGCGGCTTTATCAGCGGGTATCGCCTAATCAATAACCAATCGATCAACAGAATCCCCAAACCAGCCCATGCCGCTCATGACTGTTTGTGGCAACCGACACGGTAAAGCGATTAGCAACTGGCAACCGATAGGACTCTATCTCTCAACTAGCCAGTGATTTACAAATTTTACGCGGGGACGGGAAGCTAAAAAGAATCAATCTATTAGTTCCTGTCAGAAGACTCAGCCAACGTGTCTCACACACAAATGATCAAGGGGTGAAAAGATGGCTATTAGAAATAGCAGTTCAAATTGATATAAAATAGAATGGTAACATTCGGTTCTCCAAGCCCCATGCCTAGAGGAAAGCGATGGTAACAATGGTAGTGCCAAGAACCTTTAACGGACTTTATATAACAATATAGTAGCGAGCCGAAATGTGTCAGCCACGTGCGTAGATAACCAGTCTAATTCACAACTTAAAAGAGTGTGAGACAAAATTAGTAGCAGGGAAAACAGTGCATATCAAAACAAAAACACAGTAGAAAGTGAAAAATTGTTTAACTTACTCTCAATATTTTGCTAGTTGGGAGATAATAATAATAAGTTTGACGGACCCACCATATTTATCAATGCCAGTACCGGTTGTATCTCAGCGCATATATATATTTATATATAGTATAATTAGGTTTAATATATACATATAAAATATATATTGAGTATGTTAGTGAAAGAAACCTCAATGAATATTAAGCCCAGTGCATAAACTATACAGATTTAAACGATGTGCAAAATTGTGTTTTCATGTATCTAGCCAATTCTGGTTTCATTCTTTCTTTAAGTGAGAACATTTATTATTTATCATTCTATATATATGTACATAATACTAGTTGTTTCTTAATATGAAAAAATGTTTTTGGATATCGTTTCATTGAAATTCCTTCCTTGCTCACATTTCAACCAGGTTTGATGGTCTTTTGTCTCTTGTTCACGATTTCACCGAGTTTATATTCATAGAGATCTGGGACTTGTCTATTTCTTCTCACTTTCCGTTGCTTAAACCATTTTGTTTGTTACCCTAACGTCCCCTTTATTTACGTGTCCCAACGACTCTTTTTAGCCGTTGTTCGCACCAACCTGAGGTATATGGCCCTTAAAGCGATGAAATGCCTGGGACGGTTGGAGGGTCACTGATGAAGGACTTACTTTTTCATATGCACCACCATTTGCAACGCGCAGCCATCATTATATATATATATATATATATATATATATATATATATATATATATATATATATATATATATATATATATACATATATTGAAAGGTTAAACAAGGTTCAATGAATAAATCAAAGAATGAGTTTTACAATAGATTGGAAGCACTCAACGAAAATGGTTTTCCGGAATTATTAATATTAATTCAAAATATTAATAAAAATAGACATTCGTGTGATCAAGTATATTTTATTATACATATGTCAGAGGTACTGAGCTAACTTCAACAGTACGTCCTCATCAGATAAAATAAGATGATGCATGACATACCCTGACATAGTAGATAGTTAAGATTCAGTCATGGTAGTATCTACTATGTCATGGTACCACCCACTATGTCAGGGTATGTCATGCATCATCTTATTTGATCTGATGAGGACATACTGTTGAAGTTAGCTCAGTACCTCTGAAATATGTATCTTCAAAAGATGTAATTCTCTCCTAACACTATATTCCGTATAACATCAGTAATTTTAATAGTCATACTATATGTATGTGGGTGTGGGTGGGGGCATATATATATATATATATATACCCCCACCCACACCCACATACATATAGTATGACTATTAAAATTACTGATGTTATACGGAATATAGTGTTAGGAGAGAATTACATCTTTTGAAGAGGACACAGATTATTTCCTTCTATAGATTTCGGAACAGTTTCCTTCTCCCCGATGTCACTCTCAGAGCTTTGATCAACTAAAGACTATAGTAAATGAAAATTACCTAAAGATACCGCTTTGTTTCATTGAATGTAAAAACGTCATTGCCATTCCATCATGCTACTTCGACATCAAATCTTAAAATAATCCATATAGATATCTTGGCACGAATTACATGTCGGCAGTTCCGAATAAATTTGTTATGTTTTTCAATTTGTGACTTTACTTATCTGCATATATCAATCCATTTAGAATGGGAGAACAAAATTACTGGCTCATGTAGACTAGCCTCATATCCATTTTATTGTTGTATTTACTGTTTCTTTTTCTTACGTATTGTATGGTACCGTAACTCCCGAGCGAGTCGGATGTCATATTGGCATATTGTACGGCGTTTCTTGAGGAATTTAAAACCTGGTGGAGCCCATCTCTCTCTAGGCCTGACTAAGGCAGGTTTCTTCCAGAGTAGGATAAAAAGTGAGAGACAGGAAGCTAGAGGAAGAATCACCCAAGTACTTTCATCATGTAAGTGGCATTACACACGAGTAAAATTATTATATTTTCTAGTTTTATATTCAATTAGTTTGTTTGGAGGTGAATAGAAATGAAATTTTAATACGTCTGGTGTATCAGGTAATACGTTTGAAACGATATGCTCTACAAAATTAGTAATACATAATCTGACACTGAAACCATCCATTCCATATGAGATTCGGACAAATAATTATACAACAACAGGAATCTGATCATGTAATGATTTTATTCAAATCACAAGCGTTAGGTGTGTTTCTTGTAAAGAAAATCGGAAATAAATACAGCAATATTGAGATCCTATCAACGTCTGTTGCTTATCTCTTTAATAATTTAAGTCAACTTAATTGAATTTTAATCTTTACAGGAATCTTTTACCGTTGCTGTTTTCAGATTGCTCATATGATAGAATTTTAAACGTCGTGTGCAACTTTGTGGAAATGGATGGAGCGGGTAGGAAATGACATGGATATTTTCTAAGATTTTCGAATCGTTAAATTTTTTTTTATAATGTTCTACTATTTGAAATTAATAACAGTTATTTCCCTACCAAAAGCAGGGCATTGTAAAATGGTCCACATAGAAACTTACGGTCGAATAAAATTTTGACGGGGGTGAATAGAAAGTTAGATATTGAAAGGGTATGAATTAAATAGTTTACAATTCTTAATCTCTTTATAACGGGTTAACAAATATCGCCGAACCTTGAGGACTAGCTGCTCAATATCGTGCACCAAGCAACATGCAATATTGTGTTTGATGGCCACTATTGATTTGTTGTTCACGAACAACTCTTTCAAATCCATACATCCATCCATCTATACATACATGCATACATACATACTTGCATATATACATATATATACCTACATACCTACATACCTACCTACATTGTGGAAATGGATGAGGTTATAGTGTAGTACTTTACTATAGATAAGGTAAGATAAGCTCGATGCACTCTACCTTCCCCTGTTCTTCAGGAGACTGGATGATTTAGGGCGGTTCAGGTAGCAGAGCATTTAAAATTCAAAATTTTCAGAAATCTAAGGATAGGAAATTATTAATCATTTATACATCTCAACGAACGTTTCAACGTGGCTAAAATATCGCATCAATTTGCGAAGAAACTGGAGATTAACTGTTGACAATTATCTCCCCTATGGATTCTGTATCCTAACGATATAAACATATATAACAAAATAACAATAATTAATATCATAAGACAAATATCAAGAAAATTGGATGATTCAAAATATGGAGCTTTTAGGCAGCCAGTTAAAATTTCAAGGGCACATTTAGCATAAACTTGTACAAGATTTGTTTCAAGCATACAAGTTTATAAATTTATCTGTGCATTTCTTTTCAGGAAAATCTATGTTATAACTAGGAATTGGTTACAGCGGGGATTGTTAAAATTTTCTTTATAAAGTTAAGGTAGTTTGTTCAATTTATAAGAGAAAGATTTGAAAATATTTAGTAGGTTTTCGTAAGTTAATATCCTATGCAAGTCTAGTAAACTCTTTGTTAATTTCGGTGGGAAGATTTTTAAAGATTCCTGGTTAACATTCCTGGAGAACTCTCTCGCATTCGTCAGTGGCGATTGTCAAACTGAGATCATATACCTCATTGTATACCTAACCGTACCAAGGATTTCACACATTTTCCAATATATATATATATATATATATATATATATATATATATATATTAGAAAATGTTTTTTTATTTTTTTTTTTTTTTTTACAAAATGAAAAATAACCGAGGTGTCCTACACGAGTGAAAGTATAAAGAAAAAAAGATGAAATCGAAAATGCGACTGGTGTTGTATTTAAAAAAATATATATATATTTATTTGGTTCCTTTACCGGTTTCGCAATTCTTCTCTTTTTCAAAAGTAGAGTTGAGATGGAGGGTCTGTGGTTTTTCTCACATCTGGTTGGTCTTTGAATGTTACTTGTTTTATATGGAAAAAAGTGGCTCGAAACGCCAGGTTTTTAGAGAAGTAATTTGATTGGTTGGTCAATAAGTATAATAAATTTCGCGCCTGTTCGCGTTACAAAGTTCTTCAAACAACGGGGGGGGGGGGGGCTCAGATTGTTTTTTCATATATGAGTGTTTGAATTTCTTTTTATTTAAAAAAAGAGGCTCACGAAGGCTTTTTTTTTTATAAATGTAATTTGAGTGGTTATAAATGAAATTATGGCTGTCACGTGAACTAGGTCATTAAATGTCGCGCCCGTATTTGGGAATTTATTTTGTAGCCTTTTAGAGAGTTTTATTTCAAACATTATCTTTTGTTTGACATTATGGTTATTTCTCGTAGTTTTGTGTTTTGATTTATTTTTATCTATAGATTAATATAACTCTATAAGAATGATAATTCAGGTGGAAGTTAAAATAAAATTAAAATAAATACATTATTCCAGTCAAATAAGAAGATTCAAAATAAATAAGTCCTAAATCAAAACAAACAACAGTCATCCTTTGAAAAAATAAGTAAAAAACAATATATAAATTATTATAAAGACATGAAAGATATATTAAGTAGGAAAATATTTTTAGACAGTGTACATAAACCAAGTGACACCATAAAATAACGATATGTTGAACTGGAAATGAAAATATTTTATTTGAAATGTCTCAGCTTTATAAAATACAAATTTAACTTTAGAACCTGATTAGGAAAAATAATAGGCAATTATATACAGATACTATATATAATAATATCCATAACTCCATATATATAATTTCTTCTATACCCAGTTAAAAAATACATTTTCCTGGAAAAAATATACTCAGGTAATTTTATAAACATGCATGGTTGAAAATAAAACTTGTACAAACTTATCCTAAATTTGCCCTTGAAATTTTAACTGCCTGTCTAAAAGCTCCATTCTCTTTTTCTTGATATTTGTCTTATGATATTAATTATTGTTATTTTGTTCTATATAGTTCATGAAAGGATACGGTTAGAAAAAACACCTATAACGAAGATAATTGTTAGCTGGTAATCTCGAGTCTCTCCACAAATGGATGCAATATTCTAGCCCCGTTGAAACGTTCGTAGATATGTATGAATAAATAATGATTTCCTATCCTTGGGTTTCTTAAAATTTTTAATATATATATTTATATATATACACAACACGATGGAATATACAACAATTAATCAATCCATTCATTCAAACATACATACGTACATACACACACACACACACATATCCATCCATACATACATACATGCATATACAAATATATATATACATACATAGGCAAATATTCATTTAGTGGTAGCAACATACACTTAGCAAATTAGCAGAGGCGTTAAAGCATAGAACAAAATATCTTGCGACAATTGTTTTGGAGTTCCGTGCTCTGATAATTCAAATCCCGCTGCTGTAATTTCTATCTTTCAAGCATTCAGTTTCGATAAAACAAATTAACATGTAGTGGATTAAAAGAACTGGTGGAGCGTCGAGTGAGAAGTTTCGCGTCATTTATTATGGCTTTCTGCGTTCTGAGTTCAAATCCCACTGTAGCCAAGCAATGTGGTTAAATTAATTTATGACTCGGTTTAATATCTACTTCCTGCTCTGTGGATGATTTTAACAAGTATTCCAGAGTCATTGGCACTGCTCTTCCTTCCCAGACTAAACAGCCAAAAATACTAAATAGCATTTTATCGACCTCGTCAAATATAATTGTTTCTACATTTGGCACAAGGCCAGAAATTTATCAGCGCATTACTGGTACTTTATTTTATCAACCCCGTAAGGATGAAAGGCAAAGTTAACCTCGGCGGGATTCGTCAAATATAATTGTTTCTACTTTTGGCACAAGGCCAGCAATTAACCAGTGTATTACTGGCACTTTATTTTATCGACCCCGTAAGGATGAAAGGCAAAGTTAACCATGGCGGGATTTGAATTCAGAATGGCAAGGGGCGTAACTCTATGCGTCAAAGCATGGCGTCCGACCCTCTACCGATACTACCATGCCAATTATAATTGTTTCTACTTTAGGCACAAGGCCAGCAATTACCCAGTGCATTACTGGTACTTTATTTTATCGACCCCGTAAGGATGAAAGGCAAAGTCAACCTCGGCGGGATTTGAACTTAGATCGTAAAGGGACGTAACTATACTGGAAAGCATGGCGTCCGACCCTCTACCGATACTGCCAATCCACCCCCTCTACGGATACTGCCAATCCACCCCCATACCAATTATAATGACAGTAAATAACATTAGACAGAAGTAGTAGTAGCAGATCACAGAAGTGCGTCGAAAATTTGACAATTCCCAATTAATTGTATGACAAAGAATGAAACATTATTTGGATTGGCAGTATCGGTAGAGGGTCCGACGCCATGCTTTGACGTATAGAGTTACGGCCCTTGCCATTCTGAGTTCAAATCCCGCCGAGGTTAACTTTGCCTTTCATCCTTACGGGGTCGATAAAATAAAGTACCAGTAATGCACTGGGTAATTGCTGGCCTTGTGCCTAACCTAGAAACAATTATTACTACAGATTCTGCTACTGTTCGTATATGATGAACATAATTATTTCAGGTTCAACAACCAGTGTAAAACGAAGATATTTGCGAACAGATTAGAAGTCAAATTACATACATACACATATACATACGTACATGAATACATACATATGTACATATATACATACATGCAAACATAAATACATACATATTTACACACATACATAAAGAGATACATACATTCTTGCATACATACATACATACATACATACATACATACATACATACATACATACATACATACATACATACATACATACATACATAGACATATAATGGCGACCGTTGTGGTCAGCGTCCGATAATCGGACGTGTGTAATTACAGCTTACATGAAGGCAACATACCATATATTGGAAAAAGTTGAGCTACATTACGCGGTAAGATTACATACAATAATTCTACATAAGTGTTTGAACAGTAAGTGTGTTGTAAAACACCTATTTATATGAACGATACATACACTTATGATATATGAACGATACATTCACTTCAACATATAAATGCAACGATATTATATTACATTTATAAAGAAATATACAAGTAACGTTTTCGATTCAGAAACAAAAACATAAGTGTTTGAACTGTGAATATGTTGTGAATAAGTTGTAGAACACCTATTTATATGAATGATACATAAACTTTAACATATAAATACAGCGTTGTTATATTATATTACATTCATAAAGGAATATACTAAGTAAGGGTTCTTTTTGTTCTCGATTCAAACGATTCAAGAACAACGTTTAAAGCACAGTTGTAGAATTAAAAACTAACTGAAAAGAAATATTACCCAAGCTGTGAATAACTTTAAATTTGATTCTGACAGAACTTTGTCGAAACTTTTAAAGATGATCATCGACTATTTTGAAAAATAAATACGAAATATTAGTGAATAGACGAACTCATCATGGCAAAAAGTAGAAGTCTCCTTCGACCAAATCGCAACTACAACCGTTGTATACAGTGGAGCTACGAGCTTAACAAAGAATTTTATGAAGCATACAAACAATCTGAATCCCAAAAGTTCGGTTTTATGCAAAGGCTAAAAACTTTATTAGATGTAAATTGATACATCTAACGGAATTGAGTGATACTAGAAATACAGCCCTTGTAGACAACCACCCCACATCCACTGACAGACAAATAGAATGGCCAGCTAAATATAACAGTGAACAGCTCACCAACAATTTTGCTGAAATTCATGACTCTACTGAACAAACAGAACACCAAAAACTTGTGGACACCTTACAAGTGATATGGAACGATATGTTTCAAGAGATACACAGCCTTAATGTGAGTGACAGACCATACAACACCAGAATCAGTAAAGAACTCACTAAATTGGAATTGGAAGCAGTGAACGAAATAGCTGGCAATTATCTGAAGGCTATACGATCTAAATGGGTAGAAACGACATTTGAAACGCTTAATATTTTGTTATATATTTCAGCTGTCAAATTGCTATCATATAACACACATCTAAAACCACGCAATCAAGATACAAACAGAAAGCCTGAACCAGCGTGGATGCGAAATTTAAAAACCAAAATTTTGTCCCTGAGACGAAGTATCTCACACATCGCAGTCGTTATGAAATGCAACATAGAGAGCAACTTCACACGACACCAGGAAGACCTAAAAAAAAATGTTAGAGAGACGATTTGGAGATACAAAATTTAAAACTTTGAACTCCAAATTACACCAGTTGAAACAACAACTCACAGCTACAACAGAAAGACTAAAATATAAGTCAACAGCACATAAACGACAAGTGCTAAATAGATTGTTTGCCAGAGATCCTAAATCAGTTTATCGCAGCTTCGGTGGCAAAAGCTCAATCCCTGTAAATGACACCCCTTCAAAAGAACAGGTTAACAGCTACTGGAGATCTGTATGGGAAACGGATGACGGATTCATCAGACAAACTAATTGGCTAAAAGAACTGGAACAGGACTACTGCCAACATGTCCAGACAAAACAATATGACATAGATGGGTCAATATTGGAAACAGCTCTACAGAAAATGTCGAAAAGGAAATCGCCAGGCCCAGACCTCATTACAGGATACAGGTTGAAGAATTTCACTTTCTATCGGCAAGATCTCATACGGCTGTTTACAGAAACCATTAAAGGCACACAAGAACTGCCCAGATGGTTATCAACTGCCACTACTCTCCTCATTCCCCAAAATAGCCAAACCACCCTTGCTAAAAATTACCGCCCAATAGCCTGCCAAAAACATCATGTATACATTATATACTGGGTGCCTTAACCTGTTCTTACAGGATCACTGTGCTACCACAACATCATAACACCTGAGCAAGCTGGTGGAAAGAGGGGGGTGTGGGGTTGCATAGATCCCCTACTAACTAACAAAATGATTCAAGAAAAAACAACAAAGAATCGCAGAAACATGACTGTGGTGTGGCTGGACTATCAAAAAGCATTTGATAGTGTACCTCATGGGTGGATTATTAAGGCTTTACAGTTAGCCAAAATCCCACAACCATTGGTAGCTGCTGTTGAACGCCTGACCTAGAACTGGTACACCAATTTGATCCTTAGAGGTGAGAAGGAGCAAGTTAAGACTGATAAGATACATTACCAGAAGGGCATCTTTCAGGGTGATAGTTTGTCAGTGCTACTCTTCGTTCTCTCACTGAATCCACTATCTTACCTACTCAGGAAACAAGGTGGACAAAGAAGTGGGTCCAGAAGTATCTCCCATCTTTTATTTGTTGATGACCTGAAGTTGTATGGGCCAAATATCAATGACATCAAGAAACAATTGGACCTTATTACACAATTTTCAACCGACATCAAAATGAAATTTGGTGAGTCCAAGTGTGCATATTTGGCAGTAAAACGTGGAAGAGCTTTGCCCTCCTCTAGAAATCTAGAGATGAACGGCCTGACAATACAACCTCTACAGTCAGGTGACAACTACAGATATCTTGGACAGGATGAGAATGTCAGATATGATGGACCCATAAATAAGGAGAGAACCAGAACTGAATACCTCAGAAGAGTAAAGAAAATATGGTCATCAGAACTGTCAGCGTACATTGCCCACAATACTTATTCTATGCCAATTCTAACGCCAACATTTGGCCTGCTGAACTGGTCATTGCAAGAACTAAGTGAGATGGATGTTAGAACTCGCAAACTTCTCAGTGTTACTGGGAACTTTAACATCAATGGTGATGTGGATAAGCTATACTTCTCACGCAAGGAAGGTGGCCGGGGTCTAAAATCAATATTAATAACATATGAGACCCGGATAGTAACACTGAAGCAACACCTTCAAAAGAAGAAAAAGGTTGGCAACCATCTTGCCCAGGTTTATGAGCATGAAAAAATAAATCATTAGAATAGCGACTGATCTGGAGGAGAGAAATGGAATAAAGCCTGATATAAATCTCTCACCCAGAGAAATCGGAAGATCCTATTCCATATTCAAACAAGATTAAAAAAATTGATCAATTTACAGAAAAAGTTGTGCATGGATACTGAGACGCAAAACATAGACCATAGACCATAGACTCAAAAAGCCTGGCATGGAGTTCCGACAAGTTTATGACATCACACCTGGAGGGATATCTCTATGCAATACAGGAACAAGAACTCCCTACCAAATATCTGCTGCACAAAAGAGGAGGGCCAGCAGCTGACAATAAATGTAGGCTATGTAAAACAAAGATCGAGGAAGTAAGCCACATTGTTGCCAGCTGCAAAAGAATGTCATCTCGCTACTACCTCCCCATGAGACACGATGGGATAGCTAGAACCATCTGGAACGCACTTCGGAAAACAAAATTAACAACAAACGAGGAAGAATATATTGAGACAGATGGCACTAAGGAATACTGGTGGAACCTGAAAATAAAAACAGCCACCAAATTAAAGGACATCCGGCCTGATATTGTTGTTTGGGACCACACATTGAAAACGTGTTCTGTTGTGGAGTTCAGCTGCCCACTTGATGTAAACGTTGTCAGAAAAATACAGAAGTAGGAGGACATCTACGGACCATTGATGAGGAGTTTACAAATCCAGTATCCAAGATACACCTTTAGCTTCATACCCATCATTATTGGAGCTATGTGTTATATACCAACCCGCTTGGACCAAAGTATGACTGAACTTGGATTTGCGGACAAAAAGCGCAGCTCCCTAATTCATAGTCTACAATTGGCTGCGATAGCTGGCACCTTCAAAATTTGCAAAACATTCTTGCGATTCAAGGGATGATAATTTCTTTTCTTTTACAACCTTGCCACCAGGAAGGTGGCCTGTCAAAAAAAATATACTCGAAATTAAGAGAAAGAGATAACATACATACATATCGTCTCGTTACTACTACCCTATCAGACACGATGTGATAACTAGAACCATCTGGAACGCACTAATGAATACAAAATTAAAAACAAATGAGGAGGAATATGTTGAGATGGCACTAAAGAATACTGGTGGAACCTGAAAATAAAAACTGCCACCAAATTAAAGCACAACCGGTGTGATAGTGTCGTTTGGGACCACACATTAAAAAGGTGCTCCGTCGTAGAGATCAGCTGCCCATTTGATGTCAACGTTGTAAGAAAAATACAGAAGGCGGATATATACGGACCATTGATGAGGAGTTTGCAGATCCAGTATCCAAGATACGCCTTCAGTTTCATACCCATTATTATTATTATACCCATTATCATTGGTAGATTGGCATTATCGGTAGAGAGTAGGACGCCATGCTTTACAGGTTGGAGATACGGACGTTTACGGTCTGAGTTCAAATCCTACCGAGCTTAACTTTGCCTTACATTCTTATGGGGTCGATAAAATAAAGCACCAGTAATGCACTGGGTAATTGCTGGCCTTGCGCCAAAAACTAGAAACAATTATTGGAGTTACAGTATACAAACTCGCTTGGACCAAAGTATGACTGAACTTGGATTTGCAGACAAAGAGCGCAGCTCCCTAATTCATAGATTACATGTGGCTGCGATAGCTAGCCCCTTCAAAATTTGCAAAATATTTGTGCGATTCAAGGGATGACAATTTCTTTTCTTTTATAACCTTGCCACCAGAAAGGTGGCCGGTCAAAAAAATATACTCGAAATTAAGAGAAAGAGAAACATACATCATCGTTGGCGGAACTCGTTGACGTTTATTGTGAAATGAGTTCTATGTTGGATCTGAAGAGACGACCAGAACCACCGAATGGTAGGTTAGGAGGGTTCAGGAGACGGGCAGTTCTGGTATTACTTTGGGCTTTCTTCGTTTCTTCTATTTAGATTTCAGTGTTTTCGAAGGATGTTGCCTTTTCATTGCTTTTTCCACCATCCACGGAAGTCAGTCGCGAGTCATCATTGTTTCTAGGCTTCCGATATTCGCACGGAGAACTTCGTTGTTCGTGATCCGGTCCTGCCACGAAATCAGTAGGATTTGCCGAACTTTCACGAGATGGAATCGTTCAAGTTTGTGGACGTCACCTCGGTAGACAACCCAGGTCTCACAGGCGTAAAGGGGAGTCGAGATTACAACTGCTCGGTGGACCATAAGCTTATTGGTTTGTTTTAGTCCAGAATTCCTAAGATTCTTTTGAATAGCTTCCTGCATGGGCGGCCTTGATCCCGTTATCGACGTCTTTTACAGCAGTTGCATTTGATGTTAATACGCTGCTAAGGTATGGAAATGGTTCAATATTCACTATGTCCACTCATCAGATGGTGATTTTGAATCCAGATGGTGGGTGGTGTCCCGGTCGTGGTTAAAGCAGGACCTTGGTATTTGCGACGTTGATGGTAACTCCATAGCAGATGTAAGCTCTGGATATACAGATATACATACATTCATATATGATGGCTGCCGCCTCGTTATCGAGTATGTCCATTGCACGGTATACCATTATTAATAATTATTAATTAATTCTTTCCTACTGAGGAAAGACTGTGCACTAACATACATATATATACTTACATACATTCATACATATATACATACATAAATACATAAATACATATACACATACTTACATACACATATACTCATCTATATGTTGAGTGTGTGTTAATGGATGTATGCATACACACACACATATATATATATATATATATATACATATGTATATATATATATATATATATATATATATATATACATATATATATATATATATATATAATATAAGCAATTAAAGTAATAGATCAACGAGCTCACACCCAGACCCACGCACGCGCCCACATATTCATAAATGCATACATACATACATACATACATACATATATATATATATATATATATATATATATATATATATATATATATATATATATATATATATATATATATATATATATACAACACGGTGGAATATAGGAGGAATACAATAGCTAAACGTACATATATTTATCTAGGAGATTCACAGAAGTGAAAACTATTTAGATACTTTTATTGTGAATAGATTGCGCTGAATGCTGTAGGTTCCCAGCTTTTATATGGCTGTAAATGTTTAGATCTTAGATAAGCTACATGTGGCACTGACTCTTTCAATTCCTCTCATATTCCTACAATTTCTTATGCTTTATGGAGACGTAGAGAGCGAGAATAAATTACTGCAATCACTCTTTACTATTTATCTAAAAGCAATATTGTCGAAACTATTATTATATATGATGTATGGTCTCTATATATTGGGAATATAAATATGATATTTAGGGTAGGTGTGTTTCTATATGGAATATGGTGCTTATATGTATCTATCTATATATTTATCCATGTGTGCATATTTTTCTCTCTCACACTCACTCTTCTTCCCTCTATCTATGTTTGTGTTTATCAAATTATATACTTACCCATCTATCTATCTGTTTCCTCTTTATATCTATCTACCTCTCTATCTATATATATATCTATTCATCTCTCTCTCTCTCTCATACTCTCTCTCTCTCTGTATATATATATATGACTGTCTGTCCATGTGACCCTCTATCCATCTATATATCTCGCTTTCTCTCCCCATCTCTCTCGCTCTCACTCTCTCTCTATATATATGTAAACGCATTCATACACACACACACACACACATATATATATATATATACAAAATGTGGTTGTATGTATGCATCTGTGCAAGTTGAATATATAATGTGCATATACACACACATATATACATGTGTGTGTATAGATTCTAAATACTTCATATAGAACATGTAATGTCAATATGTACATATTGACATACATATTGGTGATATATATTCATCCATCTTTCTCACTCTCTCGATGTTTGTATACAACACACACACACACACACACACACACACACACACACACACACACACACACACACACACACACACACACACACACACACACACACACACACACATATATATATACAATGATATTAAATAAATGGAAACTATATTTATAAAACCATATTTATTTTATTAAATATATTTGAAGGGAACCAAGACACATTGGTACGCTTTCCTCAGATAAAATACAAAGTTTGTTTTATAAATAGAGACATACCCATGAAAATCATAACTTATCGGTTGGATATTCACTGGATAGTGAATATCCAAACCTATCGAGTGAATATCCAACCGATAAGGTATGATTTTCATGGGTATGTCTATATTTATAAAAGAAACTTTATATTTTATCTGATAAAAGCGTACCAATATATATAATAAAATAAATATGGTTTTATAAATATAGTTTCCATTTATTTAATATCATTGAATATTTACTCCAGTAAACTGTTGATTGCTCTAAATCAGTTATAAACATTTATATTTGTCGGATTTCCAACAAATTAAATACCCCTTCTACTTATATATATATATATATATATATATATATAAACCAAGAGAGAGATATAGTATACATAGACATTACATGCTCTATATAGAGTATATAGAACCTATACGCGCACATCCATATATATATATACACACACACACACACACACACACACACATATATATATATATATATATATATATATATATATATATATATATTGTTATACTTTGGGAGGGTCATGTTGCCAATAAGAAACACACGCACCAGTTGCTTTCACTTCAATTTATTATATATTTATAAATTTATAAATTTAAAAATCTACAAACTTATAAATTTCTGGTTGGTTGGTTGGTTCCACAACCAGATAGTTGTTTATATATAGTCATAGTCCTTTCGTCACACACTCTGTGACCTCTTCAGTGACTGGTGATTCCTTTCTTTGTTTCTGTGCCTTTCCTTTCTTCTGTCCTACGCTATTTTGTGAATATATATATATATATATATATATATATATATATATATATATACATATAAATTGGAGTGAAAGCAACTGGTGCGTGTGTTTCTTATTGGCAACATGACCCTCCCAAAGTATAACAATATCGGTTTCAACACACGATTTCAGATAAATAATCTTGCTAAACAAATTCAGAAACGATATATATATATTATTTTCCATTTTGTTATAGTCACTTATATATTATGAAATACTGTTGGCTTCACGCTTACAATAATTTCTATACTTTCATATATGTCTGTGTTGGTATAGCCGGGTCTTGAAGTCACATGCGGTTAATCCTATATAAGCTTTGTTGGAGGTGTCCGTCCTCACGTTGCACTGGTAGATCACATTACGATCTCTGCATCTGGATTAACCGCATGTGACTTCAAGACCCGGCTATACCAACACAGACATACTTTCCGAAACCCGGCCCGGCGTCACGCCACCACACTTTCGGGCCACATCTGGGACCTCAAAGATAACAATATTACCTATGATCTCACTTGGAGCTTACTGTCCAGAGCCAACACTTACACGGGAGGACGCCGTCCGTGCAATTTATGCTCGGAGGAAACTTTACAAATGCTGTTTTCGACGGACCAACTCCTAAACAAAAAAAGACGAACTGATAACTGCATGCAAACACAGATTGCGTAGGACTTACCTCGCCCTCAAACCCCATAATGACCCCGGGGGGGGGGGGGGGTAGACAAGGGGTGAAACACCCCACTTGCCGATTTTGTAATGCGTTACCCCTGCTTGCAAAGGTAGACGTAAGATCGTCTTTTATATCTTTTTATGGTTTCCTCTATATTTCCTTCTCCCCCCCCCCATGCCTTCCTAGTCCTTCCACCCAAGTCCTCCTTCTTTGTCGTCATCCTTTTCACTTTCTCGCCCACCCCGAGGCAGCCCCTCGCTCCTTTGTAGCCTCAGTACCCCTACTCCCATCCCCTATTCTATGATAGAATTGGCCGACTCCGCTTTTTATAGCAGATGTGATAGACCCCAGATACTTGCTTTCTTATCCGATGGCTGCCCCATTTCCGTGCTTTCTACATTTCTTAGTGGTATCTCTGCTTTAGTGTCTCGTATATCAGTATTTATTTTTGGGGGGTGGGGGTGGGGGGGATTCTGAATTAATTTTCCGTATCAAATTTTTTATATATATCGTACGAGCATTTATGTAGCTTGTACTAGAATTTTTGTATCGTAGCGGCACCCTTAGAGATAGTATTAGTATTCATTTTCGGGATTCTGAATTATTATTTCGTATTAGTTTATGTTTTGCACTGGGTAATTGCTGGCCTTGTGCTTAAAGTAGAAACAATTATTTCGTATTAGTTTCGGGACTCTGAATTATTATTTCGTGGTAGTTTCTTTAGTATTTTGGCCCCCTACTTGTTGACCTGTCACTGTAAGATATACTCGGTTGATTACTACTAACTCATAAAATTGTCTCACTACAATTCCGTCCCACCTAGTAAACTTTTCTATAGGTTAGCAGTACCAGTGAGAGACTTGATGATTGTGGTTAGGGAATAGTAACCAGAATTTTTTTTTAATATTTTTAACATTCTTTGTATTCTTCTATATATTTACTCCATATTGATTTACTTATTGTTTCGACTTACTCCCCCTACCCCTCCCTAGTATACTTGCTTGACCTCCTGCCCTTAGAATCCTGCTCTAGTTGGCACTATCAACGCACGACTGGGTTTCCTCCATTCCCTCTCCCTCTTTCTTCTACTGTCAGGTTCAGCTACCTCCTCCTTCCACAAATTGCCATGATAGAATTATGTGTCTCAACAACAAACTTTTGACCAATCCTTGTGACAATCACTTTTACCATATATGGAATTACACCTGAGAAGCTCGGCTATTCATATACCAGGATAAAAATGTTCCTTTAGTCCAGAATTAGCCGTCGAAATGGCTTGAGCTCAGCCGTCGGGGTCCTACTCGTTCCTATTACCCACTCTACTACCCTAAGTATTGAGTACTTTGGTGCGTTATGGTCCACCTGGTTCCTTACCACTTCCTTCGTTATATATATATATATATATATATATATATATATATATATATATATATATATAAGTTGTAATAAAAATGAAAACGAAATTTCATTTCTCACTCTTATATATATATATATATATATATATATTTCCATTCCACTGAATTATTTTTTTAATAAGTTTCCAGTGTCCTCGCTATGCCTGGAGACCTATACGGAAAAAGACTTTCCTGATGATGGAATGATTTTCCATAAATTTCTTCGGAAAATATATTTACTCCATTCCAGAAACTAATTAGTTGGAAGTGATTTTTTAGTAAGTAAGTTAATTTTATAATTTTCTTATTTTACGTCTCTCATATTATTGTTCTGCAACCCCATGCATTGAACCACATTGTTAATAAGACAAAACCTATATATTTGCTAGCATTGATATGCATCTGTGTGTATATAAATGTTACTAGATATAAATTCCTTATAATTATCTCCAATTCATTTGTCGAGCAATATTTGGCCATGACTGCTACTATGGTAGTAAGCTGGCCGCTGTCTTAATAACCACTCTCTTTCCACTGATTGACCTCGATGTCACGTGATTGATTCTTTTTGAATTTGCCACGGACGTAGTGGCAGTGATTTTCTCAATGGCTTGGAATCCAGTCCACGCATCGCTATTTTCATACCACTGAATTATTTTTTTTATAAGTTTCCAGTGTCCTCGCTATGCCTGGAGACCTATACGGAAAAAGTCTTTCCTGATGACGGAATGATTTTCTATAAATTTCTTCGGAAAATATGTTTACTCCATTCCAGAAACTAATTAGTTGGAAGTGATTTTTTAGTAAGTAAGTTAATTTTATAATTTTCTATTTTACGTCTCTCATATTATTGTTCTGCAACCCCATGCATTGAACCACATTGTTAATAAGACAAAACCTATATATTTGCTAGCATTGATATGCCTCTGTGTGTATATAAATGTTACTAGATATAAATTCCTTATATATATATATATATATATATATATATATATATATATATATATATATATATATATATATATATATGTATAAATATATATATATATGTCTGTGGTGTGTCTATGTTTATATATATGCAAATACAGTAAACGACACTCGTGAATATATCATTATATATTCGTCCTACACACACAAAGATGCATACATATACGGACATATTGTATCTATATATCTATATATATTATTAGTTGCACGTATGATTGTCTTTATTTTAACGTATGCTTGTACAGAAAAATGTATACATGCAACCGTAAGAATATTCGAACACATTCTTATTTGTATATATAAAAGTGTGTCCCGCATATGTGATCCAACTGAACTAGAAAGACACGTACAACACTTCCTCCATCGTATGCAGTTCTCTGGCTACAACGAAAGTGACAGAATCAGGGTGTACAAAGGGGCCACGGCGAAATACATGAACCTCATACAGATGGAAATGAAAGGGATTTCCCCGCTGTACAGGATCATGGAATAACATAGATAGGACTAGGAAAAATAAGGAAAACTAATTCATGGTAGGACAATCGGTGATACCAGATTGTCATGTTTGTGGATGCAACCTTTAATGGTGAATTAACGAGTCGATTTAGGAAGGCTCCAAGAAAAATCTATTTATACATTAAAGTTGGAGGAAAGCCAGGAACTACCATAAAATCCCTGATCAGTAAAATTTACTCCTTTAAGAAAATTCACTGTACAAATAAGTAATATGTAATATGTTGAGTCCACAAATACATTGTAGAACTAGAAATGTAGTCTATAGCATAAGATGTACAGAGGGTGCCTGCAGAAACATGACAACGCCATACATAGTAGAGACAGTCAGTAGCATAGGAGAGGGTCGAACACTGGAGTGAACTAACAGGACAACAAGACAATTCTGTACTATTGGAACACACCAGACTAAAACTTGGTGGTAAAATAGACAACATAGACGTTAGAACATCTAAACATAGGAATGACTCGAAACTAGGGAGGCTACAGAAAACTAGTCCGAACAGAAAACATGAGTGGAATAGAAACAACCATACTCAAACACACACTAGTGACCATAGATAGAATATAAAAACATAAACACACGCAGACTAAGGCACGAAAACACGAGCACAGACCAGTCAGAATGCACGCATCCAAACGCATGCGCAAGCAGAAACAAAAAATAAACGTTATAGAGAAACAACTAGAGGAAATACAGCAATAATCACTGAAGATGTCACAGAAATGTATGACGAAAGAACATTAAATAAATTATATTTATATTTATATTTTTAATCAATGATAGATATTGATTGTCAGTTAAAATTATTTATAAAAATAAAAACTATACTGAAACGAAAACCAAATCAATCAAAGCAAGAAGTGAGTGGATTTTACTATTTTTTGGCAATATTAGGACAGCATGACGCTCCCTATGTATAATAATATAACAATAGATTATGTATATCATGTATACACATGTGTGTGTGTGTGTATATATATACAGACACAGACAGACACACACACGCACGCGCACACGTCGTTAAAATAAAGTACCAGTAATGTACTAGTTAATTGCTGGCCTTGTGCCAAAAGTAGAAACAATTATTATATTGTCCCAAACTCTGCTATGGTCGAGTTAACTATGAGTGTATTAACGCTTTTTCTAGCAAATACGGTATTCGCTCACTGTTCACCTTACTACCCTTCTGTGACCACTGTATCATGTGTCTATCTCTCTCCTCGCCTCTCGAGAAATTCTCACTTGCTACGAAAGAAACAATCCCCTTTTTTTTACCACCTATCACTTGTAAATCTTTCCCTCCGCCTATGAGACTTTCTCACTTGCTCTAAACGCGTTAAGGAACAGTCATTTTTCCCGAGGGGTCTCTTGAAGGCCGTATCAACCTCACAGCGATGATGCACTTTTAAAGTGTAGAGTCAGAGCTCACGGGACTTTGAAGAAAAAATAGGTATATTTTTGTCTATTATTTCCTCATATTTTGTAATTTTATATATATATATATATATATATATATATACTTAATTAAATACATTGAAAAAGAGCAAGGTTGCAGGTCTCAGCGACATGCTTGTTTAGCAGATTTAGAATCTGCCCTCACATGTCTCCTTGAGATGCTCAATGATTGCATGAGCTCCAACAAGATTGCAAATATAAGGAGGAAAGTGAAAGTAACACCATTACTGTAGCTAAGTAAAGCGCACGCCAGCCTTAAGTGCTAGATGACAATCTCCCTCACCCCCACACCTACACGCTCTTTGAACGCCTAATCTTAAACCGCCTTGTTCCGTCCATAGATGCAAATCTCAATCCAGAACCTGTAGGTTTCAGAACTGGAAAGTCTTGCACTAGTTCGCTACTGAAACTGACCCAATTCACTGAAGATGGGTTTGAGAAGCGTTGGATTAGAGGTGCTTCATTCGTTGACATCTCTGCAGCATATGACCCTGTCACCTCCAGGATCCTCACGGAGAAGCTCTTTTAGATGACTAGGAAAGGTCACTCTTCTCGTCAGGAACATGTCCAACAGACGATGTTTTGTAGACCTCAGTGGCAAATGCAGCCGATGGCAGTTACTGAAGAATGACCTCCCCCAATGTAATGTGTTTGCTCCCCACCTCTTCAATATCTATACAAATGATCATCCCCCAATCCAAATACTAGGAGATTTCTTTATGCAGATGATCTCTGCAGTGTATCCCAGAAGCAACGCCCAAGCCTATCTAACTTGGGATCACTCTGCACCAGTCCCTTACATACAAGGACCATATTGCAATTATAAAGCTAATGTCGGATCAAGAAACAGCATCCTAAAGAAGCTCCTTCATACACACACAAAAACACTCGCTCACATGCACACACACTCGCACAAAAAGGAAGTTTACTTGGGAAACCTAACAACAAATCGAATCTATTTATTTATGAATAGTTGTTGGTTGTTGGGCCACCGTCGGTATTAACGATGAGTGCTGTAGTTGTCTGCGTATCAGAGGACCTTGTTCGTGAAATGCATGCAAGTCACTAAACATTCCACAGCCACGTGTACTTTTAACATAGTTGTTAAATAGATCGAACGTGACACATTGTGTGACAAGGCTGGGTCTTTGAATTACATTTACAGCTATTTTCTTACAGGGAATATGAAATAAAGTAACTTGCTCAAGGACTCAACGTAGAGCCGAGGATCGAACACACGACCATACGATTCCTAGCACCCTAACAACCAAGACAGGCGCCTTTAATCTAACCCAGGAGACCCCCAATCGCATATGTTCCTGCCACGACCATCCTGCATGTATTGCATATCCCGCCCGGACTAAATTATACTGCGTGTATGAAATAGAATCATTCGATTTCAAATGATTATGTGTTTGAAAGAAATGAACATATAATCATGTGGTAACCTGTACAAATATACAGTTTTATAACAATTTCTACAAATGCTCAATATCCCCTTCTTATGATTCACACTTGTTGAGGCGGAAAACCCAGACCGCTTTTTTGGCATGATCGACATCTGGAAGCAGATTGAAAGACATGTAAAAATTGTAAATAACCGTATTAAAATTCATGAAAATCATCAAAAAGTATAACCCTTTATATACAGATATGCATTGTACAAGTTACCGCTTGATTATATGATCACTAGTTTCAAAAATCGTATGATTCGTTTTGATACACCCTGTACTATATAACCCTCTTTTAAAGATGACAGTGTGTAATTTAAAGGAAATTTAACTGTTCTTCGATCGACTTCCTTAATCTTTAAGGGTTTAGCCCCAGGTGAGACAAGATCCAGTCTAGTCTCGGCCATGATTGCTCCAGTTGTTTCAGTCAACGGAACTTCTTGCTCGTGGAATTAATGTGTAACTGGAAGAACATTCCATAGACAAGAGTATTCATAATATAGTTTCTTCTTAACATCTAAATAAAGATAAATAATACAATTTTGTCACTCCAACAATAGCTATATGGACGGTTAGGTATATATAAGATATATGAAGGAGTACCAAATGCTATGACTAGCATGCCATGAAACCAAGTAGAAGCTCTAACACAGACTCTAATATTATTGTTATTGTTGATGCTGTTGTTGTTCTTTAGCGATCGTATGATAAGCAAACACATTCTAATTGTAAAAATCATGTCTTTTATTCAGATGCAGTATATCTAAGACTACATTATCCAATGGTGTGGTTTCTTTTTAAAAGAAGGTAGGTTGTTATTGGTAGAAGGATGATTGCTGTTATTTCTCGTAGCTCAAACGACCTAGAAGAGAATCTATCATTGGTTAGAGGGAAAACACTTGAGGTGATAGTGGATGCTGGGGGCAGAATATTCCTGGCAGAGGTTAGTCGAGACTGCAGAGTGTCGACAGTAACGGTGATGAGGCAGGTGTAAGGCGTGGGACACCAGTAACGTAGCGGATTGGTCATGATGCGGGTGGGACGGAGGAACGAAGACAACAATGAAGTGGTTAATCGGGTGGATAAGCAAAGCGAGTAGAGGTGAGTAAATGAATAGACGGAGAGAGGGGGAGTGGGAGAGAAAGAGAGTAATAGCAAGAGAGGGAGAGAGAACTGGAAGATAGTGCACTGAAATAAGTCATGATGTGAGAGAGTGGTTATATCAAAGAGGAGGAGTTGATGTACATTGGTTGGAGGAGGAAGACCTAAACTAGATTAAACGTGAGTTGTTAGAGGAGGGGGGGGGGAGAAATTTAGAGAAATTAAAGCACTATACGGGTGTATGTACATATGTACGTATATATGTGTGTATATGTAAGTGTGAGTGTGTGTGTATTTTTTTTGTTTTTTTTGCATTAACATTATTTGACTCCGGCTTGAGTAACATCTTTGACTCCATCACAACATCTAATTGGTGCACCAGCATGGCCACAGTTCTTAGGCTGGAACCGATAACAATGTAAAAGATATAGTATATATATATATATATATATATATATATATATATATATATATATATATATATATATATATATATATATATATAAGTTGTGTATGAATGTATGTATATATATATATATATATATATATATAAATGGAAAAAATGAAATTTCATTTTTCATTCTTAGTACGGCTGATATTTAAATATAAGTATGTATACGTACATACGTACATATATGTATGTACGTATACATACTTATATATATATATATATATATATATATATATATATATATATATATATATATATATATATATATATATATATATACACACACACTTATACAGTTATGCGGTGTGGTGTAGGATTTGAAAGACAAATGAAAGAAATCAAGAAAACAAAATGAAAAAATAAATAAACAGGCGACAAATCAAGAGGCGTTTGACACTGCCAGGTCAGTGAATCCTTCTTTGATATAGAATTGTAATAAGCGAAAAAGAAAAAAACATACGGTGATTTAGTAAAATAAATAACCAGTTGTCACCATTTTGTACCGCCATGTCAGTCGTGTCCCTTTCAACAAACGACCACCATACCGACGACATTTTCGATCTGTTAGAGACTTCTTTTTCGCACGAAGCATTCGACCATTATATAGCTAGCCATACCCCTACTTTTCAGGGTTTTCTTTTTTCATTCTGTTTCTGTTTCTATAAAGTTTCTAATCCCCACCACCCCCGGCCTAAGTCGAAAACGTGGCAAAATACCATTAGGTTATCGCTACTTCCCCACCCGCTTATATTAACCACCCTTTATTCTAATCCTGTTTCATTTTCATCTTTTACTTTTTATTCATTCATTACACACACACACACACATACATATACTTATTTATATTCATTTTCCTTTTGTTTCATATTTATATATATACATGTATATATATATATATATATATATATATATATATATATATATATATATATATGTGTGTGTGTGTGTATATATATATATAATATATATACATGTATATATATATATATATATATATATATATATATATATATATATATATATATATATATATATATATGTGTGTGTGTATATATATATATAATATATATACATGTATATATATATATATATATGTGTATATGTATATATGTATATATATATATATATATATATATATATACATATATATATATATATACATATATATATATATATATATATATACATATATATATATATATATATATATATATATATATATATATATATGTGTGTGTGTGCGTGGGTTTGTCTGTATGTGTGTAACATTTTTTTTTTTAAATTGTTCCGTGTATTTCCCTTACCCGCAGAAATTACGTGGAACGAGGCCTAGCTCTGTTAATTAGTCTTTCATAGCGAGGGCAGTATGACACCATCTACTCGCATAGTGATCTTATCATAATTGTCTTGTTGATGTTGTTATTGCCTCCCTTTTCTTGTTGTTATTATTGTTATTGCTATTGTCATTATTGTTGATGTTGTTGTCTTTGTTATTTTCATTATTGTTATTGTTGTTGTTGTTATTTTAAAAGCTAATTGCTTCAGTCTAGCATTCCATATGTTTTTGTTCGTATTTTTTTTTTTTTTTTTTTTTTTGTGAAAACTTCCCTTGTACGTTGTTACTATTCCTCCTCTACTGTCATCTTTCTCTCCATCTTCCTCTCACACTTCCTGGGTCCACTTATACATTTTACTCCCTCACTCCTTTTCTTTCTCTTTCACTCTAATTATATCTCGTTTACTCTGCTCCTTCCCTCTCATTGTTATCGTTTTAACTCTTACATTTGCTCACGCATATTCTCTCTCGTTCCCACTTACTCCCTTACACATACACACAAACATTTTGTCTTTCGTCCCACGCTGTTTTTATCTCAAATTAAGTTTTTTTCTTTATCTATTACTTCCTTCACCCCTTTTTACTTACCATCTCACACTCTACTGCACCCTGTTTTCCACTTTGTCATCATCTCCTCTCGCTTTGCATTGCTATATTCACCCTCTCTCACCATATAGAAGTCGTTCTTCACACTCACACATAAAATATTCACACAAAAGCACACAGGGATTTATTTTTCAACTCATTCTTTTCTTTATCTCTACCTTTCATTTCTATCCTTACCCCTCATTCTCCTCCCAAAATTCTCACTGTGTTTCTCTCTTTATTTCTCTTTCCCTGCATATCCATCCTTACATTCACACAATAGCCATACAATATGTTAACAGACGCGCGATTTATCCAGTGATCTCATAGAGATTATATGATGTGTTGTAGACTAAATCCCACAGCACATTCATATGATTCCAGGTAGTCTTGTTAGTTTTATACGACAGATTTGTTAAATAATGTAGAATCCACATGTCTGCGATTTCATAACATATAGTTAAAACATTGCGTAGAATTTAATAGAGAATTATCGGCGAAGAAGCAAGACTGGTAGATTGTATCAGCAATGGAGAGACAACAGGAAATATTGTTTCGTTGGGCCGATTTATCTATCCGATTATTTAATTTCTTTTTCTTCTGAATAGGCATTGAGAAAGTCATAGGGGGTGCGACAAAAAAGATTTGACAATTTACAATTAACCACCCAAACGGGTTATAAACTAACAAGGGACTGGATTAATTACTGAACTAAATAATAAACTGAAATGAAATATCAAATGTAGATTGTATTTTAATTTGTAGCAAAAGTATAACAATATATATATATATATATATTTCGTTTCTGAATTTGTTTAGCAAGATTCTTTATCTGAAAACGTGTGTTGTAACCGATATTGTTATACTTTGGGAGGGTCATGTTGCCAATAAGAAACACACACACCAGTTACTTTCACTTCAATTTATTATGTAATTTCCAGTTGGTTAGTTGATTCCACAACCGGATGGTTGTTAATATATTGTCAACGTTCTTTCGTCACACATTCTGTGACCTCATCAGTGACTGGGGATTCTTTTCTTTGTTGTGTGCCTCTCCTTTATTGTGTCCTATGCCATCTTGTTTTTGTGTGTGTTGTGTGCTTAGTTTGCGCATATGTTACATCCCGGTGTCTGTGTGTGTTTTTATTTGTTTATTTATTTGTTTAAAAACATGTTATTAGTTAGTTGTTTGTTCTATGTGTGTGTGTTTTCATTTTGTCCTTAATTGTAAGTTGTGATGTTGCTATTCCATTCATGTTTTCTATTTAATTTTGGTTTGAGTTCATTTATGTTTATTGCCTCTGTGATTTGTCTAAACATTGCGTCTTTTTTGTGTGTAGATTTTATTTTTATTTCTACGTTCTCTAATTTGTCCTTATGTTCTATTTTAGCATGTTAGTGGATTACTGATGAGTCTTTTCTATCTTGGAGTTCTCGCGAGTGTTCATTTATCCGTTCTCCTATGCTACGAGCTGTCTCACCTATGTACATTATATTCTTATCTTTACATTGTCCCTCAGTACATCTTATGTTATATACTATGTTTCTAGTTTTACAGTTAATATGGGGGCTTACTTTACAGATTATGCATTTCTTATCTATAAAGGGAGGTCTTTGAAAAGGGTATGTATTACGAATAAGTGTTTTGTGGAGTTACCTAGTCTTTCCACTATTTTAATATTTAGTTTAAGTTTATCTAGAGCCCTTCTAAATTTGTAAGCTAGTTCACCTCTAGGGTTTGTATCGATGAACATTACACTCTGGTATTTATTGCTATCATACCATGAGTTTATTTTATTAACCTTATTCCTAGTTCTTTCTATTCTATTCCAAAATTTGCTCCTACACAAGGGGCAGGTCCCATTTGTATCATTATTTACCATTTTTTTTCCCATTTGGTTTTGGCTCCTCTATATACTCTGATTTTATCTATCTGATTGTAACCAGAGAACTGCATACGGTGGATGAAGTGTTGTATGTGTCTCTCTAGTTCTTTGGGGTTTCACATGCGGGACACGTTCCTCATCACCCTTACTAAATCAGCAATCAGTATGTTGATTTTGGTGTGATCCGAAACATCTGAATTTCGGTGGATCAGATATTTGAAAGTCATGTGTTTGGCGTAATAGGAATGGAGGATTTGTTTTTTGTTATTAATGGTTTCTAACCAGAGCTCTGTGTCTAGTACAGGTAATTGATGGTTGGGGTGTTTGCTTGGGTAGTCTATAGTAACTTTGATACTCTGGTGGATGGAGTTAGCTATTTGCTGGATGCTTTCCATGGTGTTTTTCTCTAATTCCTGACTGTTCTCTAGTGGGGGTGTTTATACTACGATGTTTATATCAGCAACGTATTGGGAGTACATAATCAGGGTTAAGAGATTATTGTCTTCTAATTGTCCTTTAAGTTTTTTTCCCACCATACCATAAACAGATTAGCTATGTCACCTGCAATGCTAATACCAATGGCTGCTCCCTCCTCTTGGGCATATGTTTTTCCATTAAATTTGAGTAATTCACGCAATAAAAGTAAACCACAAGAGCATGAGGATAGGGAGAAAACCCTCAATGCTCATATGATGAGGTGGACAAACATAATGCAGCCCAATAAACGGACTGCCAACAACTTCCAGGCCTGGAACAATGACGTGCCAGCGTTGTATGGGCTTCGAAAAGACCATAAGACGAACAGGGACCCAGTCACAGGACCACCAACACGGCCAGTCTGCTAACATTGCTAGCAACTACAGACTTTCCTACTTCCTCTCCCTGATCGTACGCCCCATCATCGAAATGTCTCCGGATATGTGTGACAACACGGAGGACCTCCTCAGGAGAATCAGCGAAAATAACCTGTCTAGGGACCTAACAGACTATAATAGGTAGTATGGATGTAATGTCCCTATACCCATCCTTTGACGTGGATTGTGCTGTGGAGAAATTCGTGGAAATGATCAGTGAGAGCAATGTTGAATTCCGTGGGATTGATACCAGTGCGCTGGGACTCCTACTTAAACTCACATTTAATAATGATTACCTAAATACATATGACCTTAGCAACCCCTGCCCCTCAAGGCCAGCAAGACCACCTACCATTACTTCAATGGAAAAGAAAACTAACACAGAAAGATGGAACGGGTGGACCAGAGCCATACGGACCCCCGAAAACCATGATGAATTAAACAAAATGATTGCACATGCGGTGGGGGCCAGTATAAAACTAACACTTAAGGAACATATGTCCAAAGTTAATGGAAAAACATATGCCCAAGAGGAGGGAGCAGCCATTGGCGTAAGCATTGCAGGTGACATAGCTAACCTATTTATGGTATGGTGGGACAATAAACTTAAGAAACAATTAGAAGACAACAATCTCTTAACCCTGATGTACTCCCGCTACGTTGATGATATAAACATCGTAGTAAACACACCCCCACTAGAAAACAGTCAGGAATTAGAGAAAAACACCATGGAAAGCATCCAGCAAATAGCTAACTCCATCCACCAGAGTATCAAAGTTACTATAGACTACCCAAGCAAACACCGTAACCATCGATTACCTGTACTAGACACAGAGCTCTGGTTAGAAACAATTAATAACAAAACACAAATCCTCCATTCCTATTACGCCAAACCCATGACTTCTAAATATCTGATCCACCGAAACTCAGTTGTTTCGGATCACACCAAAATCAACATACTGATTGCGGATTTAGTAAGGGTGATGAAGAACGCGTCCCGCGTGTGCAGCCCCAAAGAACTAGAGAGACACATACAACACTTCATCCACCGTATGCAGTTCTCTGGTTACAATCAGATAGATAAAATCAGAGTATATAGAGGAGCCAGAACCAAATGGGAAAAAATGGTAAATAATGATACAAATAGGACTTGCATCTTGTATAGGAGCAAATTTTGGAATAGAATAGAAAGAACTAGGAATAAGGTTAATAAAATAAACTCATGTTATGATAGTAATAAATACCAGAGTGCAATGTTCATCAATACAAACTCTAGAGGTGAACTAGCTTACAAATTTAGAAGGGCGCACATAAACTTAAACTAAATATTAAGATAGTGGAAAGACCAGGTACCTCCATAAAACACTTATTAGTAATAATACCCTTTGCAAAAACCTCCCTGTATAGATAAGAAATGCATAATCTGTAAACTAAGCCCCCATATTAACTGTAAAACTAGAAACATAGTATATAGCATAAGATGTACTGAGGGACAATGTAAAGATAAGAATATAATGTACATAGGTGAGACAGCTCGTAGCATAGGAGAACGATTAAATGAACACTGGCGAGAACTCCAAGATAGAAAAGACTCATCTTTACTCCACCAACATGCTAAAATAGAATATATGGGCAAATTAGAGAACTTAGAAGTAAAAATAAAATCTACACAGAAAATAAACAATGTTTAGACAAATCACAGAGGCAATAAACATAAACTCAAACCAAAATTAAGTAGAAAACATCAATGGAATAGCAACATCACAACATATAATTAAGGACAAAATGAAAAAAACACACACATAGAACAAACAACTAACTAGTAACATGTAAATAAACAAATACAAACACACACAGACACCGGAATGTAACACGTACGCAAACTAAGCACACAACACACACAAAAACAAGATGGCGTAGGATAGAACAAAGGAGAGGCACAAAACGAAGAAAAGAATCCCCAGTCACCGATGAGGCCACAGAATGTGTGACAAAAGAACTTTGACAATATATGAACAACCATCCGGTTGTGGAACCAGCCAACCGGAAATTTATAATAAATTGAAGTGAAAGCAACTGGTGCGAGTATTTCTTATTGGCAACATGACGCTGCCAAAGTATAACGGTATATATATATATATATATATATATATATATATATAATTGTTTCTATGTTTGATACAAGGCTAGCAATTACCCAGTGCATTACTACTACTTTATTTTATCGACCCCTATAGAATGAAAGATAAATTAACCTCGGCGGGATTTGAACTGAGAATGCAAAGAGGCATAACTCTATGCTGTAAAGCATGGTCTAACGTTCTACCGATAGTGCCAATGCTGCAGTTTGCTTGAAGCAGCATTGTATATAATATATAATATGGAAACAGATATATGACTAAAGAATGCAAAATGGACGCTAAGATAAAGGTAAGGAAAAAGTAAGTTACATGGTAATCTTTGTTTTGTTTTGTGTTTGTTTCTTTCCTCATAATATTTCAGGATTTAAAATTCATTTCTTCAGAGCATAAGGAACTGTCAGAGGAAAATTGTTCCGTTTTCTTCTCTTTAGGATTAAATTTAGATTTAATTTTATAAACCGCTTTCAAGCATTGTTTGATGGTTACATTGTTATTCACGACAAGAATGACGTCAATTGCGGATGTAGTATTTCATGGAAGTTTCGTTATTTTGTATGAGATGTTGTTTAGGTTGCATGTGTCTACGTGTTGGTGCATCTTTTTATGTCAAGTAT
>OZ024740.1:258079477-258081977 GCA_964016885.1 Eledone cirrhosa | reverse complement strand
GTGTCATTGCAATTGAGTTTTTTCAGCTGAGGGAACTGGAGTAACGTGAAATAATGTGTTTTGCCTTCAGATACGATGCCCCGCCCTTTCTGGGAATCGATCACATGGAATTATGATTGCAAGCACACCGCCCTAACAACTCAGCAGCACGCAAGAGACCCAAATACATTATTGTTTGAGTATAACACATATTGAACTTGCAACCATCTTTATACAATAGAAAAGACAATAAATTCCTTGAAAGAACACAGTTTTACCGGGTCTTTCTCAAACACCTGGAAATAGATAACGCACAGAGCTAGCTCCCTAGGCTAGCTATACAATGTGTGCACTCTTCTATCAATTATGCTCTCCATTCTCTCAGATAAAACAATTTCAACGTACAATTTGTTAAGCTAATGAACCTAGCTTTTGACACATTTTGTTCTGATCACATTAACACAATTACTAAGCCTGTAGTTTTCATTACACTGTCCACACTCACCTGCACAAAATCATATATGTCATATCTCCATTTGAAATTTTCACCGGCTTTGAATATCTTTGCAACAATGATACGTGGCAGAGATATTAAGCAATATATTGATTGATCACAAATATTTATTAAAATGTGTATACAACTGTGCAATTTTAAAGTTCAATAATGTACCTCTCTGTGGTCTGCATTCTAGGTGACACCCAACTTGGAGATAATCCTAACGCCGGTCCCATTAACAATGAAGAAACAGTAGATAGGTGCCAGGTGCTGATAAGGCTTACCAACATTTCAGGAAATTGAAGTCTACTTGATTGGATATACTTCCAGTCTCTTTTTATTTAATTCAACAACCAACTAAATATTTGCCATTTGTTGTTGAACTTTCCTATAATTAAATTTAAAGGCAATTATATGTTTAACACGAACGTTTATGAAAGAAATTGAACAAAATACAAAATAAATTGACAAACATTACTTAATTAGCGTGGTGTATGGGGGGGGAATCATTAGTATGTTGATGTAGACGAACCATAGACGAATGGTTCAAGAGTTCAATTCTCAGATTCCGTCCCATTGTGTGGCATCTTAGACAAATGACGAATCTTGTGAGGGAAATTGGGTACATAGAAACTGTTTTGAAACCGATTGCATGGACTGTACTTGTAATTCAAAAGCAGCGTTATCATACTTTGTCATACTGAAATTTCAGGGAATAGAGTTAAGGGCACACGTGAGCATGTAATGCACAGCCACTTAGACGTAAATTTCATGAACAGACAGTTTCATTGGTAGAAGTGGAACACTCATCACGAAAAGCGACGGGGATCCATTCAATTGCCGTCAGCAATCTCGGACAAAACGCTTCATGGAATATGTTCTTTCTCTTACCGAGATAATATTCTGTTGAGGTTAATTTTTTCTTTCCTTTTTCTGATATCGATAAAATAAATGACTGGTAGATTATTTCAAAATACTCAAGTATATTCCTAGGATAAAATTCATAAAAATAATATGGAATTTGATATTTAGTCAAACATATATAAAAATGAAGTAGTATTGGAAAGGACTAACAATGACATAAATGAAAGCAAGAGGACGAAAGATAGCACAGACTATTAGGCAACGTAAGAAAGAAAGGAGTAAGGGAAGAGAGTGAAAGACTGTACACCTAAGTCTAGACGTTGTTTCAGCTGTGCTTTTCGGGCAAATGGCCAGCAACATCCGCTGCAACAGCCAGTCTGCCCCAGACGGGTTGCTTTCATTCCGATATTACAGAGGAATTCAGATGTACCAATAAAATAAACAACCATTAAAAACTGTGATCGGGAAATGCGACTGTTCCGCCTACAAATTAATCACTGCTCAATTATGTAGAAAATTAATTAACTCAGCAATCATGTTTAAAATATCGATAAAAATGTGAATTATATTCAGTGGATTACCAAAATCGTTAAAGCAACGGATAAAATAATTTGAGTTATTTGATACACCATTTTGCGTTATTTGATCAAAGCCAATGGACGTCAACATTGCCTTTAAACTTTAGGGGTCGATGAAATAAAGTACCACTGAAATCTAAGATTATACTAGGCACAGACATGGTTGTGTGATTAAGTAGGTTACAACCAATTGGTGCTGGGTCCAGTCATCGTACATGCAAAATTTTGCAAGTCTCGTTACTGTAATTATCCAATGTCTTGTAATATTGAATCACACATATCCACACATACACACTCACCCACACGGACACAGACACACACACATGCGCGCGCACACACACACACACACATACATGCCCCCCCCCCATATATATATATATATATATATATATTATTCAAGTAAATAAACGTCGATCTACTGACTATAGTTGTAAATAGACGTGAAATACTCCGCGATTTGTGATCATTAACGTATTATCAATGAGGTATTAAACGGATATATATAGATATATACACCGGCGGATTACACACGAGTTTTTTTCTCCAAATGGTTACTTCCTTTCCTTCTTCCTCACACTCTCTC
>OZ024740.1:258041977-258074477 GCA_964016885.1 Eledone cirrhosa | reverse complement strand
ACATGGAACGCTTTCATTCAAACATTCTTGCTTGCTTCAACACATTCACCACAAAAGCTGGCGACATCTGACTTTGAAAGAAATATATTGCCGGCCTCCAACGCATATCTGTCGTTGTACGTAAAAGGAGTGTAAGATTTGATAGCCACTGCCATCGTACCACCTATGAGGAGAGGTGTCCCCATTACTACTTTGGAAACCACAATCAGTCACGAATAACAGGGGACACAAGCTCTCCTATCCTGATGTCATCTCTAGAGATTCTGGTATTGAAATCCAGGACTTGGCAACGGCAATGAACGACAGACCAACGTGGAGATCAATTGTTGAGTAGATTTCGGCTGAGGCCGCCGGATCATGATGATGATGATAATGATATATATATATATATATATATTTATTAAAATAACAGATTAAAGTTTAAGCAAAGAATCGCTGCTTTCACCCTCAACGGGATCTTCTGAAACTAACAAAGTCAATCTGTAAACGCAGAAGTGAATATTTCAAAAAACGTTGCAACCGGAGGAAGACAGGAAGACGATACTTTGGTTCGTGGAAACGTTCCCTGGCAAAGAACGGGAAAAAACGAATATAATACGTCATTAATAGGAGCGGTGAAAAACAATTACGCGCAAAGACAGAACCACGTTTATGGTATAAAAGAAGTCGTAGCCTAATGTTCTCTTAGGTGGTGCATAGAGACGTTCTCTGGCAATGAACGGAAAAAACGAAGAAAATACGTCATATGTGGAACGGGGAGAACAATTGCACGCAAAGACAAAATATATATATATATATACGATATATTAACAAATATTTGTTAATATATCGTAGTTTTACTCCGATAATTTGTTGAGTGCTTTATATCAGTTATAAAAATATTTGCTTGTTGTATCCCAATAAATTAAATATAACTTCTACATATATATATATATGTATGTATGTGTGTGTGTATGTGTGTATGTGTGTGTGTATGTGAGTGTATGTGTGTGTGCGTGGGCGTATGTGTGCGTTTGTGTGTATGTGAGTGTGTGTGCGTTTGTGTGAGTTTGTGTCTGTGTATATAGAGCTTTTCGGTGCTGAGATCGTGGAGACCACTAATCATTGAAGTACTCAATTCACGGAGAGGAGATGCAGAGTGAGTATAGAGATACGTATGCATGTATGTGTGCATGTGTATATATATATACAGAGAGAGAGAGAGAGAGAGAGAGAGAGAGAGAGAGAGAGAGAGAGAGAGAGAGAGAGAGAGAGTGTGAGAGAGAGAAAGAGAGAGACAGGGAGAGAGGGGGAGATACAGAAATCTATCATATATTTTGGCTGTTTAACACACAACTTAATACATATATATATATATAAATCCCATAAAACAGAAACACCGTAGCAATGAACGACAGAATGAATGAGAGCAACAAAAGTAGCAACAGCAACAACATCATCAACAGTTATAAGGTCAAAAATAGGAAAAACTATTAAAAGAAATAAAGATCTCGGATAAGAACGCAAAAGTTATTTTATAATCTGGATCAACTTCAGCAGAAAAGCATCAATACACGATCAGTTGTACATTTCATATATAAACGATAAAAATTATTTCTCATTGGCCTCTAGGGCCGGACCTCAAACGACAATACATGTGAGCAGTGACAGTTAGATACTTACATTGATACAGAAGCGTAACAAGTACCAAAATAGCAATATAATTATAACAGAATTAACCAATAAGAGGCAGGTGTAATTTTGGAATCCCACTAATCAGAAAATATCCTGATGGACAAGAACACCATATGAAGGTGACATTCTCTTGACTGGACTCTTCACCTTACTGGTACCTGCTTAGAATAAGCCTTGGCTATCCTAGCTACACTCACCCACCTTTTACACAATATAACGAACAACACGCAGCACTTCCCACTATACCGTCACCTTACTGTCCAGATGGAACTTGAAAAAGTTGATGAGGGCTTGAAGAGGACTATGTCTGCCTCCAATTCTTTCAGTAGCGTACACCCCAAAACCTCTTTCACCATAGCCATCGGTCAGACGAAAACTTCCTTCCCGCCCAAGCCAAAAGAAGTAGGTGGTACAATATTCACGATTATAGTTGTTATTGTTGTTGTCATCTTTTGCAATAGTTGAACGTGACACGTTCCATTTTGTGGACACCAGTTATTTCTTCTGCACCTTCCATGTTTTTGGGAAATAAAATTCATCGGAGGTGTAGGGGCTTTGCAAAACAACGGAGATTTAGTGTTTAAGGACCACAGATAGGATCAAGTTAACCACAATACAATAAAATATTTTCCAAAATAAACGTTTTTTACAAGATGAATGAACAACAAACTTATGGAGTGAACTGTAGACACATGTCGATGGAGAACGAAATAAATAATGGTCTCTGATTTAGTCAAAAGGCCAACGGTTTTGGGGGATGGGAAGTCAATTAAATTGACCCCAGTACATTACTAATGCTTTGTTTTATCGAACTCCTAAGGATAACAGGCCAAGCTAAACTTGGCGGAATTTGAACTCCGAACGCAAAGGGTCGTAACTATGCCGCAAAGCATTTTACCGATACTGCCAGTTCACCCGTCCTTCGAGACAGCATAATGGTTTCTGATTTAGGCACAAGGCCAACAATTGTGGGAGAGGGAAATGTCAATTAAATTGATCCCTCTACTTTACCAATTCTTCACATTATCCATGAAAGGTAAAGCTAACCTCGGCGAGATTTCATCTCAGAACGTATATTTATGCTACAGATCCTTTTCCCAATGCTCTACCGATACTGTCTATCCACCCGCCCTTCGATTCATATTAATAACTTCTTTTATTTGCCTCAAGGTCATGTGAGAACGTACTACTACTACTACTACTACTACTACTACTACTACTACTACTACTTACATAGACGTATATTTCACTGTGATATATTTATTGCTGTCTGCAGTGTTATAAAATAAATATAAAACAGATATAGATAGTGTTGAGAATATCCTACACATAAAATAACCCGTGTTCGTTCCGTATGATAAGCAGTTATATTATTGCTCTCAATCTATTAACCTTGACATGAGGCCACCAAACTTTACTCTCCACTTTAACATCCACCATAAATCTGGGGGAAGGCCAATATCGATATCACGCCATTGATGCTATGTGTGCATAAATACGAAATTTTTATTGATTCAAAATTACAAATTCAGTTGCATATACTTACACACAGGAAAAATTTATAAAGAAAAATATTGGGTGATAAATATATAGTAAAGTAATAAGGATGATGCGGGGGTAGGGATATCTATACCCTTGTCTTTAGAGAATATCTCAGCTGCGCCCCACAGACTAGATGGCGAGAACAATGACGCAGAAAAAGACCAGCAATAATTGGTGCATCAGGCATTCCGCTTCACATGTATCCATCCCCAGGTGAGATAGCTTCCGATTTTGCGGAGGAAAGCGGCAGTCTGGGGAACCAGGATGCTCAGGTTCTCAATGGCAACCGGCACTAAATTTATGTACGTGTGAGTGTGTGTCAATGTGCGCTTGTGGTTGTGTTTCAGAGGTCTATATCTGCTTATGTACATAAGTGTTGGTGTACACACACACACACACACACACTCACACACACACATATATATATATATATATATTTATATATATATATATATAGAGAGAGAGGGGGGATAGTATATATATATTATGATTTTCATCGATATTTAGATTACATTGAGTTTCATACGGATTGGACACTACCGTATATTTTGGTAGATTTATCTACATACTAGCATTAAAGCCCGGCGTTGCTCGGGGTCATTAAGTTACCAAAGTTAGGTTGCACCACCCATTTTATGGCAGCACTTTTTTGTCTGCCAGGCACTGGGTGAATGAATTGCAGACCTGGAAGCAGGAGCTGCACCAGCAGTGACAATTGTAGTTTCGCCTATGGATATTATCTCTGTGCAAAAAAGTGTTGAAATTTATTGTTTCACAGTACTTGCGCAACACGCGCGTAGACGATTCCAACCGAACAACAGAGCTGCGATGGAGTTGTTCTGCATGGTTGTCTGTGTGTTTTCTAAATTTAAGACAGTAGGGAGGGTTGTGATATGAGGGAGAGTTAGCTGTTGTTTCTAGCAGGTTTAGTGACCTCATAGAGGATATGTTTTCTAAATTTAAGACAGTAGGGAGTGGTGTGATATGGAGGAGAGTTAGCTGCTGTTTCTAGCAGGTTTAGTGACCTCATAGAAGATATGTTTTCTAAATTTAAGACAGTAGGGATGGGTGTGATATGGGGGAGAGTTAGCTGCTGTTTCTAGCAGGTTTAGTAAGCTCATAGAGGATATGTGTTTTCTAAATTTAAGACAGTAGGCAGTGGTGTGATATGGGGGAGAGTTAGCTGCTGTTTCTAGCAGGTTTAGTGACCTCATAGAGGATATTATTGTTTATCATTATCTATAAAAGGCAGGTTGTTGTTGTTGTTGTTGTTGAAGTGAGTGTGTGTTTGTATGCGTTTGGAAAAGAGGTTTTAAAAAAGATTTATCGCTTGTTGTTGAATAAATGTATCTGTTGCTTTTGACTAATTGTCGTTTCGTATAAAATGTAATAATTTGAAGTATAAAAGAGAAAGTAGCAAAATGTGTGGGATGTAGGTAGAGGGAAGTAGATGATATGACAGAGTAAAACGGAAAGTATCACCATCAAGCTTAGAAAGAGAAAGTAGCAGAAAGTATGAAGTTGTATAGATTTTGAATGGTAGTGGAAAGAGTTTAGCAGTTTAAATGACAGAGAAAAATCGTAAAATATTGAGTTTTATTTATTTTTTGCGTAATTGTGGGTGAAATTGCAAACATTAGATGTGCTAAGACGCAATCGAAACTATTTCGAATACTGAATTGTAAATTTCAATTGAAGAAATTCTATATCGTAGATTTCTGTAAGAAAGAAGCATGACCACACACTGAGCTTTATAGATTATATATATATATTTTAGTATATTACCGTCAAGTATGATGGAGTTTTCAGTAGGTATATAATTAATGTAATAGTTTCTGGTTTACAACATTCTATGTAAAGATATTTGAATTCTCGAACATTACCGACATTCACCCTCGTGTCTCACCAGCCATTGCCGTATTACATTTTTGATTCATTTAAATAAATTACAAATACTTTCTCCCGAGCGACCTACCGACCTCCTTCCCTCCCTACCTATCTACCTACTTATCTATCTATCTATCTATCTATCTATCTATCTATCTATCTATCTATCTATCTATCTATCTATCTATCTATCTATCTATATATCTATCTATCTATATGTCTGTCTGTCTGCCTGTCAGTCTATCTGTCTCTCTCTCTATCTATCTATCTATCTATCTATCTATCTATCTATCTATCTATCTATCTATCTATCTATATATCTATCTATATATATATATATTCATATATCTATCTACACACTGTTATTGAGATAATGTAGTTTATTCTTTTAACTTGTGTTTTTTTACGAATTGTGAGATACATACGTAAGTACTAATCGATAGCTGCCCGTTTGACTAATGATCAAGTTATCAACAGTGTAATTTGAGAGATGGTTAGAGAGAAAGATAACTATTACACTTACCGATTTGTCTCTTGAGTTTTTTTACAAGCGATATATATATATATATATATATATATATATATATATATATATATATATATATATATATATATATATATAGAGAGAGAGAGAGAGAGAGAGAGAGAGAGAGAGAGACGAGAGGCTGCGAATTGGCTGAGTCGTTAGAACATCAGATATTTGCGGTATTCATTTCTGCTCTCCGCTATCTGCTCTCCGAATGTAAATCCCGCCGAGGTCAACTTTGCCTTTGAACCTTTCGAGGTCGATAAAAATTCTACCAGTCAAGGACTGGGGCCGGTTCTTCCTCTATATTTCTCTCGAAGAAATCTGGTGCGTTCAAACCTTAAGAAGGATGGGCTCTGCTAGGTTTAAATCTACCCTACAAACGAGGTATGTCAATATGGTGCCCCTACGATTCCTTTGGGAATTGCGGGACCATTTATGCATATATATATATATATATATATATATATATATATATATATATATATATATATAGTGGTTTGAACATCTGGCAAGTGTTATGTGGCATTTGTGCACGAGTCATTACGGCCTGAATTCCAATAATGCAGAGTTCAACGTTACATTCTTTCATTCCGAGGTAACTAATGTACTTGCTAAATACTTGGTTCGTAAAAATCGGCTTTATCCTCCACCAAACTGCTGACTTTGAGCTTAAATTAGAGAACATTGGTCTGACGCCATGCTTTGCAGAAAAGGGTTACGGCCCTTTATGGTCTGAGTTCAAATCCCGCCAAGGTTAGCTTTGCCTTTCATCCTTACGGGGTCGATAAAATAAAGTACCAGTAATACACTGATTTAATTGCTGGCCTTGTGCCAAAAGTAGAAACAATTATTATCTTCATTCTTCGCATCATCATCATTATCATCATCATCATCATCATCATCTTCATCATTTTCAATATCATCTTCCAGCTTCTTTTCATTCTCTTCTATCTTCTCGTCCTCCAAATCATCACCATCAACATCATCATAAACCTTCCCTTCCCCCACTTCCTACACTTCCTCCTCCTCCTCCTCCCCCTCCTCACCACCATCATCAGCATCATTATCATCATCATCGTTATGATCACTATCATATATTTTGTTAATTATGTTGCTTTTGTTGTTGTCTTTGATTTTCATATTGATTTCTAAAAAGAAATTTGTCATTTGCGAATCAGAAATGTTTGCTAATATAACTTTTTAATAAATAGAAATAATTAGGTTAATTCCATGAAAATATTTCCAACATTTATCAGGAGCATCTAACGAGAAAGTTGAATTTCAAAATTAGCAAAATTCTGTCAAAACCTTCTCCTCCCCATCTTCATTCATCAAGATTTTCCCGATTCTGTTTCAGGTAAATGTCGTCGTCTTCTTCTTCTTCTTCTTCTTCTTCTTCTTCTTCTTCTTCTTCTTCTTCTTCTAATAATAATAATAATAATAATAATAATAATAATAATAATAATAATAATAATAATAATAATGATTTCATTTATTAGCCACAAGGGCCGACATGTAGGGGACAATACAAAAACAGTGACAGTGGGGATTTACAATAAGGTCGAGTAAAAGTGCACAATGGCAAGACTAATTTAACAATGAAAATATGAAAAATATAAAATAAATTATGCATAAATATAACAAATAAATTCCCCGATAAGGGGTGGACGACCCTTGGGTGACTCAGGTACCCCACCAATCCTGAACCACCCTGCACTTCTAGATCACCCAGGGAGAGCACCCCTCCTCTCAAGTTAGCTAGCCTATAGGCGCAGGGTCAGAGTAGGCCCATTCACACGGGCCATTCTCGCCACATTCATCCACCTTTTAGCAAATGTACTGCGAGGCATCACTTCTCTCTCCACCCTCACCTTCCTTTCCGGGTGAAACTTGAAGAAGTTGATGAGGGATTGGCCGATGAGAAAAGTGTTTGTCTTCAGTCCTTTTAATCTGGTCCACCATATAACCTCTTTCGCAACGGCCACCAGACAGAGGAAAATGTCCTGCTCTTCCTGACCTAAGGAAGGCGGCGGTCGATCTTCACTATGGACTCGGCCGATAGCCGGATTCGTTCCACATGCGACAGTAGCTGTTCGACATATCTCCATAAGTCAGTAATGCACGGACATTGGACAAGTGCGTGCATAATGCTTTCGTCGTTCTGTGCGCATCATGGGCAGGTCCGTCTGACAGCACTTCCGTGCCTGTAGAGTTTATCCCGAACCGGCAGTGCCCTCCCCCACCCCGGTAGCACTGCCAAGCGAGGGATTTCTGGAAATTGTCCATCGTCCCCAGCTCTAAAGTCCTCCGGTACAGACTGGTCAGTTCGACTTCGTCGAGGCCCAAAGTTTCTCCGAGTGCGTCATCGCACTTGCCCACCACTAATCCTCTATAGAACTCGAGAGTGGCAGTTCCACTGATCGCATTGCATGCTTGGAAGAGGGCAGTGAGTGCCTGACAACATTCCAGGTGTCAGTACCCAGTCTCGGTCTCTTCTTGACCCGGGACTGCAGCTCAGTCAAAGAAACGAGCTGCGGAAAGGCCCGTCTGATAAACGGCGACCACACCTGTTCACCGTTTAGGCAGAATAGCTGGAGATGTCGCAGCCTCAGCGCATGTCTGCGCATCATTAGCTACGGCATGCTCAGCCCTCCGCGTAGAGGTTGCTGGCAACAGATGGACCGCTTCACCAACGAAACTTGTCCCCTCCACAAGAATTTGAAGAGGAGCCGTTCCAACTTGACGAGGCGCTGACAGGGGCAAGGCACGACGGTCAGGCGGTAGTAGATGACGGACACGATGTACGTATTCGCCATCTCCGCGCGTCCTTTCAGTGATAGCTTCCTCCCAGCCCATTTTTGGGTGAGACTGGCTACCCTGCTCGTTACCTCGTCCCAATTCTTTTTCACCTGGAGGACTGGTCCAAACCAAACATCGAGCTACTTTGCCGGTCCGTACGTTCAGCTCCCCATGACGCTGTTGGACGGCATAGGCTTGCCTCTCCAGGTTCCGAGCTGCAAGCCCACCGACTTTTCCTGGTTAAGTTTGGCTCCTGTCAACCTTTCATATTCCTGCAATAAGGTGCCGACCACCTCGATTTCTGAGGTTTCCGACACCATCGCGGTGATGTAGTCCGCATAAGCCGACACCACCTTTCCACGTCCCGGTTCGAGCGGGATGTCCTGCAACAGCTTCAGCTTCCGCAGTAAAGGCTCGAGAGTCAATATGTACAGAAGGGAAGATAGAGGGCACCCTTGACGACAAGCGCCAATCTCTTTGCTAACACCTTGGCCAAAATCTTAAACTCTGTGTTGAGCAGAGTTACGGGCCTGAAGTTGTCTAATGTATCCCTCTTGTTCTCGTCTTTCCTGATCAGCGTCACCACTCTCCTGCTCACAACACTGGGAATACTCCCATTCTGCTGCCAGTTGCAGTAGAATGATTCGAGGAGATCGGAGAACAAATCTGGCATATTTACGTAAAGCTCGTAGGGCAGGCCATCCGAATCGGGTGACTTGCGCCTCACGTAGCCGACAAGGGCGTCCTGAATTTCGGCTGAAGTAATCGGCCTTTCGCAGCGCTCAGCGTCGACCTTCGAGATGCGCGGCAAGCTGTCAAAGTAGGGACTGAAATCCGCCTCTCTCTCTCTGACTCGCCCCTCTCCCCGAACAACCGAGCAAAGTGCTGGCGAAAGGACTCACGCATCCGCTTGGAATCGCTTATCTCGTGTCCGTCTCGGTCCGCCAAAGACCGAATTGTGGTTTTGTTACCACGCTGCGCCTCCACCACGCGGGCCCATCGAACAGCTTTGGTTCCCTCTTTTCTCAGCGTACACGCCTTAGTTCTGACAATGCAACTTTCGTGTTTCGCATTGAAGAAATGGTATAATGCCATTCTCGCCGCTAGCACGTCAGTTGCTATGCCACTACAAATAGCCTCGTCTAACTAATCTACCAGCTCCCCCTCCTTTCTATTTTTCGCTAACGCTAGCTCTTTGCTGAACTCTATCGAAGTTATTCTAATCTCTCTTTTAAGAGCCCCCCACCATCTGTTGTTGATGATCCCCCCTGTCAACTTTTGCATAACTAAATTGTTGACTCGGTCCCTGTAAGCCTTACGTGCTGGAAATGACATGTTCAGCTTCCAATAACCCAGTCCCAACCTACTCGTTTTATCTAGGTCGATCATAGAGATCACAAATTTTTGATCTGAATAAGCGACCGTTTTAAAAAGTGTGCAGCCTACACTATTTCTATCTATTTTCCTAATGAAGATCCTGTCTATATACAATCTAGATGACACCATGCGGTTGGTCCATGTCCACACTGGCGCATTGGGGAAATCTAGTCGATACTTGTCAGACAGTTGGAACCTGCTGATTATGTGCTTGAGGCTTTTGCACTCTCCGCTCTTATCAGCTACTCCCACACAATCCCAGTGTGCGTCTAAAATGCCGTTCCAGTCCCCCGCTAACAGTAAAGAGCGAGACGTACACAGAAAAGTCTCCAGGCGTCTAAAGAAATCCGGTCGTCCGGCCCCTGTAGGGGCGTAGACGGCCCGCAGTCTAAAGGCACCACCTTCGCTACTGCTCACATCCAAGACCACGAACTCACCGTCCGGGTCCAGGAAAATCGACCTTTCCTCCAGATCCAGTCCTTTCCTAAACAGCACTGCCACCCACCTCCCATTCGCGGTCTGCTAACAGATGCGGAGATCTGATAGTCGTCGAAAATGGGGGCTAGTGCACGCGTGTCGAAAATTCTGGTCTCGCTGACGGCAATCGCATCCATTTCCAGTGACCTGAGGTCGTTGAGCAGGTGACCATGCTTCCAGGATGACCCCAGGCCACGAACATTTAAACTTCCCACTCTTAATATGGCCATGTTGGCAAGCTAAAAGAGAGAAGGGAGGTCTACTTACCTCCCGGGATCTTGTGAAGGTTGGGTGGTTTGACCTCCATGCTTGTTGGGGTTTCTTTTGGGAACCCCTTTAAAAGTCTCGATGTGGGTTTCACATTCGGGGTTCCGAAGTCTTGAGGAAAGCTCTCCCGAATTTCTTTGAAAGAATCGAGTGACATTCGGACCAGAAGCAAATCTTCTGGCACGCAAAATGTGCTCATTTCAAAGATCTCCCCTCTGTTTGAATGTCCTCTCTTCGTGCTAAGAGGGCCATCGGTTTATCGTTGGCCCTTCTGACAAGCGCGAAATTTTAACATTTTATTGGTGTGGTTTTATTTGTTTTCGTTTTGGTGACTGTGGTGGTGATGGTATTGGTTATATTGTTTCGGGTATGTCTGTGTTTGTTGTAGGTGTGGTGTCTGCAATTTCAGGTATTTGTGTGTTTATTTGTACTTGTGTTTGCGTTTCGGGGATTGTGGGGGTGGTGTCGATGTTGCTGGACCACCACCAACACCGAAACCAATCCAAGGGGAAAACGAGGAAAGCTCTCCCACTCCCCCTACCCCGCTAATTATACACATAGATAAAACAATAAACGCACACACAGACACAGACACTTTGTCTTCCAGCAGCAAAGATGAAGGAAAACCCAAAAGTACAAAAAATACATAGATCCCCCCCCCCCCCAAAAAAAAAGCCCCAACAAATCACAAAGACGTACACAACAAAAAACACAGACACCATTAACGCAAACACTTCCCCAATAACATCAGCACCAACAGGAATAATAATAATAATAATAATAATAATAATGATTTCTTTATTAACCACAAGGGTTTACATAAAGTAGACATTAAGGACAGTGCAGGACAATGCAGGACGGTACAAATGGGCATTTCTGCGTGTAAAAAGACAAAAACAGAGGATGTAACAAAAATAACAATGAAAATAACAATGAAAAAATTCCCCAATAGGGGGGAAACTTCGGAGGGACATTTGTGGAGAAAGCCCAGTAAAAAGCCACAATGACCCTGACCACCAAGGCAAGTGCCCTCTCCCAGTTTTCCACCTTTAGTTTACAGATATATACTCAGAGTCGGCCCATTCACTCGGGCCATTCTTGCTTCTCTCACCCATCTTTCAACAAAATGCTGGGAAGAGAGCACTTCCTTCTCTACTCTGATTTTCCTTTTCAAATGAAATTTGAAAAAGTCAATCAGAGCATCACCGAAGAGGTAAGTGCTCGTCTTCAGCCCTTTCAAACGTGTCCACCATACTATCTCTTTCGCCATGGCCACCAGACAGATAAAAACTGCCTGCCCTTCCCGGCTAAAGGAGGAGGGCGGGGCAATCCTCACGATAGACTCAGATGATAGCTGGATCCGTCCTAAACGCGACAGCAGGTGTTCGACATAAACCCACAAGTCAGCAATTTTCGGACACTGGACGAGTGCGTGCAGGACGGTTTCGTCGCCCTGCGCGCATCTCGGACATGCCCGGCTGACGGCACCTCCATGCCTGTAGAGTTTATCCCGAACTGGCAAGGCTCCTCGGTAGCACTGCCAGGCCAGAGATTTCTGGAAGTTGTCCATAGGCCCTGGCCCGAAAGTTCTTCCGAAGAGATTGGCTAGTTGATTTTCGTCGACGCCTAGAGTTTCCCCAAGTACGTCGTCGCTCTTCCCCTCCACTAATCCTCTATAGAACGCCGAGGTGGAGTTTCCACCGATCACATTGCCCGATTGGTCGAGGGCTGTGAGCGCCTGAAGACATTCCAGTCTCCAGGCGCTCCCTCTCGGTCTTCGCTTGACCCAGGACTGCAGCTCCGTCAAGGAAACGAGCTGGGGAAAAACGCGTCTAGCAAACGGCGACCACACCTGATCACCGTCGAGGAAGAGGTGGAGATGTCGTAGCCTGAGCGCGTGCCTGCGCATCATCAGCCACGGCATGCCCAGCCCTCCACGTAGCGGGTGTTGACAACAGATGGACCGCCTGACCATCGGAGCACGTCCCTTCCACAAAAAGCGAAAGAGCAAACGCTCCAGCGCAGTCAGGCGAGGCTTAGGACAAGGTACGACGGTTAGGCGGTAGCAGATGACAGACGCGATGTACGCGTTAGCCACCTCCGCTCGACCTTTCAGGGATAGCTTCCTCTCCGCCCATTTCTGGGTGAGAGAAGCCACCCTGCTCGTCACCTCGTCCCAGTTTTTGTCCGTCTGGAGGTCCGGACCGAACCAGACCCCTAGCAATTTAACCGGTCCGTCCGTCCAGCGCCCGACGACGCTGTTGGACGGCATGGACCTGCCTCTCCAGGTGCCGAGCTGCAGGCCCACTGACTTTTCCTGGTTGATCATTGCTCCTGTCACCGCTTCGTATTCTCTTAGTGTAGTGCCGATCGCCTCGATGTGTTTGGCGTTCGACACCACTACGGTGACATCGTCCGCATATGCTGACACGGATCTTCCGCATCCTAGTTCGCGCGGGACTCCCCTCAACGTCTCCAGTTTGTGCAGTAATGGCTCGAGAGTCAATACGTACAAGAGGGACGAGAGGGGACATCCTTGGCGGACCGAGCGCATGATGTTGAACGGTTCCGACAGGTGACCGTTCACTCTCACCACAGAGCAGATGTCGCTGTGCATGGCAGCGATCCAGCCTCTGAAGACGGGCCCAAAGCCAGCCGCCCTCAGGACTGCCGCTAGGTAACGATGGTCGACCCTATCGAAAGCTTTCGACTGATCTAAATTGATCAAGGACCCACCCGTGCCAGGTTCCCTAGCTACCCTCTCTACGATGTATCGCATGAGGTGGAGGTTGTCGTGGATGGATCTGTCGGGAATGGCGCATGTCTGCGCCTCTCCCACCAGACCACCAACGACAAGCGCCAACCTCTTTGCTAGCACCTTGGCCAAAATCTTAAACTCTGTGTTTAGCAGAGTTATGGGCCGGAAATTGTCTATGTTATCCCCCTTGTTCGGATCCTTTCTCAGCAGTGCCACCGCTCCTCGGCTCACAGAACTGGGAATTCTCCCGTTCTGTTGCCAGTTGCAGTAGACGTCCGCCAAGAGGCCTCCGAACAAGTCTGGCATCTGTACGTAAAGTTCATAGGGCAGACCATCCAAACCAGGCGATTTGCCCCTTGTGCAGCCAGTCATCGCCTCCCTTACTTCAGCGGCTGTTATCGGCTTTTCGCAACACTTCGCCTCAGTGGCCGAGAGCCGCGGCAGTCCGTCGAGGTAGACACTAAAGTCCATCCCTCTACCCGGCCCCCCGCTGCCCCCGAACAGCTGAGCGAAGTGTTGCTGAAAAGCTTCACACATTTGCCCGGGATCGAGTAGCATGCGCCCGTCGTGGTCCACCAAAGACCGGATCGTGGCTTTGTTGCCACGACGCGCCTCCGCCACTCGGGCCCATTGAACGGCTTTCGTCCCCTCGTGTCTGAGAGCACGCACCCTAGCTCTGACAACGCAGCCTTCGTGCTTTGCATTGAAGAATTGGTCAAGGGCCAATTTCGCCGCAAGCACGTCGGTCGCAATGCCTTTGCTAAGCGCCTCGTCTAATTTTCTAACTAGTTCTCCCTCTGCTCTATTTTTCTCTATTGCTAAAGCCTTACTAAACCTAATCGATTCTATTCTAATCGCTCTTTTCAGAGCAAACCACCACTTGTTGTTGACGATGGCCCCCGTCAACGCCCGCTTAACTAGTTCGCTAATCCGGTCTCTGTAGGCCTTGCGCGCTGGTAAGGACGCGTTTAGCTTCCAGTAGCCGGGTCCTCGTCTATGAAGCCTATCTAAGTCAAGCACACAGATCACAAATTTGTGGTCCGTGTAGCTGACTATCTTGAATTGTGGACAGCCTATGCTAGACCTATCTATTTCCCTACAAAATACTCTATCTAGATATGATCTGGATGACCCTATGCGGTTTGTCCAAGTCCACATTGGCACATTCGGGAAATCCAATCGGTACCTGTCAGACAGTTCAAAACGCCTGAGCAGGTTGGTGAGGCTCTTGCACCCTCCACCCCTATCCGCTAATCCCACACAGTCCCAGCGTGCATCTAAGATCCCGTTCCAGTCGCCCACTAACACTAAAGAGCGGGACGTTCCAAGAAAGGTCTCCAGACGCCGGAAGAAATCAGGCCGCCCTGCTCCTGTCGGGGCATAGACGGCCACTAGCCTGAAAGCTTGCCCGTCTCCGCTGGTCACGTCCAGCACCACCAGCTTACCCTCTGGGTCCAGGAAGATGGCCCGTATGGCGAGATCCAAACCTCTCCGAAAAAGCACAGCAACTCCTCCACCCGATCCAGGACGGCTGGGAGATGCGTACACATCGTAGCCGCCGAAGATCGGTGCGAAGGCCCGTGCTTCGGAGATTCTGGTCTCGCTGATGGCCACTACATCTATGTTTAGTGACCTGAGGTCGTTGAGCAGGTGACCCTGCTTCCATGACGACCCCAAGCCACGCGCATTTATGCTGCCTATTCTGAGTGAGGTCATGTTTAAAATAGAGTGGAAAAGATGGGAAAGACCACTTACCGTACTTTTGGTAGAGGAGGGATGGTTTTTACATCCCTTTTCACTTGATCGTCTGGTGAAGGGACCGTTGAATCGTCCCTTCGGCTGGTCGTCGGCTCTTCTAAGAGAATGTCTGAATATACTCTTCGATTGATGGTTCCTCCTAGGTCCCTGAAATCACCAACTGCGTTGGGGAATTTCGTTTTAATGTTTGTGTATTGTTTCTGTGCTATTTTTAGCAGTCTTATGTTAGTTGGCGTTTTGATTGGTGCTGGTATTATGTAGTCCTGTTGTGAAATGTCTGTGTGTTCAATTATGTAAGTCATTAGTTTCTTGTTGTGTGTGTTTATTGCCGTGCATTTGTTTTTCTGGGGGTGGGGTGTGGTTCTGCTATTTTCTTGTCGTTGTTGCTGGGTGTGTGTGTTTTGTTGTTGTGTTTGCGATGTTGGTGCTTGTGGTGGTGGTGTTGAAGGTGTTGTTGGCGGTGGGGTTGTCGCCGGTGGTGATGGTGGTGCTGGTGTGGGTGGTGATGGTGTTGGTGGTGTTGCTGCTGTGGGTCTCTTTGCAGTAGACTTTACCCTTTTCTCATTTCTTTCCTCCCTTTTCAAAGGCGACGATGCGCTGCTTCTGCGTTTGTGCCTTCTTGCGACCTTTTGCCATCCCTCTCCCACCTCACACTCCATGTCTGATTCTGTAAGGTCGGGGAGGGGTACCAGCTCCACTCTTTCACTTGTTGTTGTTGGTGATGTTTGCACTGGAGTCTCTGTTGCAGCTGCATTTGGTATTGCTGTTGTTGTTGTTAATATTTCCACTGCTGCTGCTGTCTTTGATTTCCGTGGAGTGGGTATGGGTGCCACGGACCTATCGTTCCTGGTTGCCGCTTGTCCTGTTGCTGGTAGCCGTGGAGCCGGATTCGGAAGGAGGGGGGTTTTCTCCTTTCTCAGGGTCTTCTCGTTGCAGAAGGCCCTGAGGTGAGTCTTCGATCCACAGCGAAAGCATTTCGGGCGTTTGCCCTCAACACTTATGGGCAGTTGAGTGCCGTTATCGAAGTCTATCACATCCGGGATAGCTTCGATGCACTCCTGGTTGGTTTGGATTAGCATCTCAATGGAGGAGCCGACCCAATCTTCTCTTACTTTTTTCTGTACTTGCAGTACAGTTGTTTTGTCCTCGATTCCGACGAGGACAGACGCGGCCAGCCAAGAAGGGGTCATTCCGGGGGGGACGTGGGTCAGTTTGACCCTCACAATTTTTTGCCCGCAGTAGGAGGGCACCAACACCATTTCCTCGCTCCTTAGGGTCATTACTGATTGGGCCTTTGCCTCCTGGGGTGTGGCAAAAAGTACGTCTACGGTGGCGTATTTTTTGCCTCGGGTGATGTGCGTTTTCCTCTGCCACACAGACCCCAAGGCTTTTTGTATTTGGGCCTCTGTGGCTCTTTCCACCCTACGGGATTTTGTACTTACTGTACGGTACGTGACCGTACAGTGCTCTTGGGTTTCGAAAAAACTTTTCGCTGCCTTGCAGATTGCTCGGTGTCCGTTCTTTGTCACCATCTTCTTCGCTTCCTCTAATTCCTCATTTGTTATGAGGATTGTTTCCAAATTTTTCGCAATACCTGCAAATGAGATTGGTTTTTCTCTGCTGTTGTTGTTGTCGTCAGAGCTGCTGGTACTTTTGTTGTTGCTGCAGGTACTACGACTACTGCCTCCGCCGCTGTTGCTGTGGTTGTTGTTGGTGTTGCTGCTGCTAATGCTGTTGTTGTTTATGCTGCTGGTGATGCTGTTGCGGCTGCTACTGTTGTTTTCATTGTCACTGTTGCTGTTGTTATTACGGCTGCTACTGCTATTATTCCTGACGTCAGACGAATGAACTGGGTTTTCGTGTTTCCCGCACACCTGTTTCGTCGCTGTCGTCGTCGTCGTGGAGAAACCTTGCACGCTTTGCACGAGACTTTTCTTTTCTTTCGTCGCTTGCGAAAGAGAAGGGAGGGAGAGAGACACATTTAAAGAAGGGAGGGAGAGAGACAATCTTCTCTCTGCTGTAGTGATGATTGAGGAAGAAGAAGACGGAATGAGTGGGAGTGACATATGAAATTTCTTTTTTGTAGCCATGTTGTTTTTTGTTTAAAATGAAATTTTGGGTACAAAACCCCAATAACTGGTTATTTCACCCCGAAGGGCCAAATAACGGACAGAAAGACCCCTCTCACGAGGAGGAGGGTGTCTTTATCAACAATTTGGTTCAAGTTTTAAACAATTTACAATTGTTTTAACGGTTAAAAATTACTATACCTTACAGAGCCGAGCCTCCGTCAACCATGGCATTCAATAATAATAATAATAATGATAATGGTTTCTTTATTGGCCACAAAGGCTAACATAAAGAAAAACATTACAGATGGCATAGAACGGTACAGGACAATACAAAGTGGGGTTTGTCCGTGTAAAAAGGTTATAACAAGATAGAAATATAAAAAAAAATTAAAACAACGAAAAATTCCCCCAAAGGGGGGAAACTTCCGAGGGTCGCTCGTGGCGAAAACCACACAAAAGACCACGGCCACCCTGACCACCAGGGCAAGCGCCCTCTCTCAGTTTTCCCACTCCTCAGTCTACAGGCGCATACTCCGATCGGGTCCGTTCACTCGGACCAGACTCGCCACTTTCACCCACCTTTCAACAAACTTACTAGAAGACAGTACTTGCCTCTCCACCCTCTTCAAGTGAAACTTGAAAGAGTTAATCAGGGATTGGCCGGAGAGGAAAGTGTCCGTCTTCAACCATTTCAACCTTGTCCACCACACAATCTCTTTCGCCATGGCCACCAGGCAGATGAAAACTGCCTGCCTTTCCTCCCCTTTAAAGGAGGATGGCGGGGCTATCTGCACAATGGAGTCAGTCGATAACCGGATCCGTCCTACACGCGACGGCAGCTGTTCGACATAGCTCCACAAGTCAGCAATCCTCGGGCACTGAACGAGTGCGTGCAGCACGGTTTCGTCGCCCTGCGCGCATCTCGGACAGGCTCGGCTGACAGCACCTCCACGCCTGTAGAGGTTACTCCGAACCGGCAACGCTCCCAGGTAGCACTGCCAGGCAAGGGATTTCTGGAAGTTGTCCATAGACCCCGGTCTGAAAGTTCTCTTGAAGCGAGCGAACAGCTGTCATCTTCGACACCCAGGGTCTCCCCGAGAACGTCGTCGCTCTTTCCCTCCACTAGCCCTCTATAGAACGCCGAGGTGGATGTTCCACCGATACTAGTGCCCAGCTGGTACAGGGCGGTGAGTGCTTGGAGACATTCCAGCTTCCAAGCGCTATCCCAGGGTCTTTTCCTGCAGCTCCGTCAAGGAGACGAGGTGGGGGAAGCGCGCCTGGCAAACGGCGATCACGCCTGTTCACCGTCAAGGAAGCACCAGAGATGTCGCAGCCTCAGCGGATGTTTGCGCATCATGAGCCACGGCATGCCCATTTCTCCACGCAACGGGTGTTGACAGCAAATGGATCGTCTGACCATGGTAGCACGTCCCTTCCACAAAAAGCGGAAGAGAAGGTGCTCCTTGTTGGTCAGAGTTGGGCGATCCAATCCCTAAAAACGGACCCGAAGCCGGCCGCATCGAGGACCGCAGCCAGGTACCGATGGTCGACCCTATAAAATGCTTTATATTGAACCAAGTTGATCAGGGACCCACCCATACTAGGTTCCTTAACCACACTCTCTATGATGTATCGCATGAGATGCGTCGTGGATTGATCTGTCCGGAATGGCGCATGTCTGCCCCTCTCCCACCAGATCAACGACGATAAACGGCAATCTATTTGCTAACACCTTGGCCAAAATATTAAACTCTGCGTTTAGCAGGGTTATGGGCCTGAAGTTGTCTATAACGTCGGGTCTTTTCTCAGCAGCGCCACCGATCCCCAGCTCACAAATCTGGGAATGCTCCCGTTTTGCTGCCAGTTGCAGTAGACATCTGCCAAGAGGTCACCTAACAAGTCTGGCATGTACGCATAAAGCTCGTAGAGTAGACCATCTTAACCAGGCGATTTACCCCTCGTGCAGTCAGACATCGCGCCCCGTATTTCACCTGCTGTTATCGGCTTTACCAGCACTGCGCTGCGGTCGACGAGAGCCGCGCAGTCCGTCGAGGTATGCACCGAAGTCCATACTCCGATCGTGCCCGCCGCCGCTCCCGAACAATTGAGCAAAGTGCTGTTTAAAAGCCGCACACATCTGCTCGGGTTCGAGCAACATGCGCCCGTTTTGATCAGGCAAAGACCGAATTGTGGATTTGTTGCCCCGTCGCGCCTCCACCAACCAGGCCCATTGAACGGCTTTCGTCCCCTCGTGTCTTAGAGCACGCGCTCTTGCTCTGACAACGCAGCCTTCATGTTTTGCGTTGAAGAATTGGTCGAGTGCCTTCGCTCCCGGTCATGTCCAGCACCACCGCTCTACCTTCTGGGTCCAGAAAGATGGCATTTATGGCGAGATCAAAGCCTCTCCGAAAAAGCACAACAACCCTTTCCCCCGATCCTGGACGGCTGGGAGATACGTATACATCGTAGCCGCCGAAGATCTGTGCGAAGGCTCGTGCTTCGGAAATTCTGGTCTATCTGATGGCCACCACATCTATGTTTGGTGACCTGAAATCGTTAACCAGGTGGACCTGCTTCCAAGATGACCCGAGGCCACGTACATTTATACTGCCTATTCTGCGTTGGGGATTTTTTGCTTTAAACGTTTGTAATGTTCTATTGAGATTTCAATGATGCTTATGTTTGTCGGGAGAGTTCTTGGTGTTGGTGGGAGTGTAGTAGATTTTTTTGTGATGTCTGTGTGCTGCTTTATGTGTTGTAGGAGTTCTTCATTTGCCACGTTTATGGCTGTATACGTTTTGGGGGGAGGGGCGATTTTGTTGCTGTTTTCTCGTTGTTGCTGTTGGGTGTGTGTGTTTTGTTTTATTTTCGTTGTTGGTGTTTTTGGTGATGCTGGTGGTGGTCTGGTTGTTGTTGGCGGTGGTGCTTGTGGTGTGATGGTGATGGTGGTGGTGTTGCTGCAAGTTTCCTTGGTAGTGATGCTTGTGGTGGTGATAGTGATGGTGGTGGTAGTGGTTCCCTCTCCGACGACTTTGTTGCTGGTGCAGCTACTGCAAATGTAGCTGCTGGTGTTGCCGCCACTGATGTTGGTGCTTTAATTGTCCGTTGCCTTGGTACAGGTGCCACGGACGTTGCCCTCCTACTCACCGTGGAAGGGGCTTCTGCCTTTGTTTCTTGCTCTGCTATTGGTAGCAGCGGACCAGGTATAGGAAGGAGAGGGGTCTTCTTCTTCGCTGTCTTCTGCGCGCAAAAGGCCCTGAGGTGACCCTTTGATAAACAGAGATAAGATTTTGGCCGTCTTCCTTCCACGCTTATAGCGAGTTGGAGTCCTTCCTCGAGGTCTATGATATTGGGGATAGCGTCGATACATTCCTGGTCAGTTTGTATAAGCATTTGCATGCCTATACCTGACGAGTTCTCTCTCCCTATTTTCTCTACTTGCAGCATGGTCGTCCTGTCCTCGATTCCAGCAAGGACAGACGCGGCCAGCCAAGGTATGGGCACGTCGGGTGGGACCTGCGTCACTTTGGCCCTCACAATTTTCTGCCGGCAGTAGGACTATCTCCTCACTCTTTAGGGTTTCCAAAGAGTGAGAATTCGCTTCTTGGGTGTGGCGAAAAGTACGTCTACTGTGGCGTACTTTCTGCCTCGGGTGATGTGGGTTTTGTGCGCCCAGACGCACCCCAAGGCCTTTTGGATTTGAGCCTCCGTTGCTCTCTCCACCCGATGTGACATTTTGGTTACGGTGCGGTAAGTCACCGTCCGTAGCTGCTGGTCCTTGAAAAAATCGGGTGGAGGTTTCAGGGAAATTCTATTGGCGTTTCTTGTCACCATGGCCCTTGCGACTACCATCTCCTCCTCTGTGACTAGCACTGTTTTCTATATTTCGGGCCACACCTGCAAAAGAAGTGGTTCTTTTTCAGTGGTACCACTATTGCTGCCGCTACTGGTCTTGCTGGTGGTGCTGAGATTGCTGTTACAGGTATCGATGTCATTGTTGATGTTTTCGTTGGTACTGTTGTTGCTGTTGTCGTTGTTGTTTTCGTTGATACTGTTGCTGTTGTTACTGTTATTGTGGCTGTTTTTATTATTGTTGTTTTTGTTGATACTGTTCCTACTATTATTGTTGTTGTTGCTGTTGTTAATGTCATTGTTATTGTCGTTCTCGACCTTACCGCTGTTATTTTTGTTGTTGCTATTGTTATTGATGGTGTTGTTGTTGGTGTTATTGTTGGTGTTGTTTGTGTTAGAAATATTTGGTAATTTTAAATCTGTAACAATATCATTAAAAATGATATTCTGCCTCTTTTCCTTCGTAATATTTTCTTTTATATTTACCTTCGCTGGAACGCTGTCTTGTTGATATGCTGACAAAGTCTCCCTCTCTCTGTGTGTCTGACAGCGCTCTCTCTATCTTTCTTGTGTTATCCATGTTGAAAGAAATTTGTTTTCAAATATTATTTTTACATAATACGACACCCCGTAAAGGGGTGACGTATTATATGCGAGTGAACTCCTGTATTAGGTGGGTCACTTCTAATCTTTTATCAAGTTTAAAACTTGAATAAAAGGTTTAGAATGCTTGAAAACGAGGTAAAACGTGGAAAACAACTGGAGGCGATAAGAAGCGTGGCTTCACCTTCAATAATAATAATAATAATTGTTTCTACTTTTCGCACAAGGCCAGCAATTACCCAGTGCATTACTGGTATGTTTTCTTTATTAACCACAGCGGTTTACACAAAGTAAGACATTAAGGACAATACATTTCTACGTGTAAAAAAGTAAAAACAGAGGATGTAACAAAAAAAGAAATAATGATCCGGATCCGTCCTACACGCGACAGCAGGTGTTCGACATAAACCCACAAGTCACCAATGTTCGGACACTGGACGAGTGCATGCAGGACGGTTTGGTCGCCCTGCGCGCATCTCGGACATGCCCGATTGACGGCATTTCCATGCCTGTAGAGTTTCTCCCGAACTGGCAAAGCTCCTCGGCCAGGGATTTCTGGGAGTTGTCCATAGGTCCCGGCTCGAAAGTTCTTCTAGTTGATTTTCGTCGACGCCTAGAGTTTCGCCAAGTACGTCGTCGCTCTTCCCCTCCACTAATCCTCTATAGAACGCCAAGGTGGGGTTTCCACCAATCATATTGCCCGATTGTTCGAGGGCTGTGAGCGCCTGAAGACATTCCAATCTCTAAGCGCTCCCTCTCGGTCTTCGGTTGACCCATGGCTGCAGCTCCGTCAAGGAGACGAGCTGTGGAAAGACGCATCTAGCAAACAGCGACCACACCTGATCACCGTCGAGGAAAGGGTGGAGATGTCGTAGCCTGAGCGCGTGTCTGCGCATCATCAGCCAGGGCATGCGCAGCCCTCCACGTAGCGGATGTCGACAGCAGATGGACCACCGGACCATCGGAGCGCATCCCTTCCACAAAAAGCGAAAAAGCAAACGTTCCAGCGCAGTCAGGTGGGGCTTAGGACAAGGCACGACGGTCAGGCGGTAGTAGATGACGGACGCGATGTACGCATTCGCCACCTCCGCTCGACTTTTACGGGATAGCTTCCTCTCTGCCCATTTCTAGGTGAGAGAAGCCACCCTGCTCGTCACATCGTCCCAGTTTTTGTCCATCTGGATGTCCGGACGAACCAGACCCCTAGCAATTTAATCGGTCCGTCCGTCCAGCCATGGACCTGCCTCTCCAGGTGCCGCGCTGCAGGCCCACCGACTTTTCCTGGTAGATCATTGCTCCTGTCATCGCTTCGTATTCTCTTAGTGTAGCGTCGATTGCCTCGATGTGTTTGGCGTTCAACACCACTGCGGTGACATCGTCCGCATATGCTGACACGGATCTTCCTAGTTTGTGCAGTAATGGCTCGAGAGTCAATACGTACAAGAGGGACGTGAGGAGACATCCTTGGCGGACCGAGCGCATGATGTTGAACGGTTCCGAAAGGTGACCGTTAACTCTCACCACAGAGCAGATGTCGCTGTGCATGGCAGCGATCCAGCCTCTGAAGACGGGCCCAAAGCCAGCCGCCCTCAGGACTGTCGCCAGATAAAGATGGCCGACCCTATCGAAAGCTTTCGACTGATCTAAATTGATCAAGGACTCACCCGTGCCAGGTTCCTAAGCTACCCTCTCCACGATGTATCGCATGAGGTGTAGGTTGTGGTGCATGGATCTGTCTGGAATGGCGCATGTATGCGCCTCTCCCACCAGACCATCAACGACAGGCGCCAACCTCTTTGCTAGCACCTTGGCCAAAATTTTGAACTCTGTGTTTAGCAGAGTTATGGGCCTAAAATTATCTATGTTATCCCCTTTGTTCGGATACTTTCTCAGCAGCGCCACCGCTTCTCGGCTCACAGAGATGGGAATTCTCCCGTCCTGTTGCCAGTTGCACTAGACGTCCGCCAATTTTATACTAAAAGCACATCTAAATAGGAGGAATGTCATAAGTGCAGTAAATTCCCGAGCTGTGTCTATTATTAGGTACAGAACGGGAATTCTGAAATGGAATGTTACTGAACAAAAATAAATTGATAGAAAGACGAGGAAGCTAATGACAACCTACAGCATATTCCACAAGAGGTGTGATGTTGATAGACTCTACTTAAAGAGAGCTGAAGGTGGAACATGTCTTATCAGCATAGAGGACTGTGTTCAGATGGAGAAAAGTAATCTGCACAAATATGTGTCTGAGAGTAGGGAGCCGATGTTCAAAGTTGTACTGAAGAAGAAGACAATTGACCAGGGGATGTCCAAGGAGGAAATAACAACAAAACCCCTTCATAGCACCATATTTAAGAAAACGGAATTCAGAGATCCACAGACATGGAGCTAGTTAAAATGAGGAGACCTTTAAAAAGATACAGAAGGAATGGTTGCACAAGAGCAAGCCATCAGAACGAAGTGAGTGAAACACCATATTGACAAGGAGGAGGATAGCTCGCTGTGTAGGATCAGTGAAAAAGAGAGAGAGGAGACTGCGGCTCATATTGTATCCGAGTGTACACACTTAGCCCAGACTCATTATAAAGGCTGGAGACATATGATACGAAAAGTGATTCACTGGCATTTATGCAAATTAAACAATTTACCACATTCTGAGAAGTGTTATGAGCATAAGACAGAGTCAGTGATAGAAAACGATCCAGTGAAGGTGCTATAGGATTTCAGGATACAGACAGACAAGAAATTAGAACACAATAGGCCTGATCTGGTAGTTTTTAACAAGGAAAAAGAATCGGGCCTTATTGTAGATGTAGCCTAGCCCTTTGACACCAGAGTGCAATAAAAGGAGAAGTAGAAAATCAACCGATATCAGGATTTAAAGTGGGAATTAAAAAGGGTTTAGGACTGTCATGAGATCAAGGTCGTTCCTATTGTCATAAGAGCACCAGGTACTATCTCTAAGAGTTTTCAAGGACGGTTAAAAAACATTTGTCCAGCTCCCTTTTGGAACACTTCAAAAAGCATGCTTTCTGGGAACAGCAAGAACCCTCCGATACGTCCTGAATATCTAAGGCTGTATGTAGCTGCTTGATTTTCATTTGAACAAACTTTCCAGTTAAATAACATCAATGACTGAGACTCCAAGAATGATAATAATAATAATGATAATAATAATAATGCTTTCTTTATTAACCCCTGGGGTTGACACAAACATAACATTAAGGACAACACATGACGGTAGAAATAGGCATTTCTGTGTGTAAAAACAAAAACAAATAATGTAACAAAAAAAAATTAAAAGAAAGGAAAATTCACCAATAGTCGGGGTGATCTACAAGGGTCACTCGTGGAGAAATCCCGCAAAAAAGCCAGTGACACTGACCACCAGGGCGAATGCCCTCTCATACTTTTCCACGTACAATTTACAGTCACATACTCAGAGCAGGCCTATTCACTTAGGTCATTGTCGCCTCTCTCAACCATCTTCACGAAACTGTTGGGAAGGGAACACTTCTCTCTCCACCTTGATTTTCATTTTCAAATGAAATTTGAAAAAGTTCAATGTAATAATATTATAATAATATTATTAATATTCGATTAGTTTGCAAGCAAACAGCTTCATTATACATGTGTTCTAGACGACAATCGTCATCCTTTTGTTTTTCTAGTGGTAGCAGAGAGAAACAAGCGACAATTGTTTCAAGGTTAATGCCTTTTATCAGGATTGTCTATCTTTCCGTTTATGCTACTCACTAGAACTCTTGAGAATATATAGTATTCTCTAAAGTATATTTCGGCTGATTAGGCTAATTTACATGCCGAACGATTTCTTGGCTGTCTTTTCCAAAATGAGAAACACAATTTGTGTTCGCTCTAACATACTGGATACGCAAATACATTCGTGAGTTTTATATCGAATAATAGTAATATTACAATAGTATTATTAATAATTATTTCTACTTTAGGCACAAGGCCAGCAATTACCCAGTTACATTATCATTATTATTATTCGGGCGGTGAACTGGCAGTATCGGTAGAGGGTCCGACGCCATGATTTGACTCATAGAGTTATGGCCCTTGCCATTCTGAGTTCAAATCCCGCCGAGGTTAGCTTTGCCTTTCATCTTTACGGGGTCGATAAAATAAAGTACCAGTATTGTACTGGGTATTTGCTGGCCTTGTGCCAATAGTAGAAACACATTATTATTCGTTATAAAACTTATGAATAAAAATACCATTAACTCCCATATCCAGATGCTCTGTGAAGTGGGCAAAAACAATCTATCGAGGCTATAGGAAATATATTTTCCATAATCTCGGTTGCTCACAATTACTCAGTCAGTAACATATGGCTTTAATGTATAAATGAGCTAACTGCTTTTAGAGTGCTAACAAAATATATATTTGAAATCTAAAAATCAATATATACACCTACATAAATAGATTCGCACATACATACAAACATTGAAACAGATCATGGATTTCCTGCGATTCCCCAGCAAATATGGAGCCTGGAGAGAGCATGATAGGGTGAGAGAGGTGGGAAAAGTCAGACAGAGGGATAGACAAACAAACATGCAGACAGACTGATAGACACACAGACATACAGATAGACTGATAGACATATATATTTAATTATTTTTCTATATGTGCATTTATTTATGGAGAAACATTCACCGTACAAAATACAGTCATCACACGCATCCTCTCATATACACACAAATACACACCCACTCCTATACACACATATATACAGGTGAAAACCCATTGACGTCCACTCTCACATACTGAGTATTTATTAATAAAAATAAATTAAAAACTCATAAACAAATCTATTTCAAATAACAGCAGATATCCAAAAACGGAAAAGGAAGGGAAGGTAAGTGTTCTAGGGTAACAGAAGACGGGCTGCTGACGTTCCGATCTTGTGGATGAGCTCGGAAGTACGGAGTCCAAGTACGTTGGTGCGAAGAGGGATCTACCTCATTCGAAGGGGAAGGGGCTAATTCCGTCGGGGCACTTGCCTTCTCCGTGGTCGAAGCGACCTGGCTCCTGTTGTGATGGGATGCCAGCTGTGTCCAGGCTCCTTCTCAATATGTCGTTGAGAGTGGCATGTCAGTTGAAACGGCCTGCCCTCTTCATTCATTTTTCATTTACACGCCTCTTTATGTTCTGAGTTCAAGTCTTGCCACGGAATGCTTTGCCCTTCATCCTTGCGGGCTCGAGGGGGTGGGGTATCGGCGACGCACTGGGGTCGACTTGATCCAATTCACTCTTCTTCCCAGGACTGCTGGCCTCATGCCTAATTCAGAATCCGTTATTTACAACTTAAACTCTTAGAACATACTACAACATATAACTTACACGCATTAAATGCCTTCTTCTTGGGTTTTCAAATCCAACTTGTATATGAGATTGACTTATCTACATGCACTCCATCCATTAGTTTCTCCTTCTATGCCCGCGTGTCGGAGGGCATGCCTCGCAGGATTACACACGTCTTTGTTTGACATTTGTCGATTTCGGCGAAGAATGCTCTAGTCTTTTAATCTAAGGAACAGTATGTTCGTGAAATTAACAGACTAGTGTTTGAACATCTAGAAACACATGCTCCTTAACCTAGTTCGCAAGGAGATTCAGCGTACTACATATCTGACATTGAAAAGATACATAAAAGTTTCATGACCTAACCTTTAACACCAAGATCCTATGAAACCTTCCACCATGCTCCTATCAACTGCACATAAATACCGCCGGCTTTGCTGAAAATTACATTTAAAAAATTAAAAAAATGTTTTTGCTCTTCATTTCGTGAATACCTAAGTGTACTCGATATTTTGTTTTTTTAAAGCCGGTCGTATAATCGCTCGGTATGCAAATGAGGCTAATCTTCCGATGTATATCTTTGAGAATACTATGTATTCTCAGCAGTTCGAAACGGTAGCTAACGAGTAGAATATAGACTTGACAAGGAGCAAGACATACGAAACAATTAATCTTCGTTTGTTATCTATCAGCTACAACTGGAACAAAAGGACAACGTAGTCATATATACCACGAGGTGTTTTATGAGGCTGTTTACATGTAAACAAACTGAATATTAATTATATTATGATATTATTTTAATTATTCACTCACGAATACACTGAGGTATCCACCACGTTAAGAGCGAAAACAGATTTTGTTTATATATATATATATATATTAATTCAAAATATTAACAAATATAGACATTCGTGTGATCAAGTATATTTTATTATACATATTTCAGAGGTACTGAGCTATCTTCAACAGTACGTCCTCATCAGATAAAATAAGATGATGCATGACATACCTTGACTAAGTAGATGGTTAAAATTCAGTCATGGCATGACTGAATTAATATTTTAAATTAATAATATTAATAACTCCGGAAAACAAATTATGTGGAGTGCTTCTAATCTATTGTAAAACTTTATTCATTGAACCTTGTTTAACCATTAAATATATATATATATATATATATATATATATATATATATTTGTGTGTTTGTGTGTGGGTGTACATACACAAACATACAAGCAAACACACACACATATATATGTGTGTGTGTGTACATTAGGAACACTGTGGAACGCCGCCGGTTCCAAATGGGCCTGGCACAAGAGATGGCAACATAAAAAAATGTTTCTCATTCCGCCATCAATCTGTCTATTTCTTCATTAATTTCTCATTCCTTCTTCTGATGATGGACTAGCGTCCGAAACGTTAAGATCCTCTTCCTGCTATTTCAAGTATTAAACTAATATATTCCTTTCGTATACTGTGACCTTTGTTTTGTTATTCCTGTTTACCATTTATACACACACACACACACACACACACACACACATATATATATATATATATATATATATATATATATATATATATATATATATATATATATATATATATATATATATACGTATATATCATACACAAAATGCCAGCACCAACAGTTTTCCAAGAGATGTCAACATTTATCGAAAGTCACTTTTCCCAATTCCATCCCGCTCGTCCCATCAATCTATCTTATTTCTCATTGTTTCTTTTGATGAAGGACTAGCGTTCGAAACGTTAAGACCCTCTTCCTGCTATATCAGGCGTTAACCTAATATATCCCTTCCATATACTGTCCCGATTGTGTTGTTATTTCTGTTTACCTTTTACACACACACACACACACACACACACACACACACACACACACACACACACACACACATATATATATATATATATATATATATATATATATATATATATAATATATCCATACTATATATACGTATATATACGTATATATATATATATACGTATATATATATATATATATATATGTATGTATGTATTTCCGGTACACTTTCATCGGCATATGCTGAACAAGTAGGTCCTCAGGCCTAACGAAACGTAGACACCTCATATGGCGCCGTAGTAGTAACTGGCCTTAATGATTATATTCCAACTCGCCCTTCGGCGATTATATGTATATATATACATATATATATATATATATGTATATATATATATAGTAATAATAAATGTATATATATATATATATGTATGTGTGTGTGTGTGTGTCTATAAATATATATATAAATAAATATATGTATGTGTGTGTGTGTGTGTGTGTGTGCGTGTGTGTGTTATGTTATACTTTGGGGAACTCATGCTGCCGATAAAAAACACACACCTGTTGGGCTTCACATTAATTTAATATAAATTTACAGTTGGTTAGTTTAATAACCGGATGTTTCCTTTGTTGTTTATTGCCAAAGCACTTTCATCACACCTTCTGTGACCTCTTCAGTGATAACTTGTTATTGTGTGTCTCTCCTTTGTTCTAACATACACTAGGATGGTGTATATATACCTGTATATACTCACATGCATATATATATATATATATATATATATATATATATATATATATATATATATATGTATGTATATATAGATGACCCCTTAGCCTTTTGGCTTTAGGCAGAATTCTAGGAGAAGGAAAACTCTGATATAACACCTGCAACTCTGATGGTAGTCAATGATGTTGACTTGTTCTTCTTTTTGGTAAATATCATCTTGGTTAAGAGAATGGGACTGGCTTTGTGCAGTGCCTTTGCTCACTATAAAAGCTTCACAGCCCAGGCATTGCTTTATATCTGGAGATCTCTCTGCACTTGTCGTCACATGGTATCATGGGCCCAGCACTATGTGTCAATAATTGTCACAAGTCTCGTGTTTGTACCAGAATTTTCAAGTCGCTGGCTGGACTAAAATGTCACACTCGTTCAGTGCATCGGTAGGGGTTCTCCTACATGGATATAAAGTAGCGACCGTACTCGAAAACGAGTTGGCAGCCACCATGTATATATATCTATGTATATATATATATATATATTTATATGTATGTGTATATATATATATATATATATATATATATATATATATATATATATATATATATATATATATATATATATATAATTTATCTAGTCAAGTTCTACGGGCTAAAAGGAATGACCAGATAAGTTTTATATGGCTGTCCCTCGCGGAAGATAGTCTGTATCATTTGTCTATTATTTCTTCATGGTTACATTTTAAACTTATAGCCTTGTTTAAATGAATATTTATGGGGTTGATTTCTACGGACTGGTGAGAGGAAAGACTGTATATATTTTATCTAATAATGATTCAAACTTGCAATTTTATATATATATATATATATATATATATATATATATATATATATATGTTGATTTAAAACTGCACTATCAACAAGTGTTTTTTAGCCTTCATATCATGTTCTCCTGTTTTATCTGATGAAAACACAAATATTATTGCTTGATGATGTTTGTTTTTGAAATGCGCACAATAAAATATATGGAACTCCTTTAACCATCTTTTGATCTTATATTATATATATATATATATATATATATATATATATATATATATATATATATATATATATATATATATATAAAAGTTTACATATATATATACATACACATATATATACGTGTTTTACAACTGGTCACTTTGTGGCTCAATGAAAAATTAATAAATTAAACAATCAGAGCTATATATCATAAAACATGTCTATAGAATCACAAGATAAAATATATACTATTTCCTCTCCCAATTAGCATAATTAACTATATAAAAAATCGAATAGACCAGGCTATACGAATGAGGCTTCTATGAAGGAATCTCCGACAAATAACCGAAACTAGCGTTTCGCGTCGGCCGTAGCGGAATATTTATCGAATATTTCGACAGCGTAATCGCCTAGATATAGTCAACTAAACAGAATTAGGTTTAAAATAAACTAGGAGAAAATAGAATACATTCGTATAGCCTGGTCTATTCGATTTTTTATATAGTTAATTATGTTAATTGGGAGAGGAAATAGTATATATTTTATCTTGTGATTCTATAGACATGTTTTATGATATATATATATATATATATATATATATATATATATATATATATATATATATACGTCAATACTGATTTTTTTCCATTTATCTGAACCGTGTATGGTTGCTGTGAGAACGGAATTATATATGAGTTGACTGGATTCCGCGGGGCAGATGTTGTTATTTTGAATACAAGGCAGACAGAATTTTCAAGTCGCTGGCTGGACTACTTAGTGGTAGTTCAGTCTGGATTAAATTTCTAGTTATCCTGGGTCCTTCTAGCTACGGAATAGAAAATTTGCAACTTGGGGGGAGCGATTAAAAAGATCGTCTTTGGTGTTTAGGCAAGTACTTTTACATAACCTCTATAAGATATTACCTCTTACATCAATGCACAACTTACAGGACACCGCGTCATAGAGAAAATTATATAGAGAAAATTCACGATTGCATCCTTGGATGACCATACGCAGATTACCAACTTCGTGGTCGATCACTTAACAGAGTGTCTAATGGTTATCTGATAGTTAAGGAAACGTTCTTTAAACCGGCCCTCCGATATACCAACATATGATTTGACCTCTCGCTTTTGATTTGGCCGTGAGGATGTAATTTTATCCTCATAGAAGACTGCGTCTATGTTTCACTGTTTTCAAAGAAGGCATTATTATGGTTTTCTACAAGAGCATCCAAGTGGGTGAGAGCTCTTGGGATTGGTGGTGGTGTGGGATTTCGTATTTTTAGCACAGGTATATGCGAGTTTCATCCTGCGTTTATTAAAGATAAGTCTGTGTTTATAGGGTGGTGTTTGTCAATGTGATCTAAGAATTTCTTACCTACATGAGTTCTAATTCCAAGCGAGAATGGTGGGCAGAATCAAATTGTTTTTCATTTCTATTTTTTCTTTCTACTGGTAGTGTGATTAATTAGGATGGGAGTGAGAAATTTTTCCGGAGAAACCGCTGTTGGATAATGCACTGTTATAATAGGGTGCCGCTCTGTCAAAGATGGCCTTGTCCGAAGAAAGATTAGAAATCTTAGTGCTGATATTTTAATGAAGATTTTAAAGACCATATTTGGGTAGCATGTGTCCTTGTGTATATAAGTTAATTTTTCATTAAGTTTGTGGAAAGGTCTGAATGTGTGCGTGTATGAAGGTCTAGGTTGATGTCTAAATAAATTACGCGAGTCAGATTGATGGCTACAGTTATCTTCAGTCTTAACTCATTGAAGGTATTTATCAGGTTTTTTCCTAAATCGGTGAAGGTTGTGACCGATTTTATAGCTCGATAGTGTCAGACGGTTGTCGCGGAATAAACCCGTGTGGGTGTCCGAGAACTTTACTCGCAACGTATCTAATATATATAACGCAACCAAATCGAATACATTAGCACTATCGAATGATCCCATTGAGACATCGAACAATTCTGAGGTAGTTTATTTTTTTGCCAAGGC
>OZ024740.1:258021977-258039477 GCA_964016885.1 Eledone cirrhosa | reverse complement strand
TATACTTATGCATGTACGTATGTATGTATCTTATTTTCCTTTTCTTTGTCGCTCTTATTCCCTCCCCGTCTTTGTCTCTCTCTCTCTATATATATATATATATATATGTCTGTGTGTGTGTGTGTGTGTGTGTGTGTGTGTGTGTGTGTGTGTGTGTGTGTGTGTGTGTGTGTGTGTGTGTGTGTGCATGTATGAAGGCGCAGCCCACCACAAGCCTTAGACAAACCTATGACTAAAATAACGTTAAGAAAAAGAACACACACACACACACATTCACACATCCACAAAAGCACATACACACAAACACACAAACACAAACACAAACACATACACACAAACACATACACACAAACACATACACACAAACACAAACACAGCCACACACACACAAACACAGCCACAGACACTCAAACGCACAGAGACATGTATATATATATATATATATATATATATATATATATATATATATATTAGTGAAGGTGGATTGAAGGAGGCGTTATTATTACTTGGGAATGCAATAAGGAGAACGATTGCCCTCCTGATACGTATATATTGGCCTGACAGTGTAAACATCACCTTTTCACTGTGGAGCAGAGAAGCCATAACATCATCAGCATCAACAGCTTCACCAAGAAAACTATCACTTGAAGCGATACTTTGTTTTCTCTTCATCTATTAACCCTTTTGATTAGCAAGATTGTTTTTACGAAAACAGACATCTATTTATATTAATGTACTCTCGGGTCCCAAATAATAGAGGGAGGGGGGGTAAGGGGGGAAGGGAGGATCAATGATTTTTCTAGTTTGTCACCGTTGTTTATTAAAATACAAAACAGAATTAGTCGTTTACTTTACATATTGAGACCCAAGATCTCCTTTTTATCTTATAACGGGGTTTCTAGTAATGTTTCTCTTTTTTTGGTTTTGACATGTATAATGCTAGTTTTTTTTTAACGTAAAAAGAAAATTAACTGTCATAGCAATGCTACCACATAAAATAAAATTTCGTCGGAGATAGGGTAGCAAAATTTAATAAGCACACGGGGATAGGGTATATCCACGGGTAGAGGGGCGTGTTGTTGTTAAGAATCTGAAAAAAAATTAATAAGCAGGGTGGGGGGCGATTATCCGCGACCTGAGAGTAGTGATATTCAACTAAAAGCCTTCCATAACAATTTTGTATAAAACTTTGTTAAAGTTTTAAATACCAAACTATCTGACACTGCCCTTTATTCTGTTTATATTAAGGTGTGTATATGACAAATCATTAACCATTCTGGCCACCACGAACATGAAGCAACAACAAAATAATTGTATTATCTGTTAGACTTTGAAAGAAGCTAATTGTTGAACGTTTGCCCAGAGGAGAAATAAATATCTACGTTGAATATTTAAAGTATGAAATAATAATTTACCCTAATAAATTAAAAATATTGCCATCTATTGTCTTGGCTCATTGTAAATCATTAAAAATACCTGACAGATCTTTCTCAAATAACAACTTAAAATCTTAGAAACGTAGAATATATTAGATAGTAATGTCCATTGTTCACTCTGCGTGTGTAACAGATGTGATAGCCACGGGTGGAAATGGTAATTCAACCTGCTAAAAATAATATCCCCCCCCCCCCAATCATAACCATTTTACATGTTTTACTTATTATCATATGACAATGACGCAACTGGTAAATGTGATCTGTAAAGAAACTGGAGATACGCAGATATCTCTGTAAAGGATATTTCAAAGCTGTAAATGTTGGGACCACTCTAGAATTGAGGAGCGTTTCGGTGGATTACCATGATATTGTCAAAGTGTCCCATTAATCTTAGAGATAAAATGATCCGGCTGGTTAACTTGCCCTATTTAGTAGAAACAACAGTTTCCACCACCAATATTAGCGTCAACAACACCATCACCATCACAATCACCATCAACAACATCACCAACACTACCATCACTACTAACACCAATTCTATCATTCTGGTGTGTGTGTGTGTGTGTGTGTGTGTGTGTGTGTGTGTGTGTGTGTGTGTGTGTGTGTGTGTGTGTGTGTGTGTGTGTGTGTGTGTGTGTGTGTGTGTGTGTGTGTGTGTGTGTGTGTGTGCGCGCGCGCGTGTGTGTGTGTGTGTGTGTGTGTGTGTGTGTGTACGCCTCGCAACTACGAACCAACTAAATAGCCTTTTAGCCAACTAATTCAAAACAGTTGGCCACACTGAAGAGTTACGGTATAGGTATAAGTGTATTTTGAACAATGAGCCATTTGTGCGTTCATTTTACGAGCAGGTTTTTCCGTTGATCGTTTCGACTGGGCCTCTTTTCATGGTAGTTGATACACGGATATGTGATTGTGTGAGTTTGTGTGAGTGTGGTGTGGTGTGGGCTGAGTGGAGTGGTGTGTTGTGGGTAGTGTGGTGTTGTATGGTGTGGTGTAGTGTGGTGTAGTGTGGTACAGTGTAGTGTGGTGTGGTTTGGTGTAGTGTGGTGTAGGTGGTGTGGTGTAGTGTGGTGTGGTGTAGGCGGCGTGGTGTAGGTGGTGTGGTGTAGGTGATGCGGTGTAGGTGGTGTGGTGTAGGTGGTGTGGTGTAGGTGGTGTGGTGTAGGTGGTGTGGTGTGGTGTAGGTGGTGTGGTGTGGGTGGTGTGGTGAAGGTGGTGTGGTGTAGGTGGTGTGGTGTAGGTGGTGTGGTGTGGTGTAGGTGGTGTGGTGTGGTGTAGGTGGTGTGGTGTAGGTGGTGTGGTGTAGGTGGTGTGGTGTTGTGTAGGTGGTGTGGTGTAGGTGGTGTGGTGTGGTGTGGTGTAGGTGGTGTGGTGTGGTGTAGGTGGTGTGGTGTAGGTGGTGTGGTGTAGGTGGTGTGGTGTAGGTGGTGTAGTGTACGTGGTGTGGTGTGGTGTAGGTGGTGTGGTGTAGGTGGTGTGGTGTAGGTGGTGTGGTGTAGGTGGTGTAGTGTAGGTGGTGTGGTGTGGTGTAGGTCGTGTGGTGTAGGTGGTGTGGTGTGGTGTGGTGTAGGTGGTGTTGTGTGGTGTAGGTGGTGTGGTGTAGGTGGTGTGGTGTGGTGTAGTTGGTGTTGTGTGGTGTAGGTGGTGTTGTGTGGTGTAGGTGGTGTGGTGTAGGTGGTGTGGTGTAGGTGATGGTGATGTGGTGTAGGTGGTGTTGTGTGGTGTAGGTGGTGTGGTGTAGGTGGTGTGGTGTGGTGTAGGTGGTGTGGTGAGGTGTGGTGTAGGTGGTGTGGTGTAGGTGGTGTGGTGTGGTGTAGGTGGTGTGGTGTAGGTGATGGTGATGTGGTGTAGGTGGTGTGGTATGGTGTAGGTGGTGTGGTGTAGGTGGTGTGGTATGGTGTAGGTGGCGTGGTGTGGTGTAGGTGGTGTGGTGTAGGTGGTATGGTGTAGATGGTGTAGTGTAGGTGGTGTGGTGTAGGTGGTGTAGGTGGTGTAGTGTAGGTGGTGTGGTGTAGGTGGTGTAGATGGTGTAGTGTAGGTGGTGTGGTGTAGGTGGTGTAGGCGGTGTAGTGTAGGTGGTGTGGTGTAGGTGGTGTAGGTGGTGTGGTGTAGGTGGTGTGCTGTAGGTGGTGTGCTGTAGGTGGTGTGGTCTAGGTGGCGTGGTGTGGTGTAGGTGGTGTGGTGTGGTGTAGGTGGTGTGGTGTAGGTGGTGTGGTGTAGGTGGTGTAGTGTAGGTGGTGTGGTGCAGGTGGTGTGGTGTATGTGGTGTGATGTAGATCGTGTGGTGTAGGTGGTGTGGTGTATGTGGTGTGGTGTATGTGGTGTCTTGTAGGTGGTGTTGTGTAGGTGGTGTAGTGTAGGTGGTGTGGTGTTGTGTGGTGTAGGTGGTGTGCTGTATGTGGTGTGGTGTAGGTGGTGTGGTGTAGGTGGTGTGCTGTAGGTGGTGTGGTGTGGTGTAGGTGGTGTGGTGTAGTTGGTGTGGTGTAGGTGGTGTGGTGTAGTTGGTGTGGTGTAGGTGGTGTGGTGTAGGTGGTGTTGTGTAGGTGGTGTAGTGTAGGTGGTGTGGTGTTGTGTGGTGTAGGTGGTGTGCTGTATGTGGTGTGGTGTAGGTGGTGTGGTGTAGGTGGTGTGCTGTAGGTGGTGTGGTGTGGTGTAGGTGGTGTGGTGTAGTTGGTGTGGTGTAGGTGGTGTGGTGTAGGTGGTGTGGTGTAGGTGGTGTAGTGTAGGTGGTGTGGTGTAGTGTAGGTGGCGTGGTGTAGGTGGTGTGGTGTAGGTGGTGTGGTGTAGGTGGTGTAGTGTAGGTGGTGTGGTGTAGTGTAGGTGGCGTGGTGTAGGTGGTGTGGTGTAGGTGGTGTGGTGTGGTGTAGGTGGTGTGGTGTAGTTGGTGTGGTGTAGGTGGTGTGGTGTAGGTGGTGTGGTGTAGGTGGTGTGGTGTAGTTGGTGTGGTGTAGGTTATGTGGTGTAGGTGGTGTAGTGTAGGTGGTGTGGTGTAGGTGGTGTAACGAAGCCAGAATATTTAACTCTTAAACATCTTTTTCTCATCCATTCTTTATGTGCCAAAGAATAAAAGGTAATATAGCATGACAGACAGTTTAGACAACGGCCAAATTATTGTCATCGTTACCATCATCACCATCATCGTAATTATGGTCATTATCGGTATGACCATCATTATTGTCAATTTCGTTCTTGCAAGTTTCGTCATCATCGTCGCCGCCATCATCATCATCATTGTCACCACAACCACCACCACCATCACCAACATCATCCTGCGCATCATTATTGTCAACTTTGTCCTCGTCATCATTACCACAACCACCACCACCACATCATCATCATTGTCGACTTCGTCCTCACCATCATCGTCATCATCATCATCATATACGAGCACCACCATCATCATCACCTTCATTGTCATAGACTTTGTCCACGGCATCATTGCAGTCATTGTCGTCGCCGTCATCATCATTGTCAGCTATAACTACAACAATATCTACAACAATAACTACTGACGACAACAACTAAAGGCTGCAACGGTAATAAATGCAACAAATATGACAAGTTCAGATTATAACAACAATAAGAAAACAATCTACAAAAGTAAGAACAACAACAAAAGATCGTTACACAAGTAACAAATACAACAGCAGCCGTAAAAACAACAACAGCTACAACAACAACAACGACTTCAACGACAACTATATCAACAACAACAACAACAGCTACAACAACAACAACGACATTAACGACCACTACGACTACATCAACAACAACAACACCAGCTACAACAACAACAACGACATTAACGACAACTACGATTACATCAACAACAACAGCTACAACAACAACAACGACTACAACAACAACTACGACAACAACAACAACAGCTACAACAACAAAACCGACTACAACAACAACAACAACGACTACATCAACAACAGTAAAAAAGTAAGCCATTACGGTTACCACAAAATTCAATTTGATGGATTGGTCGTAACTTTCTCCTCGCCTTCTATGGATCGTAATTGTCGTTGATGTTGACATCTTAAATAGTTAACTGTTGTGTATGTATGTATGTATGTATGTATGTATGTATGTATGTATGTATGTATGTATGTATGTATGTATGTATGTATGTATGCATGCATGTATGTATGTATGTATGTATGTATGTATGTATGTATGTATGTATGTATGTATGTATACATGCATACATGCATGTATCTTTGTACAATACGTATGAATGTTTATAAGTATGTATGATATATGTAATATGTATGCTTATACATACATACACATATATATATATATATATATATATATATATATAAACATGAGAAGAAAGAAGAATATTGCGTGGTTTGCACATGGGTTACATAAGATAAAAATAGTCCTTTGTCAGTGATTTTCCAACCATCATTGGTATTATATATTGGAAAATGTGTAAGATCCTTGGTACAGTTCGGTATATTTGAAAAAAAGGGAAAAGAATGACTTAAGTTCTTTAACTTCGGTGGGAAGAATTTTAAAGATTCCTGGTTAACTTGGGTTGGAGAACTTTCTCGCATTCGTCTGTCTTTGGCGATTGTCTATATATATATAAAATTAGAAATATAAGCTTTCACCGTATTTTGACTAAAGAAATTTCTAGCCTGATGGTGGGGTTTAGAACCCTCAGAGAAATGGAAAAAAGATGAGTATTGACGTACATGGGAGTCGAACCCACATCTTTGGTTATCCAGACCACTGTGCTACCATTACACCAACACATCACCCATCTCCTTCCATTCAAATTAGAAGCTACATTCTTAGCAAGTAAATGACACGTAACAATGTTTTGAAACAGTGAGCGAGTTTGAAATTAGAAATATAGGCTTTCACCGTATTTTTGACTGAAGAAATGTTTAGCCTGACAGTGGGGTTTAGAACCCTCAGAGAAATGGAAAAAGATGAGTATTGACGTACATTGAATGGAAGGAGATGGGTGATGTGTTGGTGTAATGGTAGCACAGTGGTCTGGGTAACCAAAGATGTGAGTTCGACTCCCATGTACGTCAAACTCATCTTTTTCCATTTCTCTGAGGGTTCTAAACCCCACTATCAGGCTAAAAATTTCTTTAGTCAAAATTACGGTGAAAGCTTATATTTCTAATTTCAAACTCGCTCACTGTTTCAAAACATACTTACACACACACACATATATATATATATATATATATATATATATATATATATATATATATATATATATATATATATATATATAAATATATATATATATATTGTTATACTTTGGGAGGGTCATGTTGCCAGTAAGAAAGACACGCACCAGATGCATTAAATGGAATTTATTATAATAAATTTATAAATTTAGGAATTTATGAATTTCCGGTTGGTTGGTTGGTTCCACAACCAGATGATTGTTCATATATTGCCAAAGTTCTTTCGTCACACATTATGTGACCTCTTCAGTGACTGGGGATTCTTTTCTTTGTTTTTGTGCCTCTCCTTTGTTCTGTCCTACGCCATCTTGTTTTTGTGTGTGTTGTGTGCTTAGTTTGTGTATGTGTTACATCCGGGTGTCTGTGTGTGATTATATTTGTTTATTTATTTGTTTATTTACATGTTACTGGTTGGTTGTTTGTTCTATGTGTGTGTTTTCATTTTGTCCTTAATTGTAAGTTGTGATGCTGCTGTTCCATTCATGTTTTCTATTTAATTTTGGTTGGAGTTCATTTATGTTTATTGCCTCTGTGATTTGTCTAAACATTGCCTCTTTTGTGTGTGTGACGAAAGAACGTTGACAATATATAAACAATCATCTGGTTGTGGAACCAACCAACCAACCGGAAATGTATAAATTCCTAAATTTATAAATTTATTATAATAAATGGAAGTGAAAGCATCTGGTGCGTGTGTTTCTTATTGGCACATGACCCTCCCAAACTATAACAATATCGGTTTCAACACACGTTTTCAGATAAAGAATCTTGCTAAACAAATTCAGAAACGAAATAAATATATATATATATATATGAAAAAGTTTGTCCTCATCAGTGGCCTTCCAACCGTCGTAGGCATTTCGTCGCATTAAAGGCCATATACCTCAGGTTGGTGCGAGCAACGGCTAAAAAAAGTCGTTGGGACACGTAAATAAGGGGGACGCTAGGGTAAACAAACAAAATGGTTTAAGCAACAGAAAGTGATGAAGAAGAAAGAAACAAGTCCCAGATTTCTACCGAATTCGCAGACCAGATCCTTTCTTCCTCCCGTTAGACCTGTGCGAAATTCCTTCCTTGCTCACATTTCAACCAGGTTTGATGGTCTTTATTCTCTCGTTCACGATTCCACCGAATTTATATTCATAGAAATCTGGGACTTGTTTCTTTCTTCTTCATCACTTTCTGTTGCTTAAACCATTTTGTTTGTTTACCCTAGCGTCCCCCTTATTTACGTGTCCCAACGACTTTTTTTAGCCGTTGCTCGCACCAACCTGAGGTATATGGCCTTTAATGCGACGAAATGCCTACGACGGTTGGAAGGCCACTGATGAGGACAAACTTTTTCATATGTAACCCATTTGCAGCGCCGCAGCTCCATTATTATCATATTTACACATATATTTTTTCCTCCGCTGCCACCAGTCTGTTTCGTTCTTTGTGTCTTTACCCTTTCTAGCAGTCTCTCTCTCTCTGTTAGCCTCTTCCTCACCTTTCACTCACTCACTCTCTGTCACTACCTCTCCTCCTCCCCTTTCTTCCCGTTTGACCTGTCCGTAATCCTTTTCTCGCGGGTACTTGGCCAAGCCGGTATGAATTTTTTTTCTCTCTCTCTCGTCTGCGACTTCACAGAACTTATGTTTACCGAATTCGCAGACCAGACCCCTTCTTCCTCCCGTTAGACCTGTGCGAAATTCCTTCCTTGCTCACATTTCAACCAGGTTTGATGGTCTTTATTCTCTCGTTCACGATTCCACCGAATTTATATTCATAGAAATCTGGGACTTGTTTCTTTCTTCTTCATCACTTTCTGTTGCTTAAACCATTTTGTTTGTTTACCCTAGCGTCCCCCTTATTTACGTGTCCCAACGACTTTTTTTAGCCGTTGCTCGCACCAACCTGAGGTATATGGCCTTTAATGCGACGAAATGCCTACGACGGTTGGAAGGCCACTGATGAGGACAAACTTTTTCATATGTAACCCATTTGCAGCGCCGCAGCTCCATAATTATCATATTTACACACACATATATATATATATATATATATATATATATATATACGTTATTCCGGGTTGAATCGGAGGTAACCACAGTGAATAAGGTACTCAATACATTGCAGAGTATAAAAGTTTTAATATAGATGAGATTCTACAGGACTAGAACTGTTTCATTTTTTAGAAATGTTTCTAAAGAATGAAACAGTTCTAGTCCTGTAGAATCTCATCTATATATATATATATATATATATATATATATATGTATGTCCAGTATTTCCGAAGAAAAATCAAAGGAAAAAAGGAGTGCTCTATGTAAAAACCGAGCTATTTAATTAGAAAGTGAACAACACACTATATAACTACTCCATTACCAAAGGTTTCAGAGCCAACTAGATTATGTTTAATATTGTGTAGGATCCTGAAACCCTTGGTAATGGACTAGTTATATATTGTGTTGTTCACTTTCTAATTATATATCTATATCTATCTATCTATCTATCTCTCTCTCTATATATATATATAAACACGGTTTTTGGAAGCCGTAGCTATGCAAACACCGGGGCTAACCCCCTCTGGTGGTGTCCAGCAAAGGACACAACCGTCTATGCATTTCAGGCTTGACTGGCCTTCGTCAGGACGGTCCCTCCCACCGCTTGCGACTGCTGGACTTGAAAACAGTCGAGAATATATAGTTTTCTCGTCTGTGTAAATGAGGGGATTAATCTCATTTGCATATGAAGCTTCATAAGTTGGCTCAACTTATAATAGAGCAAGAATGACGAGGTTATCCTACTCACATGGCTTAAGAGGCTGTTTGCATAATCGAGTACTAGTATTAATATTTTAGTTATAATATTAATGGTATATTTATTTACATGTTGTTCTATAACTCGATAGAGTTATAGAACAGTTATAATTAATTAATGCAGAGCTGTTATACATTAAAATTTAAATGACACCAAATATTTAAAACATTTTTTTACAGACAGCCGTTTCTGCATGTGTAACAGTTACATGTTTCTTCGGAGGTTATTAAAGTGTTTACTATTAATTCACAGATTAAAACAATAGAGACATCGAATACATAAAATCCTTCTACAAAATACGAAAGTTTCAAAAAACTGTTCAAAATGGCGATGAGAAAGATATGTATTACGAAAGAGTTGTATTACGTATAGATGTAGTGTTATTTAAAGGTTCAGATTTTGCTATACATTATTAATAAGAGTTTTCCATTGGTATATCCGTAAATATATAACATAAGGAGTGCAATATTGATTCTTATATGTTTGTTTTAATGTGTTGCTGAGCACAAACATTGAAAATATATTTAATAACATATACACCCGTGTATATTTATTGCGGAGATTTTATTAAGTTATTCCATGTAATGATACTCAGGCAATCTTATAGACGCTCGTAAATACGAACTTTTTTTATTTTTTAATTCTGTCAGTTTTGAGGTTGTTTTTGCTATTATCACGATAAGCAAGATATGTTAGTAATAATTATTTAACTAGATAAATATGCGTATTTACTGCGGGTGTTATATTATATAGGCAGTAAATGTACGTGTGATTATATATGATTATCAGAGAATAAGAAGCAATATGTATGAATAAAAGGTCGAATGAAAGATAGGTAGTTTATGAGAAGAAAAAATGTGTTTATAATGAGATTAAAATACATTAGTGGAAATACAACTATGTATACATATACGAATATTTTCCCTTATTGTCAATTCATAACTTATTGTTGTGGTTATCACTCTAAGTCGAAATTTCAAAATACTTTTATATTGGTAATTGTTATATAATAATTATCGCATATATACTTATTCATATTTGGTAATGATTCTTTTAAATTAAATAGTTATCCGATATTTATAGAAAGAAAATGTTATGTTTAGAAATAAGTATAAAATTGTAAATAAATATAATATAATTGTTTCTACTTTTGGCACAGGGCCAGCAATTATCCCGGTACATAACTGGTACATTATTTTATCGACCACGTAAGGATGAAAGGCAAAATTAACCTCGGCGGGATTTGAAATCAGTTCGTAAAAGGGCGTAACTATGCTGGAAAGTATGGCGTCCGACCCTCTACCGATACTGCCAATCTACCGCCCTCATTAATATAGTAGTGTTCAACATAGTGCTCGATGCTTAATAAAGTAGAGTGTAGGTAATATATTATTATTACAGAGAAAATCGTTAGAATATATGTATACATATATACATATATAAATATACATATATATATATAAATATATATATATATATATATAGTTTCAGCTCAAAGTTCTATCTATATCGATCTAGCCCGACTCTAGAATCAAAAGCTCGCGGGACCTCTGCTGTAGTAATGACATTGCTACAGCAGAGGTCCGACGAGCTTTTATTTGGCAATATCGGTAGAGCGTTGGACGCAATGCTTTGCAGCATGGATTACGGGCCTTTACGATCTAAGTTCAAATCCCGCCGAGGTTAACTTTGCCTTTCATCCTTGCGGGGTCGATAAAATAAAGTACCAGTAATGCACTGGGATACTTCGTGGCCCTGTGCCAAATGTAGAAACAATTATAATTACACTCTGCTTAGATCTACACCTCTTTACCGATTGGAAACTACGTATCGAGTACTCACTCGGGTGAACCTACACTAACTGAACGTTACCCCCCTCCCTCTCTCTCTCTCTCTCTCTCTCTCTCTCTCTATATATATATATATATATATATATATATACATGTGTTCGTGCGTGTATGCGTGCATTTTAATGTTTATATGATATATATACATATATATATGTATATATATAATATTTATATATGTGTGTATATATATATATATATACACCACTCATGTTTGTATGTTTAAATATGCAATTACAGACACATTTTAGCAACAACAACTACTACTATTATGGTAGTATAATGGTGTAATGGTGTGGTGGTTAGAGAGTTTGCTTAGGGCGTAGCGGGTGGGGAAGGATTTTACAATTAGCTATTTCCTCCCTACCCCAGCCATTCCCACTCTTGTTAAAAAGACATGTATATAGAATTTTAGGGGTGTTTTGTAATTAGCTCCCCCCTGACCTACCCATCTCCCCCTTCCCAAACTTCAACCCCTCTGTCAATGAATAGGAAGATACCGTTGTTGTTGTTGTTGTTGTTTGTTGTTGTTGTTGTTGTTGTTGTTGTTGTTATAGTCGTAATACTGGCGTTGATAATAGTGATGATGGTGGTGATGGCGGTGGTGGTGGTGTTGGCGGTGGTGGTGATGGTGATGGTGGCGTCGGCGGTGATGATAACAATGGAGTTGGTGGTAGTGGTGAAGGCGATGATGGGTTGGTGATGATGGTGGTGGTGCTAGAGGATGATGGTGGTGATGGTGCTGTTGGTGGTGATGGTTGATGGTGGTGGCAGTGCTGGGGGTTTGTGGTAGTGATGGTGTTAGTAGCAGGGGTGGTGGTAGTGGTGTTGGTGGTGGTGTGTGGCAGTGGTGGCGTCAAAGTAGGAAGAAGCTTGGTGCTATTTGTGTGATGTTTAGAATAAAAAGGAACAGATTGGGTCTCCAAACAACAATAACAATAACAATAACAGCAACAGCAACGATAACATTAACAATAGCTTAGGGTAACAATTAGGAGAACAAACACAGACAACAACAGTAACAGCAACAATGACAAAAGGAAATACTAGCAATAACAACAACTGTAACAATAACAAGAGCAACAACAAAAATAAGAATAACAATAACACGTATAATTGACGTGTAAATAGAAATTAAACAATAACTATTTACGGAGCGGGCGAGGGGGTTGTATGGTGGAGTGGGGGTCACTCTGTTAGAAGGAGAGCAAGGAAAACAGAAACAAATAGCAGGGGGTATAAGATAAGAGGGAGGGAAGAGGGAGTCAAGAAGAAGAAGAAGAAGAAGAAGAAGAAAAAGAAAAAGAAAAAGAAGAAGAAGAAGAAGAAGAAGAAGAAGAAGAAGAAGAAGAAGAAGAAGAAGAAGAAGAAGAAGAAGAAGAAGAAGAATGAAGGTGAAAAGGAATATGATGATGATGTTGATGACGTTGATGATTAACATAAAGACAGACTGAGAAATACATGTGTGTGTTTATAGATAGATAGATATTTACATAGAGAGTGAGTGAGAGAGACGGTGTGAGAGAAAGAAAGAAAGAATAAACGAAAAGAAGAACGGAAGTGACAGATAGTGAGATAGATAGATAGATTATTTGAGAGAGAGAGAGAGAGAGGGGGGCTTCTCCGATCACCCATATTCAGAACCGTTCCAATGTTAGAATAGTTTCGGGCATATTTTTCCATTTCCCCTGCTCTGGGGCGAGAACGAAATCGTTGCTCAAAACACTCGCCCTGTACTAATTCTACATCCTCCCCTTCTCCCTGCGTCTCCTCCTCTTCATCAGTCTCCTGCTCCTTCCGTAGGACTTAATAATTATTCAACATCTGCTTTCACACTAAATCGGGGCATAAACCATGTCGAATGGGGAAGGGAATCTTAATATAATGCAGGGCACATTAAAAATGGGTGCCTGTTACAGAGTATGTCTAATTATATATATATATATATATATATATATATATATATATGTGTGTGTGTGTGTGTGTGTGTGTGTGTGTGTGTGTGTGTGTATGTCTGTCTGTCTATACGCACGCACAAACACACACATATATATATATATGTAAGTATGTACACATACACACATATATATGCATATTCATATGTACGTATGCGTTATATATATATATATATATATATATATATATATATATATATATATATATATATGCGTGTGTGTGTGTGTGTGCGTGTGTTTGTGTGTGCGTGTGTGTATGTGTGTGTGATGGCTGCAAATCGATTTCGAGTAATGCTGTCGTTTGATACCTAAGAATGAGCAGCACGGACGTGGCTTTTCAGCCCTGTTAGGAACTTGCACACTCTTGCAGAGACGTTACAACAATAGGAGTCTCTCGCAGTATGTGTCACAGTCCTATTATGGCACACTTTCAAATGACGTTTCAGTCCGCTAACTGAGACACACCTTTTTCCACACTCCCCACAAACAGAAATACCATAAAATTCACAGTTGTCAGTGTCCCCGTTTATGTGGCTTCTCCGATGACTTCTAAGGCCCGTCGACTTATACATAACCAGTCACATTCTTTACAGGTTAAATCAATCTGTTTGCCAAGAAAATTAGACAAACCAAACTCAAGGCCCTTACGAGCACACGGATTGAGCTGTTCATGTTCACCATCGTCTCTTTCAAATTCTATCCTCCCATCATGCACTGCTTTCCTCCAGGAATGTCGATCTAGAGCGAAGTTCTCCCAGGCATTCTCTGACATTCTCATCTATATAGGTGTGCGTTTAATGCAATCCCTATACCTCAATTTTGTCCGCTGGTCGTATACCTTTGACCAGCTCACCATACAGGAACTGCCTAGGGAAGCGATCATCATCCATTCTGACTACTAGATGGAAGATTTCGAGGACTTCAAGTGCCACGCACATTTTTCAGTGGATGCCCTGTATACGACAAAGGCACTGTTGGTGAAATGCTCCAAACTTTTGAGATGACCCAAGTGATGACTCACTGAAAATAATATGCTGATACTATAGACATCCATCCAATTTTACATATGCATTACTTGACTTTTGATTCAGAAGGAAATTCCTTCATCCAGATTATTGATCATATTTACAGTGCTGCTTACATATAGAAACTTATCCACGACATTCAATTTCTGGCCATAGACATATAAGTTTGGCGTAGAGTAAGCTTTGCCTGGTACAGGTTAGTAAAACACCACTCTCCTTTTCAGACTGATTGTGAGGCCCAATGCACTCAATGCTTTAAAAAACGAATCCACGAGATGTTTTATATACTCTCGGAATGCGCGACAAGCTCACAGTCGTCATCATACATTAATTCACGAATCAGCGATGTAAATATCTTCGTTCCAGCAGCAAACCTTCTGACATTGAACATTTTACCTGCTGTTCGATATCAAATGTAGACATCATATAAGCAAACTTCAAAAGCCATCAAGAAAACCACAGAAATGTGCAACGCAAACAGAATCGGCACCGGAATGTCTCCTTGCTTAGCACCGTTTTCGAACACAATGCGATCAGAGGGCTTACCAACCACATTAAGAATTGTCTCCATTCCATCATGGAAGCCTCTAAACACAGACACATTTATTAGGACACCCGAGCTTCCTAAGAATATTCCTCAAGACAATTCTATTGACTGTATCAAAGAGCATTTATCAGATCGATAAAAACCTTCAGGCTCAGTTAAATGCATTTTCTTGCAGCTGTCTCACCGTAAAGATCATGCCCGTTGTACCTCTACCATTTCTAAAGCCACACTGAGATTGAGGAATCGTTTCACCAGCGATGTTGTCAAGGAGCCAGTCAAGTGTCATATTACATAAGACCATGCTTAAAACAGACAAAATGGATATCCCACGGTAACTGCTACTGTCGTCCTTTTCACCTTTGTCTTTACAGTGAACCACCATTAGTGCATATTTCCAGTCATGTGATTCCTTTATATATATACCAGATCAACGCTACACCTTTTTTGCATTAAATGAAGGATATGTGAATGGGTAGAAATTTTGTAAACTTTGTAATTCTGAAAAATGGTATATACTCTCACAACTAGCTTCAGGTAAACACAGCCTCAACACACGGCTTGATTGCTTTGGCAGCTATTTTCATGAGAAGTAGTATATTTTGAGTAGGTGGCTTAGACTGACTAACAGATCTAGAAGTATACTTTGATTTACTGGCCATTTTGTATATCAGGGAAATTGGATTCATTGAGTCAGCTAGAAAAAAATATTTTTCTTCTATTTTTATTAAAGCTTGACTGTGGATTCTCAAGAGTTACCTCTGTTGATCTTACCTTCTAATAAAAAAGAAAGTCCTTTTTCTAATTAATATCTAGATTACATGCCTTTCCTTATGCACAATCCAACCTAGGCGGTCATCTTTATTTTTATTTTTCTTATGACAGACTCAATGAGTTAGGGTCCAGAACCCAACGAAACTTAAGTGCTTCTATGTCACTGTTGTAACTATTTATACTTAACTTGTCATTTGGACTGAGTGCTCTACCCTTTGGATATTTCTAACAAACTTTTTCTATAGTATATATATATATATATATATATATATATATATATATAAACGGAAAAAATGAAACGAAATTTCATTTCCCAATCTTAGTACGGCTGTTACTCAAATATAAGTATGTACACGTACATACATATATGTATACAGACGTACAGTAGTATGTATATATATATATATATATACATGCACACATATATATATGTACGTATGGATTCACCGAACACTTATTATAATGCTTGGTGTGTTTGTAAACAAACATCCCGTATTAAGCCGTAGTGTCTAGCAACCATCGCTGCTCGTTTGTTCAACACTGATAAAGGAACGCTCTACTAGTTTCAAGCTTATTAGCTATCGTCAGCAACGTATACCTTCCTGCCAGATTGTTGAACGAATATACTTATCTTATGTATATTAACGGCTGAGTAGCCCAATTTGCATATCGAGCGGGTTAATCGGACAATTTGATTTCAGTTTATTCACAGTTTTGATAACCAACTGCAGCGCATCATTCAACCGACCACTGATATCTTTTGCCACTAAATGTTGTCGGTGAACTGTTAAAATCTGTTGAGAAATTTCACGCTTTAAGAGAGATGAAAAACCTCTGTATCTTCCAACCATGGAAGGGGCCCCATCAGACGCACAGGCAATAATATTGGTCAGTGGGATATGATGTTCAGAAAAGAAACGCTTAAGCATATCGAAAATAGATGTACCTTATGAATCAAGCAGCAAGTTCTCTGTGATCAGCATTTCCTCACAAGGTTGAAGGTATTCATTGAAATATCGAACATAAACCATCATCAAACATTGGTTGTCTATAATGGTTGACTCATCCACTTGTATAGAACATTCAGAACACTGGAGAATTTGAATGAGTTGATGTTTGACATCTGTGGTCATTTCATCTATTCGTCGAGAAATGTTTCTCCTATAGTGTGAGACTTTCCGGTTTTTGCGACCAGTAATGCAATATTGTACGACGCAATCATACAGTCATTTTCCTGTACAGTTGCTTCCCTAAACATCGTGTTCAGTGTTTTCCGATTTTCGAAAGAGGCCTTAAATTGCAAAAAATATGCTTGGAATCAAAATGATATTTCAAGTGTGAAGGTTTCATGGCTTCATTGCTCAAAGTTTGCTGGCATAGAAGACACATGGGTAATTGACAGTTCTGAGGAGAAGCAATAAATCCATATGATAAATAATCAATGCTGTATTGGCGACAAGTTTTCTTTACCGGAGGCATTAGGGAAGTTGAAATTCGAAAAAAGAATTCATAGAGACTGAATCGGCTAAGGCAGAAATTCACGATGCGCGACAGCAGCAGTGTTAACACGTTTTGCCGTTGGTCTTGCGTCATCACCTGTTTTAGCTTACCGATGCACGCGGGTGTGTGTGCGTCCAATGTGAGCTGTCCATGTGAGCTGTTCGGCAGCCGTAAACTACTAGACATGAATCAGTTGAAAACAGATGAATTATAGTCATACAGCTGGATACTACTTCCTTAGTCTAGAGTTGGGAAGAGCGAATCCGAGCTCTGTGATTACAGCATACCGGCCATTATATGATCAATAACATACTTAATTACCGAAAATACCTTGTCGCCCACCAACATTTTAGATCGCCCACTATTTCCTAAAAATTCGTTCATCGCCCACCTGA
>OZ024740.1:257994477-258016977 GCA_964016885.1 Eledone cirrhosa | reverse complement strand
CTCCTATGCTTTGAGCTGTCTCACTTATGTATACTGTGTCTCAGTATATCATATGCTATGTACTACGTCGATGTGACTGACTTTGGCTTCTATTTGATGAATCCCAGTCTGCTATTTTACAATCTTTTCCACTATTTAAAAAAAGACCGTGGTTCTGTAGCTAGTCTGTACTGCTTCCGCATACTGTATCCTATTTATCAGGGTAGTATTTGTAACCCCAAAATACTCCCTGCGGCTTTCAGATCCTTCCAGGATTCTGTGGGTCCTTTGTGGCTAGTACTATTTTTTTTATTTTCCGGCTTCCTTCGTCTCCTCTGTGAAAACATGACTCTGATCCATGTGTGGCCTAATAAGCCTGTAGGCATGAAAACATTCCTTCGTTTTTCGTTGCATTTTCGTCAAAGTTCTCATAAAGACACAGCTCTGTAGGGTGTCCTTAATACATTTGTTTAATGGAGAACGACTGTCCATTGTCTCTAATGCTTTCAATTCCCAGTGTCGTTAACATTTATCTACATGCTCATGAGCAATATTCGTTTTTTCATGCATTTCTTCGGGATTTCCACAAGAAACCATTGAAAACATGTTCGCTCTTATTATATTATCATAAGTAATTAAAAAGTAAATCAAACATTCCAAAGATTATTTAAATAACTAAATAATAAATAATAATATAATTGTTTCTACGTTAGGCACAAGGCCAGCAATTATCCAGTGCATTACTGGTACTTTATTTTATCGACCCCGTAAGGATGAAAGGCAAAGTTAACCTCGGCGGGATTTGAACTCAGAATAAATAATAAAATAATGAAGTAGAATACCAATTATAATATTTCAATAATTACTTAATTAAATAAATGAAACGAAATACTTACAATTGCTTATTACCTTATTAATTAAAGAAGTAAATAAGATAATAGTACCTACCTCAAAATATTCCAATGATTAATTAATTGAATAAATAATGAATGATAAAATAATAAAAGAGAATACCAATTATAATATTTCAAAACTCAATTAATTAAATTGATGAAACAAAATACTTACAATTACTAATTCAATAAATAAAATGATTTAGCAAATGATATTCTGAAAATAACAGTAAAAAGGTAATATGAAAAACAAGTCAGCTACAGTGTAAGTCTTTCACACTCCTGAATTATTAAAATACTGAAAAAAAAAAATTTTTTTACCTAGTAATTATAGATGTATCGAAATTAGAATAATTTCTGTAAAAGATTTTCTTACATGGGAACCAAAACGTGCCTAAATATATATTTCATAAATAATTTGAATACGTGTTTATATTTTCGACGTCATAAATATTCATATGTGTGTACTTTACATTACAATGATTTGAAACTGGTTTTTAATCAAGGAAATTACGGATTTTAATGAAGATTTTTACGAGCAAGAAGAAAACAGCTACAAGCTTATATAAACTATATATATATATACAATTATATATATATATATATATATATATATATATATATATATATATATATATATATATATATATATATATATATATATATATATATATATATATATATATATATATATATATATAGTTATACTTTGGGAGGGTCATGTTGCCAATAAGAAACACACGCACCAGATGCTTTCACTCCAATTTATTATAAATTAAATTATCAATTTAAAAAAAAAATTATAAATTTCCGGTTGGTTGGTTGGTTCCACAACCGAACGGTTGTTCATATATTGTCAAAGTTCTTTCGTCACACATTCTGTTCTCTCCTACGCTATCTTCTTTTTGTGTGTTGTGTGCTTAGTTTGCACATGTGTTACATCCGGGTGTCTGTGTGTTTTTTTATTTGTTTATTTATTTGTTTTTTTACATGTTACTGGTTGGTTGTTTGTTCTATGAGTGTGTGTTTTCATTTTGTCCTTAATTGTAAGTTGTGATGTTGCTATTCCATTCATGTTTTCTATTTAATTTTGGTTGGAGTTTATTTATGTTTATTACCTCTGTGATTTGTTTAAACATTGTGTCTTTTCTGTGAGTAGATTTTATTTTTATTTCTATGTTCTCTAATTTGCCCTTATGTTCTATTTTAGCATGTTGGTGGAGTACTGATGATTCTTTTCTATCTTGAAGCTCTCACCAGTGTTCATTTAATCGTTCTGTCTCACCTATGTACACTATATTCTTATCTTTATATTGTCATTCAGTACATCTTATGCTATGTATTATGTTTCTAGTTTTACAGTTAATATGGCGCTTAGTTTACACAATATGCATTTCTTATCTATACAGGGAGATTCAGTGATGCATCTGAACTCAATTTATTGTGTGTTTCAATTGTTTCGAGATACGATCATTGTATGGATCTGTCTGATTCTGGACCTACACGTTCGTCGGGCACTTGCAATAATTTCGGATCAAATTTTCTCACTGGGGTGTTAGCGTCCAAAAACCTCTTCCTATATATATATATATACATATATATATATATATACATATATATATACTTTTATATATTTATATATATATGTTCTTCCGTTATTGCTATCCTTTTTCTCTCTCCCCCTTCTCTCTCCTTACTTTCACTCACCCTCTCTTGGCTTGCCTCTTCCTCGCACTTTCACTCACTCACTCTCTGCTACTCCCCCTCTCTCTCACTTCCTCCATCGTCCCACACTGTACGTGATCCTTTTCCTCTCTCACATTCGTACGGTTAAGAAGTGTCTTGGTTCTCCTCGTTATATTCGTCTGTTCTTATGTTCGAAATTAATTATTGACTTGATTTTTTCATCTTTTCCTCTGTTAACGTTGCTTCACCATTCTTGTCTGTTTACATGTCTTTCTCTTTCTCCACCCAACTCTCTTTATCCCAATAGCTTATTTTACTTATTGTATCGCCCTAGGCGGAGGTATATTGTCTGTAATGCAAAGAAATAACTATGATGGCTAGTAGCCAACTGATGATGGATATTCCTAACTTCTATTTCTAATTCTTCCTTTATTATATAAATATATACATATATATATTTGTATACATATATATATATATATATATATATATATATATATATATATATATATATATATATATATATATATGTATACAATTATATATGTGAGTATATATATATGTATGTATATGATGACTGCCCCCTCGTTATCGAGTTAGTCATTGCAAGATGAAATAAAATACATACACATACATACACACACACACACAGAGGCACACACACATACACACCCACACACCCACATGCACATCTATGATATTATAAAGCTGAGTGTCGTGTGTATTATGTATTTATGTATCATACACACCTCCCTATAATTTCTTAGCTTTACTCTCTCCCTCGCTCACCCCTCTCTCTATAATAGATCATTCCCCCTCTCTATAATTTAACTGCTTTACTCTCTCTGTCGCTCTTCACTCTCAAATATTATACAGCTGAGCGTCGTCTCTCTCTCTCTCTCTCCGTCTTTCACCCTCTCTATAATTTAACTGATTTACTCTCTGCCTCTCTTCACTCTCTATATGACAACACTCTTTTACTTTCCGTATCTACCTTCAATATATCAATACATACCCAGGTTCTGCTGCACGTCGGCCTGAGGGGGCCAAACTCCTCAAATACCGGTCGAACCCCTGGCAGTGGAGACTTCTGGTGTCCTCGGCCTCATGGTTACCTCCTTACTCACCACCATAAGCGCTGAGCTGGCCAGCCGCAGGTGTGAGCCCCGCGAGTTGGAGTGGCTTTTCCAACGCGTCTCCCTTGACGTCCTCCGGGGAAATGCCTTCTCCATTCTGTCACCCTGGCCTGTGGGTGGACCCGATCGAGTACCGTTGTAGTTGTTGTATACAGATATTAACTCACCAATCCCGTTATTTATATCATATATCAACATAGAGATGAGCGTCGTATGTATGTTTATTTCAAAAGGATAACCACCTTCAAATTCGGTGAACACACAAGCAGGTAATACATACATCTAAAGGCAACACTCTTAGAGAGACAGAGAGTGAAAGAGACAGATTAGGAAAACTACACACACACATCTAAAGACAGAAAGAGGAGAGAAGAGAGAGAGAGAGAGAGAGAGAGAGAGAGAGAGAGAGAGAGAGAGAGAGAGAGAGAGAGAGAGAGAGAGAGAGAGAGAGAGAGAGATGGAGGGGGGAAAGAGAAACAGTGGGACGAGCAAGAAGGTAATACATACATCTAAAACCATTTGGATACAAATATTATAATATAAAGGTTGCAGAACGAAAATACAGACAAATATAATAATGTATGTATCCCACACACATTTTCTGTCGTCGCTCGCATAAGTAACACACACACACCACACACGCACACACATACGCACACGCGCACACACACACACACACACACACACACACACACACACACACACACACACACACACACACACACACACACACACACTCACAAATACACATACTTTCACACCTGATTTCGCCAATTGCCGGATAACATCAAAACAAAACACACAGACACACACATGCACATACACACATACACAAACACACACACATATACTTTATATGTATGTATATATGTATGTATACACAGGCATTGCTTTATATCTGGAGATCTCTCTACACTTGTCGTCACATGGTACCATGGGCCCAGCACCATGTGTCAATAATTGTCACAAGTGTAGTGTTTGTACCAGAGTTTTCAAGTCGCTGGCTGGACTGAAAAGTCACACTCGTTCAGCGCATCGGATATAAAGTAGTGGCCGTACTCGAAAACGAGTTGGCAGCCACCATGTATGTATGTATGTATGTATGTATGTACGATCATTCCCCCTCTCTATAATTTAACTGCTTTACTTTCTCCTTCGCTCTTCACTCTCTATATGACAACACTGTTTTAGTTTCCGTATCTCCCTTCAATATATACGCAGAGAGAGAGAGAGAGAGAGAGAGATAGATAGATAGATAGATAGATAGATAGAGAGAGAGAGAAAGAGAGAGAGAGAGAGAGAGAGAGAGAGAGAGAGAGAGAGAGAGAGAGAGAGAGAGAGAGAGAGAGAGATTAGGAAAACTACACACACACATCTACAGAGAGAGACAGAAAAACAGAGGGAGGGGAAAGAGAGAGATAGGCCGTTAGACAGAGAGAGATAGGCCGTTAGACAGAGAGAGATACAATTAAACTGTTAGTTATTCAGAGAGAGAAGGAGAGAGAGAGAGTCGGAAGGATAATGTGACACGGGAGGGTGTGTGGTAACTTTGCAGTGGAGTGGTGGGGGCAGGTATACCTAGCCGGCCGCCAGCCGGACGGGCCTGCTAGTATATTAATAATTAACGGTGCTGCGATCGAATGTCGCGTTTTAGCCCAGCCAATGATCTAAAATGTCTTGCACAGATTTGTCAACCCAAACATTCACTGGTAACGACCGGCTGTAGTTTTTCGTCAGGAACTTTTGCCTGTCGTTTGAGCCCTCCTGCTGATCGACACTCTTTTCCAAATGCTTGGCACATATGATGAGTAGCATCTCCGACAGCAGCCTGGTAGTCAACCACTGGTCTCACTTTATGACTGCGAAGATGACTTTTGAGTCCAGCTTTGCGACAGAGTCTTGTACAGACGTTCTTCAGTCCTGGTCTGTGATCCGTGATGTAAAAGGACACCCAGGACAACGTGGTGGAGGTGCAGGTAAAGGAATGGCAGATACGGAATGAACCGGTGTGTGTGTGTGTGGGGGGGGGGGGGGCTGTGAGCTTGCTGAGGATGGAAATGAAAGGACATATTTTACAGCGGGGACGAGAACAAGGATGAGAGCCGGATGGAGTCGTAGTATAGGACGAGAAGCAACTGTGTACCAGCAGGTCGTAGAGGTTAGGAGCGGGCTTGAATGCAGTAATAGGTGGGTTAAGAAAAAAACGAGAAGTGACGGGATCAGAAGAGAGGATGCGGAATGAACGGAATATATGTCACCGGAGTGGTAGGGTGATGGGGTGGTAGGTGAGAAGGAAAGGAAGGTGGGTGTTTGGTGGGTGATGGTGAGGTGAGAAGGCTGTGGTACGGTCGGTTTCACGGGCGCGGGTGAGAGCATCTTGGATCAGGGTGGGGGGGGGGGATATTCACGGTGGATGAAGCGGCAGGCCATGTGAAGGTAAAGGGTTTCGAAATCGTGCGCCTGGCTACAGAGCCGACGAAGACGGAGGAATTGGGAATAGGGTATGCAGTGTTTGGTGTGGGTTTGATGGGAGGAGGTGAAGTCGCCGAGGTAAGAATGGGCGTCAGTCGGTTTATAGAAGATGGAAGTAGAGAGGGTGTGGTGAGAGTGATTGATAGATAGATATCGCGAAAAGGGGCAGAAGAATCGGAGTTAGAAATGGTGAAGCTATATATATATATGTGTGTGTGTGTGTATATATATATATATATATATATATATATAATTGTTTCTACTTTAGGCACAAGGCCAGCAATTACCCAGTGTATTACTGGTACATTTATTTTATCGACCCCGTAAGGATGAAAGGCAAAGTCAACCTCGGCGGGATTTGAACTCAGAATGGCAAGAGCCGTAACTCCATACGTCAAAGCATGGCGTCCGACCCTCTACCGATACTGCCAATCCACCAATTAATAAATGAAAACTATCTTTATAAAACCATATTTATTTTATTATATTTATTTTAAGGGTACCGAAATTTTGGTACGCCCTCATCAGATAAATTATAAAAGTTGTTTTGCAGATAGTGACATATTCAAAACAAGAACTTATCGCGTTTTAAGTTCTGTTTGAATAGTGAAAAAGAATTTCAAATCTTAGGATGAATATGCAAATGAGGATAACGTTAAAACTGAAAAAGATCGTTATATTTAGACGCTAGGTAAATTTAAATAATTATTAGGATTATTTTTTAAGGGAATAAAAGATAGAGGTTAATATTAGGGTGGAAGGAATTTAAGGAAAGAATATGAGAAAAAAGTAATTGTTTCTACTTTTGGTACACGTCCAGCAATTAACCAGTACATTACTGGTACTTTATTTTATCGACCCCGTAAGAAGTTGACGGAACTAGCATAAGTTTAACTGCTAGTACCGGCTGCATCTCAGCTTACTCAATAGGTAAGAAAATATGAAAATCTCAGAGTAGACACAAAATTAATAGCTTCAATACTACATTCGTAAATAGTGTCCACTGTCTGCATTGATTATGCCAATCGGTGCATGTGGCTTCATCTGCGGGCTTCGCCTCATCAATAACCAACCGATCGACAGAATTCGATTCCAGCCCGTGTCAGCTATGGCAGTGAATGCGACAAGCAACAGAGCAGTACATTAGCAACTGAAATCCCTATGTGTTATCACAATGCTATTGGTTCAGAAATTTACGTTCTTCCGCCCCAGCTATAAGAACTCACCAACAAATCTCAACATGTCTCAAATTAACAAGTGAGTGAAAAAATCGATTACTAGAGAAAATCAGTCTGCAACTACTGTACAATAGAGTGGTAGCATTCGGCTCCAGTCTCCAAGTACCATGGCGAAAATAGTGCGACAGTAAACAATGGTAGTTTCTTAAAGCCTTTCCAGACATTAAATGCCAACAGGCGATTAGACAGCGACATAGAGTTAACGCGTTGGTTAGAATTCTAATTCGAGATATTTCGACCAACCGCGCACGTAAACCAAGCAATTTCACAACTTGTACAATTCAATATATATATAATAGTAGAACACTGGTGGGTTATATCCGTATTAGTAGAGCACTCAGTCCATGGGACGAGTTTTGGTGTAGTAGCTTCACAACAGTTAGTTCACCATTACCGAGAACAATTATTTCACCTTATTTGCATCATTAGCTCGGTTTAAATGTGGAACTACCTCTATATTCGTACAGTAGTTTTTCCTTTTCCGTACAATCTCCTTTAAACCTAGCTGATGATCTGAATAAGGGGAAATAATTGTTCTCGGTAATGGTGAACTAACTGTTGCGGAACTACTACTACTACTACTACTACTACTACTACTACTACTACTACTCTCTCTCTCTCTCTCTCTCTCTCTCTCTCTATGTATATATATATATATATATATATATATACGTGGAGCAGACCTATGATACAAAATATATAAGGAGATTAATATGCAAATGGCAGAGCATTCTACAAGATCATAAACCTGTAACGTAGATCTTAGGGAGATTCGGTGTAACATAGAGTATGGCAAGGCTCGTCCTTTCAATTACAGTTGAACTGGTTTGAATCAGCGTGAAATAAAGTTTCTTGCTGAAGGACACCACATGCGCATGTGTTTAGCACCGACGCTTCAGCAAGCAGGGTAGAGCACTCGTTGAAATACACAAGGGGGTCTGTTTATTCCGGAGTATATTTATAAAAATGAAGTATAGGTCAATAGGTTATAATTCACTTCGCTTATCCTTTATCGCTGTTGTATATATTTCGGTGATAACCGTTATGCGACATTTATCTCAGAAATATATATAACAGCGATAAAGAATAGCGAAGTGAATTATAACCTATTGACCTATACTTCATTTTTATAAATATACCCCCCTTGTGTATTTCAACGAGTGCTCTACCCTGCTTGCTGAAGCGTCGGTGCTAAACACATGCGCATGTGGTGTCCTTCAGCAAGAAACTTTATTTAACGCTGATTCAAACCAGCGCAACTGTAATTGAAAGGACGAGCTTTGCCATACTCTATGTTACACCGATCGCCCTAAGATCTACGTTACAGGTTTATGCTCTGCCATTTGCATATTAATTTCCTTATATATTTTGTATCATAGGTCGGCTCCATGAAAGCTGTCGTGGAGTTAAACAATTACAACATAATCTGCTCCACCCATGCGACATTTCATATATGTAACATCACACTACGAAAGAAATATTAATTCGGCTCCACAGTAGGGGCGGAGTTGGCGAAACGCCATTTTTGAATTTTGATTTCTGCTGTCTCTGAATTAATTCGTAAAAAAAAAAATTAAAAGAAAAAATATCAAAAATTAAATAATTAAAACATGAAAAAGGAGACAAAAATTAAATATCCAAATAACAGTTTAAATAAAATAAATTCTTTATAGCAAACAACAGGAAGAGCAAATACAACATTAATTACAACAGCGATAACAACAACAATACCTCGACGATGACGACTGGCATAGCCAACCGATAGCAGTTACAACCACAAAACGTGCAGGGTGATAAAAACTAACAACATCAACAATAGCGGCTAAAACAACGACAATGACAACGACTGCGATAACAGCAATAAGAACAACATCATCATGAAGGTGACGACGATGACAGCAGCAACAACAGTGACAGGGGAGTCGATGATAACAGCAATAACATTAACCATAAGACGATACCACCACCACCAACAGCGACACCAACGATAATGACGAAAACAACAACACCATTACCAACAACAGTAGCATTTACAACGATAATTACAATGAAAGGACGATAACAAGGACAATAGTAACGATAGCAACAGCTACAACAGGAGTCCAAAGAAAATGGCGGTTTAATTAAAGATTAAAAAAAAAATCTTTATATCAAATTTGGAAACATATATTGCAGCAGCAACAACAATATCAAACCTAATAGTGGTTTCTGCTTTAGGCACAAGGCCAACAATTTTGGCGGGAGGGGAAGTCGATTAAATCGTCTCCAATGCAATACCGATACTTTATTGTATCGACCCCGTAAAGATGAAAGGCAAAGGTAACCTCGGCAGGATTTTGATTTCAGAACTTAAAGGGCCGCAATTCTATGACGCTAAGCATGTTGTCCGACGCCCTAGCGATTCTGACCTAATAATAACATTGATATGAGCAGTACTATAATTAAGATCGGTAGAGTATTGGGCAAAAGTTTAACAGTAATTATTCCACCAATATAATTTCTGAGTTGAATTCCTGCCGAGGCTAGATTTGTCTTTCACCCTCACGAGGTCGATAAAATAAAGTACCAGTAATGCACTAGGGTTCATTTATTCGACTTCCCCTTACCCAAAGTTGTTGGTCTTGTGCCTAAATCAGATTTATTGTAGTGAATTGGCAGATTTATTGTAGTGACCCGGTAGAGGGTCGGACGCGATGCTTTGACGCATAGAGTTACGGCCCTTTCTATTCTGAGTTCAAAATCCCGCCGAGGTTAAATTTGACTTTCATCCTTACTGGGTCGATAAAATAAAGTACGAGTAATGCACTGGGGTAATTGCTGGCCTTGTGCCAAAAGTAGAAAGAATTATTATGGTTATTTGTCTCTGAACGATACACCGCGGCTGTTCACGCTCTGTAAGTTTTGTTTGTGTACCGCCATTTATATTGTTTTGTTTCTTTTTGTTTAATAATTTTGTTACAAAGGGAGTATAAAGCCTCAGTATTTGCCCTGAACAAAGGATTCCCCTGAATATTTGGGCCTTGGGCCCAAATATATGAAGTTTACATTTGAAATTGCGCTATAAAATGATTTTGTAAAACAAAAATGGAGGTTACACCTCCTCCAATTCCTGCCAAGGCGGAAAAATTCTCGAAAAAAGCGTGCATCACGAAAATGAAGAGAAACAACAACAATGTCACCATCACCACTAATACAGATATCACTAAGAATACCACCATCGCCAGCAAAAATAGCAGTAACAGCAGTAACAGCGGCAGCGGCGATAGCATCAGCGGCAACGACAACAAGAACGGGGAAGCAACAGCAGCAGCAACGACAGCAACAACAGCAACAACAGCAACAACAATAACACGACCTCCACCATCATCAGCACCACCAATAACAAAAACATTTTGCCAGTTTGGCTGTTCGGGAGAAAGACTGAGTCGGAGAGGGTGGCGGACTTCAGTCCCCAGCTCGATGGCTTACCTTATCTCTCGATTGCCGATGTTGAACGCTGCAAAGGCCGATAATTTCAGCCGAAATCAGGTGCAAATCAGCCGGTTTGGATGGTCAGCCCTACGATATCTACGAAGTGTTCTACTGCAACTGGCAGAAAAACGGGAGTATTCCTTGTTTTGTGAGCCGGAGCTTAGTGACGCTGGTGAGGAAATAGGAGAACAAAAGGGATACTTTAGATAAATTCAGGCCCATAACTTTGCTCAAGCGAGACGACCCATCTGTTGCCAGCATGCATGGCTGGACATGCCGTGGTTAATGATGTGCAAACATGAGCTGAGGCTGCGGCATCTCCAGATATTCTGCCTAAACGGTAAACAGGTGTGGCCACCGTTTGTCAAACGGGCTTTCCGCAGCTCGTCTCTTCGACTGAGCTGCAGTCTTGGGTCAAGAAGAGATCGAGACTGGGTGCCTGGCATCTGGAATGTTGCCAGGCACTCACTGTCCGCTACCAGGTGGGAAATGCGGTCAGTTGAAAATCCGCTCTCGAGTTCTATGGAGTATTGGTGGTGGGCAAGTGCGATGACGCACTCACTGAGGTTCTGGGCGTCGACGAAGTCGAACTGACCAGTCTGTATCGGAGGACGTTCGAACCGGGGACGATGTATAACTTCCAGAAATCCCTTGCTTGGCAGTGTTACCGGGGGTCACTGCCGGTTCGACATAAGCTCTAAAAGTACGGAAGTGCTGTTAGACGGACCTGCCGAGAAAACCGTTCTGCATGCACTTGTCCAGTGTCTGTGCATTACTGACTTGTGAAGTTATGTCTAACAGCTTTTGTCGCATGTCGAACGGATTCTGTTATATGCATTATAATTTACAACTTAATGTATATATATATATATATGAAAAGCTCTATTCATCTTTCTTGTTGTGCAACAAGAAAGATGAACAGACATCTTCAACACTTAAGTTTGGATTTTTAATTTCTAATTGTTTTTAATTCTCTTTAATTGTAATATTCAACATTTGATAAGATGATTCACACCGGTTATATTTTATATATTTTATATACATTATAAAACTCATTTTAAAAAAATAATTTTTCCTCTCATTTTTTCAATAATGTCAGTTTGACAAATGAAAGAAGAAAAAAGAAAACAGATCCTTAAATATATTTTCCTTTCTATTTCTTATTCCACTATTCTCTCTCTCCCTCTCTCTCTCTCTCTCTCTCTCTCTCTCTCTCTCTATATATATATATATATATATATATATATATATATATATATATATATATATATATATATATACATATATACAAGGGTTGGACTAAATAATGGAAACACCTTAAAATTTCAAAAAAATTTATTTTAATATGGGATACGACCGCCTTTGGCAGTAATTACACCTTGAATTCTACGAGGTATGGACTCGTACAAAGTTTGAATTGTTTCCAAAGGAATTTTTGTCCATTCTTCAGCGAAAACTGTCTCCAGTTCTTGTAGTGATGATGGTGGAGGATATCGACTCCTTACTTTTTTTCTAATATGCACCATAAATGTTCAATAATATTGTGATCTGGGGACTGTGGTGGCCAGATAAGATGTTCAACTTTACTAGAATGTTCCTTGTGCCATTCAGTAACAACTTTAGCTGTGTGAATTGGTGCATTATTATCCTGAAAGAAGATTGCGTTTCCCTCCGGAAACAGTTCCGCAACCATAGGATGAAATTGATCAGATAAAATGCATAAATAGTCTTGACTATTAATTCTGCCATGAAGGGAAACCATTGGGCCGGCGGATTTCCAAGATATAGCCCCCCAGATCATCACAGATCCTCCTCCATGTTTAACAGTTGGAAGAAGGCAGTCTGGGTCAAATGCTTCTTTCTCCACACGTATACTCGGCCGGTGGTCGGAAATAAGGTAAAGGATGACTCGTCCGAGAAAATAACATTCTTCCACTGCTCTAGGGATCAATTCTGTAGGTTTTTACTCCACTCTAAACGTTTTGCAACGTTTGTTTTTGAAAGTAGTGGTTTTCTGATTGCAGCCCTCCCATGAAATCCGGCTTTGAGCAGCTCCCGGCGAACAGTTTTTGTGGAAACTGAGTTCTAGAAGTGGTCATTAAGCTCTGCAGTAATTTTGGGAGCTGTACTTTTGTGATTCTTTTTAATAATTTGCGTAAGAGTCCGACGGTACCTCTCTGAAAGTGTTGGTTTTCTTCCGGAGTTTTGTTTCGACAAGGAGGTTTTTCCCTCTTTTTCAAAGGCTGTCATTACTTTCGAGACAGTACTTCTTGATACACCAAACATTTCGGCTGTTTTCGTTACGCTAGCGCCTGCCATACGAGCACCAGCAATTTGACCTCTTTGTAAGTCCGATAGATCTGTCATTTTAATGAATTTTAATTACATTTTTCTGATGATATCTAAAAAGAAACATCAATTTTAACAAAACATATTAAGCAACACTAATAATAAATAAAAAAACATAAAAATAAACAAACTTTTGACGGTTTTATAGATATTTCAAAATTATGATGCTATGATGCTAGGTGTTTCCATTATTTTGTCCAACCCCTGTATATATATATATATATATATATATATATATATATATATATATACTCACACAAACATACACATACATAGACGCATACGCATACACACACACATATATATATATATATATATATATACATACACACCCATACATATAGATACAAATACATACACATACCCATACACATATATACACATAAATACACATACATATACATACACATAACCCTGTGCATAGTCGGGTCGTCGGCGACTAAACCGGCAACCCCAACAATGGATGAATAACGAACCCGTCAAAGGTCGGAGGAACTCAGGAGAGTCAACAACCATCCAATAAAGCTTTTTTGTGAAGTGAGAGACTCCTAGTCTTTATTAAAAGATCTCTCTAGGAGAAGGTCACTCTGATATAAAATCTGCGACTTATGATGACATCATTGTCGTGTCTTCCTGTGACAGGGGCTAACCCCTGTGGAAACTCTTGTGTCCGAGCAGCCCTATCAGGGAGAGCAGTGCACACCCAAATTCTTGGGAACGTACTTGAAAAGCTGTATTGAAAATGTCCTGTCACATCAACGTTGTGTAGTTTACTGCGACTGCCGGCAGTTCACTCAAGCAAGCAATGTAAAAGTGAAGGATATAATCAAATATTTATGAAAAATCGAGTGAAATACTTTATATGCTGCTGGAATGTCTAAACCCTTTCGGAACAAAACTCATCAAACCGGCTAGAAGGAAAAACCGCGCTGATAACGAAAGAACTCCGGAGGCTGAATATAGATATTGCAACTTTGTCAGAAACACGTCTCTCAGGGTGTGATCGAACCATCATCAGGTTTCACATTTTTTAGACAAGGAAACCGAAACGAGGACTGGGAGATGGTGGTGTAGATTTTGCAGTGTGAGATACTCTAGCAAAACATTTAAAGTGTCACTCTAGAATCAGTGAACCTATAATAAAGTTGCGCATTCCACTTGCATGTGGGTGTTGTGCAACAATGTTGTCAGTTTATGCTCCAACTCGCCAGGCCAGTGAAGAAAGTATTAAGACGTTCTATGAATCTCTGCGTATTGCAATTACATCTACTCCAGTTGAAGAAAAAGTGATCATTCTTGGTGATTTCAATGCCCGAGGTGGTGGAGATCGTGAGTCATGGGATGCACGTGGCCATTACGGCATCGGTAAGATGAATGTCAATGGTCTGAAGCTACTTGAGCCCTGTTCGGAACTCAACCTAACCATTTGCAATACATTATTCCGCCAATAAAGAAGCATAAAGTTACTTGGATACACCCAAGGTCAAAAGAGAGCCACATGATTGATCGCATAGTAACCCGGAGATGTAACTTGAATGATGTCTGTAACGTGCGTGTCATGCGTATTGCAGAATACAACACAGGCCATAAGATGGTCCGGGGTAAATTTAAGTTATGTGTTCGTAAAAATACTCGTATGTGTGGGATCAAACAACTGAACTGCATTGATGTTGGAAATCTAAAACAGCAAGAGGGACGCGAGGCTTTGAATAAACTTTTGGATAATATTGGCTTTGATGGAACGGGGATAAACTTCAGGGATCAATTGTATACAGCAGGCACAGAAGAACTTGCATTGAAGGAGAAAAATAATCATAAAGACTAGTTTGATGATAATAATCAGGTTCTCGGCCAAATATTAAAGAACAAACATGCTCTTCATGAAAGTTTTTGGGAGAGTGAACTACGAATCTAATTGCTATTAAAAATAATATAAAGCCACCTTACAACGCGAGCTGAGATGGCTTAAAAATAAATAGTGGTTGAAGTTCTCTGAAGGTATTCAATGTGCTTATAACGCAAAGGATTCAAAGCTGTTGTATAGTCTTTTGTGTGCAGTATATGGTCCAACAACTTCGTGTATTGCTCCCATAATGTTTAAAGATGACACTGCCATTATCAAGGAATCCTTAAGCGTTAGCATGAATTCTTCAGTGATGTATTTGATAATCTATTGTCAGTTGATCATGATATGCTAGTTGTACATTTTAAAATCGATCGATTACCAGATTATAATGAGGTTAAAATGGCCATCAACAGATTAAACACAGGTAAGGCACCTGGATAGGATGGACTCCCTGTGAAAGTGTTAAAGGTTGATAATAAGAACATAACATAAACAATACCCCATCTCATCAAAGAGTGCTGGGCTGGTACTACAATAACACAAAGTTCTATAGAAATTTGCGATCACTACTGTGGCATCACTCTGTTGGAATCTGTGGGCAAAGTTCCTGCTAGATTATTGTTGAACAGGTTAATGGCAGACATTTGTCCTACAGTCATCCCTGAATCGCAAAGTGAATTTAGATCTGCCAGATTGATATATACCAAGCGGATTTCAAACGCAAGGCCATCAGTTACACAAGAGAACATGGCAATAGAACAGCTGCAAAAGAGTTCAGCATCATCGAGTCAATGGTATAGAAGTGGAGGAAGCAAGAAGATGGCCTGCGCCAAGTCAAGAAGACTAAACAGAGTTTCCGAGAGAACAAAGCTACAGGACAATTGAACAGCGGATCATTGAACAGAGAGCAGCAGGTAGAAGCGTCTCGACAGTTTCCATTCGACTCAAGGTAACAGCGATGGCACGTGACATGAAGATCAGCGATTTTCAAGGAGATTTCGTTTGCAATTTTTGGTGCTTTCATTTTATGAAAAGGCGTCATCTCTCCATCCGCACAAGAACTACCGTCTCGCAGCAGCTGCCAGAGAATTACGAAGAAAAGCTGGCCATCTTCCGCACCTAGTGCAAGAACAAGATCACTAAAAAGAAGATCCAGACAGCCCTCATCTCCAGCATGGACGAGGTGCCCCTCACCTTCGACATCCCCATGAGCCGTACTGTTGAGAAAACAGGGACCCGTACGGTATCTATACGCACCACAGGGAACAAGAAGTCATCTTTCACATTCGTCCTCGGTTGTCAGGCCAATGACAAGAAGCTACCACCCAAGGTCATTTTCAAGTGGAAAACACTGCCAAAGGAAAAGTTTCCGACCGGAGTCATCGCCAATGTCAAGCCAAAGGGCTGGATGGACGAGGAGAAGATGAGTGAGTGGCTAGGAGAAATCTACGTAAAGAGACTGGGAGGTTTTTTCCACACATCTCCGTCCCTATTGATCTATGATACGATGCGCGCCCATCTCACGAATACCGTCAAAAACCAATTGAAGCAAACTAACTCGGAGCTTGCCATCATTTCGGGAGGATTAACCAAAATCTTTAACCGGTAGATATTAGTATTAACGAGTCGTTTAAGGTTAAATTGCGAGCCGTGGGTGAGAGAAGGCGGGCACACCATTACTAAGACAAGGAGGCTACGCCGGGTTGTTTACACCACTGTCTACCAATGGATCATCGATGCCTGGATCACCGATGCCTGGGCCAAGGTATCAGTCTAAACTGTCGTCTGAGCTTTTGTGAAGGCCGGAATCATCACTGAACAACCAGGTACCAGCGACGATACTGACTCGGACGATGACGAGAGTGATCCGGGAATGTTGGATGCTCAAATCGTCCAACTGTTAAACTCAGATACAAAGGATGAAGACTTTGATGGGTTTGTGGATCAAGAAGAGGAACGGGATTAAAGTGACTTTGACAATTTTCTGTATTTGCTGTATTATTCAAGTGAACAACAATGAGTGTTATTAATGTGAATGACTTGAATAAAGACAACCTACCTAAAAGTTTTGTTTCGCTATATGCGCCTTATAATCCTTATGTATGAAAGTAGACCCGTTCATAGACAGTGCGCCTTATCGTCCGAAAAATACGGTATATATCGGAATACAAAAAACAGCAACGCAGGAGTACTAGTTACAAAATGGTATTAGGTTCACGCTTATATATATATATATATATATGTATTTATATATATATATATATATATATATATATATATATATATATATATATATATATATATATATAAAGGACAGTAATTCATTACCACCTTATTACGATTAAGAAAAATAGCTCAATGTAAATACATCAGATGTTTTACAGAGCCGGAATATAAATTACAGAATAATCAAAACTATGTTCATAATATTTTATTGCTGATAATTGTTTCTTCCAAACTTTCGTTTCATACAAACTGCTTTTCATATCCACGCATCTCTGACTGTTTAATAAGCTTTTATACCTGTATTGTATTATGTGATACCTTTGCCATATGTGATATATATGCTTAGTACAATTGCTTATTTCTTACATGTTCATTCTATACATGCCTAACACATCTGCACTCTTTCTATACGCTTGCATATGTACTGCTAATGTCCTCGTTTTGCGAGTAACTTTCTTCTTTAATTCCTGTATAATTGTTGTAATCTTTGTTATAATCTTTCTCGCATCCACCGATACTGACCACATCATCTTCACTCGTTAAATATGACACTGCTAATGACAACACTAACATCTATGTATCTTTACAATTGTTCTGTGGAATAGGAGGTTAATTATATGTCTAAACTTTGCCAGAGCTCCGAAGAATCCAAACTAATGTTTGGAGGAAACGATTGTCAGCAATAACATGTTTTGAACATAGTTTTATTCTGTAATTTATATATATATATATATATATAAGCAAATAGATATTTAATTTGTTGGTTATTCAACAAATTTATTTATAACAGATTCGAAGCACTCTACAAGTTTTCTGGAAACAATATTTATAAAGCCATATTTATTTTATTATATATATTTCAGGGGTACCAACACATTTTGGTACGCCCTCATCAGATAAAATACAAAATTTGTTTTATAAATGTTGACATAAACAAGAAACCAGACCTTATCGTTTTTTTATTTTATATATTTATTTATTTATTTATTTTGTCTTCGTCTCTGCGCATGGGTTTGCGTGTGTGTGTTCGCGTTTGGGTGACTGTGTTTTGGTTATTGTAATCTATCTTAGTTTATTAGTGTGTGTTTATATGTGTTTGTCGTTATTGTGCTTGTGTATATATATATATATTTATTTATTTATATTTCTCTTAAGTCAGTATAGTTTGTTTGGGTGTTGTTATTCCAATCATTTTTTCTGTTTATCTTTGGCTTTCTAAGCTCTATTTCGATGGCTTTCTCTGATTTGCCTACTTGTTGCGTCATTCTATGTTTAAATATTTTAATTTCTATGTTGTCTATGTTACCGTCATGTTGTTGTCTGGAGTTTTCGTATAGTACTGAACCGTTTTTTTTCCTTTTCATTTTCCCCAGTGTTGGCATATTCCTTCTCCTATGCTTCGAGCTGTCTCACCTATGTATGTCGTTGTCATGTTTCTGCAAGTACCCTCTGTACTATCGACTACATTTCTAGTTTTACAGTTTATCTGGGAGGTTTACTTTATATATAACACATTTGTTATTAGAACAGTTGGTTTTCTTAATATATATATATATATGTACGTATGTATATATATATATATGAATATACATATACAATTCAATACATAAACAGAGAAAGCCTTAAGTGATACTCCGACCAACTCCATCTCACTCAACAAACATTAGGATATACCTAAGTATTATCCCAATTTAGTGTGTGGGTGCTAACTAATCAGTATTTCGTGGATAGCTGGTTGTATTATTTTATATGAGACATTATTAAATAAATATCTCTTTCCTTCCAGACGGCCGTTTCGTTATAAGATTTCTACAATTTGGGATAAATAATTTCCAGGTTATGTAGAAACTTGTATATAATCTATTGTTTTATACACAAGCGGGCTCTTATAAACTCATCAGTGGATGCCCAAATAATATCGATATAAGAATTATATCGATTAATAGAAGAGACTGGTAGATTAGAAAATCCAACATTCCTCCCAAAGATAAAATATACACTGTCCCCAAAAGGGTAAAGAGAGGTCATCTTAAAATAAAACAATATACACGCTGGTCATTTAAACCTGTTAGGTAGTAAGCACGTGTATAAGAACTCAATTGGATATTAAAATAATAACTATATGTATACACAACCAATGCACACACAGAGATATTAAACATGTATGGATCACCCATGTACACACATAGCCATTCTCTAAGGCTAAATCAGACATGGGATATAAGGAAGATCAATCAGTATTTCATATAAAAAATAATAATAATAAAGAGAGTCATACCTTCTAACTGGAAATCATATCAGGCCACCAAGAGTATATATTCAATACATAAACAAAGAAAGCCTTAAGCGATACTCCGACAAAATCCATCTCACTCAACAAACATTTGGATATACCTAAGTATTATCCCAATTTAGTGTTTGGGGTGCTAACTAATCAGTATTTCGTGGATAGCTGGTTGTATTATTTTATATGAGACATTATTAAATAAATATCTCTTTCCTTCCAGACGGATATAATTGTTTCTACTTTTGGCACAAGGCCAGCAATTATCACAGTGTATAACTGGTACTTTATTTTAAGATATATATGCCAGATATATTTGTCAGGGAGTGGAGACATTAGCAATTCAATTATTTTCAGTTTTACCTCGTACCTCTCTCTATATAGAATACCACACTAATTAAACTGCTGTCATGTTACTGTCTTTATAACTGTTATTGTTCATTTACTGTTGTCACTGTTGTTGTTACTATCGTTGATGCTTTCCTTATAACTGTTGTTTTTGTTACTATCGTTCGTTACTGTCGTTGTTTTTATTGTAGTTGTTACTGTCGTTATAATTATTGATACTATCATTATTATTATTGTTTCTATTAGAGTGGTAAAGTCACAGAATCGTTAAATTTCCTGTCAAATGCATAGCAGTATTTGTTCCGGCACTTTACGTTCTGAGTTCATACCCTAACGAGGTCACCTTTGCTTTTAGTCCTTCAAGGGACGATAAAATAAAGTACCAGTTAAGTCTTATAGACATATGCATCTCTCTCTCTGTCTAAGCGTATGTTATTACTCTAAGGCCTGCAACCTTATCGAGTGCTTTGTGCTCATTCCTAATTTTAGGTCATTAGCTTGGCCATAGCCAAAGCTTCGATTTTACTACGCTTCAACTTATATATATATATATATATATATATATATATATATATATATATATATATATATATATATATATATATATATATATAAGTGGAAGCGTAGTAAAGTCGAAGCTTTGGCTGTAAAATCTTTTCCTGAGTCCTGTATTTTCGTTGCTGTGGTAATGCTGCTGGACTGTCGATCGCTATATTTGATTTGCTAAGCTGTCTAAACGTATTGTTATTACTCTGGGGTATTAATCCCATCCGAGTGCTAAAGCTACATACCGACCGAATGTGCATTCGTTAGCCTGGCCGCAAACTAAAGCTTCGTTAATGCTGTACTAAAATTTGTATATATATATAAACATATTTATATATATATATATATATACAGGGTGTCCCTAGAAATATATACACACTTTGATTAGAATGCTATTGAAGTGTGTATACATTTTTGGGGGATACCCAATATATATACAGACACATGCTCACACACATACGTCTTGACACGTGTATTCAGAGTATTTCTCTCATTCTAGCATGCATATATGTCTATATGTGTATACCTGCAATTATTTGCTTTATGTTTAACCTTCGTCGTTTCCAATGGCAATTGTTCCAGTTATGCTATCTGCGCCGGCAATTACCATTCAAGTGTTTTAGCATTCGACCCACACATGTACACTTAACCTTATTCTTAGGTAAATTCAGCACAGCACACGTGACAAGGTTGGCATTTAAATTAGAAGTGCACCACACATTTTCTAGCTGAGTGGATTGGAGTAATGTGCGATAAAGTGCCTTGCTCAATGATCTTAATGCAATGCCAGGAATCAAGCTTAACTCTTACAATTGTGAGCTGAACACGGGCTTTCACATGCGTACATTTAGCGGCTAACCTATCTTCCTCCCTTCCTTATTGCCCAACCTTCTCTTCTCATAAGCCAACCCACACTAATTGGCTTCGAACCGCCTTCACAAGCCACATATACCCTATGCACACCATTCTTTGAACTCAAAAACATAACATCAACATCAATAACACAGCAAAAAAAAACAAAAAAAAACAAACATCAATACCACCACTGGTTTATTCCCCGCTACCAATTATTCAACCTATTTCTCATTGCACGCCACAATTTCGTTTATTTTCCATCAGAAATAAACAGAAATAACAACAAAAATAACAACGGCCACAACAAAAATACGAACAATAACAATTAAACATAAACTACGAATAAAACACCAACAAAAAAGTAAATACAGCTACAACAATAAATGCAATAGTAACATTAAGAACTACAACACCAACAACAACAACTCTAACACAAACAACTAAAATTAAACAGAAACTAAGAATACATCAATAATGAAAATAACGTCGACAGAAATAAGAAAAGTAACTACAGCTACAACAACAAATACAACAGTAACACAAACAACTGCAACAGCAACTATTACAACTGCAACTATAACAAAAACCCCAAGAACACTAACAACAACAATAGCATTATATCATTGTTATCCACCATTGTTTAAATGTCTGCTTTATTTAACAATTCCTTGAACAAGTTGTCAAAGTGTTTTCATGGATCACTTAGCAGTTATTCCAGATAAAAGACATCACAGCCTATTGAGACTGCACGGTTCATTAGTTCAGAGGTCAGGCAAGTTTTGGCGGTAAACTGCTCAATTTGACCCACCATATGGCTGCTTAATACTGCAGTATGGCCGGCCTATCTGATCACATTAACTATATACCATCTCTTCTTCTCCACCTCTCCCATACAAACCCGCTCTCTTTCACCCACACACTGCTAACAATGTGTACCACTCTACGCCTTCTTAGTCACGCATACATGTGTAATGTCATATATACAAACATACAGGCGTAAGTACACATAAACACACAAACACACACCAATAAATATATACATGGTTACATGCACACACATTTGCATATATATATTTTATATTCGTACGAAACAGCAAATCTACACACGCGCACGCATACACACACACACATACACACACGCAGACACACACACAGACACACACACAGACAC
>OZ024740.1:257979477-257991977 GCA_964016885.1 Eledone cirrhosa | reverse complement strand
TTCTTTGCTCACGCTATGAAAAAGAGACTGACTAATACATAGTTATAATTTCAAGGAAATCGGTTTGATGTAACCCCTAAAAAACCCCTGAAAAACTGGGGAAAAACGCAGTTTTTCACCTAATTCTAGAGGAACAAAAAGTATGAAATATAAGTAATACACATGTAAAGTTTGAAAATTATCGGTTGGGTACTTCTCGTGTTTCACACACACACACACACACACATACAAACATACACACATACATAATACATAATACATACATGCATCCTTCCTCAGTTTTATATATATACATATATAGATTAAAATAACAGATTAAAGTTTAAGCAACAAGTCGCTGCTTTCACCCTTAACGGGATCTTCTGAAACTAAAAACATCAATCTGTGAACGCAGAAGTAAATATTTCGAAAAACGTTGCAACCGAAGGAAAACAGGAAGACGATACTTTGGTTCGTGAAGACGTTCCCTGGCAATGAACGGACAATAGCGAACATAATACGCCAGCAATGTTCCTCAGAATATCGTAATGCAGACAGCCAGGCATAGAGACAGATATTATAAGAGGGCGATGGAGATGGATAAATGGCGCCTAATACCCCTTTAACAACAGAAAATTGAAAAATAAAAGCTGCAGTTAATATCTTTAGACCGCAAGGAATATAAAAATGCAAGTTTGAAGGGAATCGGAGTAGAAATGTGGATTTGTATGTGTGTTTTGTAACGGGTCACTTTATTCTCATAGCTTGGTCTAATCGATTTTTTATATGGTTAATTATGCTATTGGGAGAGGAAACGGTATATATTTTATCTGGTGATTCTATAGACATGTTTTTATAATATATAGCTATGATTATTTAATTTATTAACTCTTCATTGAGCCACAAAGTGACCCGTTGCAAAAGACACACACACACACACACACACACACACACACACACACACACACACACACATATATATATATATATATATATATATATATATATATATGTAAACCTTTATATGTAATAATCTCCCGTTAGGTTGAGATACAATTTTGGCTGTATTGGGCTGCGATTTCTAGCAAAAGGCCACCAGCCGTAAGCAACTAATCACATCCTTTCTAACCTGACCATTGCTACGTCACGATTCTTAGCCATTTTTGAATGTATTCTTGGCGCGATCACTTTGGAAAATTAATTGTCTAAATTTGAGCTAACTCCTGAAGAGTCCGGTGCTCCAGATGTCCAATGTTATCGGATATCTTAAAATGCGGACGAAACCGTGGTAGAGGTAACTAAATATGTTCACTTTTCTCCTAGTTTATTTTACACCTAATTCTGTTTGGTTGACTGTATATCTGGTCGATTTATACACGCTGTCGAAATACTCGATAAATACTCCGTCGCAACCGCCGCGAAGGGTTGCTTTCGGTTATTTGTCGGAGATTTCTTCATAGAAGCCTTTATTCTTATAGTTCGGTCTAATCGACTTTTTATATGTTTAATTATGCTAATTTGGAGAGGAAACGGTATATATTTTATCTGGTGATTCTATAGACATGTTTTAATGATATATATATATATATATATATATATATATATATATATATATATATATACAGATATATACATACACACATATACACATATATATACATACATATTTAATATATAAAAGGCTTCTACAGGCCTAGAAATGTTTCATTCGGGAGAAATCATCAGGAAGCCAACTGTCCAAGTAATATGGTGGTATTTATATCTTTTCTGGTGGTAGGATAGGGTGGTGATTGGGATGGGTGGAGGTCATTGGTTGATGGGTTTAAAGAAAAAGGAATTCTTTAAAAACGATATTTAGTGTAACAAAGGCAGAAATAATTCTATAGACAGGTTCACACTGGGGTGCCAGCCCTGGTTTTTAAGGTTCACTTAACCTAACAATGTCTATGGTCAAGTGTCTACAAACGCACTCACACACGCACACACCTTAATCCTCACTCCCAAATATATTGTGTATATGTGTGTATATATTATATACACACATATACACATATATATATATATACATACATAAACAAATACATATACACACACAGACACAAATATATATGCATACATATACACACACACATAAATATATACGTACATTTACATACAAACCACCTAAGGGTGAAAGCAGCGATTCTTTGCTTAAACTTTAATCTGTTATTTTAAGAAATATATATATATATAATGAAAACTTAGACGGGAACATATATATACATATATTTATATATATACAAATACACACACACATGTGTGTGTGTATATATATATATATGTAATCAATGATATTAAACAAATGGAAACTATATTTATAAAACCATATTTATTCTATTATATATATTTCAAGGGTACCAAAAACGTTGGTACTCTTTCATCAGATAAAATACAAAGAGTGTTTTATAAATTTTGACATAGCCAAGTAAATCATACCTTATCAGTTGAATTTTGCTTGGGTAGTGAGGAGAAAGAACGGATATTTCAAACTTATGGATGAATATGCAAATGAATATGTAAATAAGGTTGAGTTACATGATTGAATAACCGTTATTTTAAACGCTATGGAAAGTTTAGATATATAATAATAAGATAGAAAGAAAGAAAAAAGAAAATAGTAAAGGAAAAAGAAGAAGGAAAAAGGAAAAAGGGAAAAGGAAAAAGGAAAAAGGAAAAAGAAGCCCACTTATGTACGTTAATTTTGGGGAAATAAATTCGAATATTTACCTATATTATGTATATATTTATATGGAGAATTATGTTTGTAATTATTTATCTCATTATAATATTGTAGTGGGTTAAATATATAAATATCTATATATATTTTAATAATAGCATATGTATTTTTATTAAGAAGATAATTAGCAAGTATTAGTTGTTTATAATATGAGTTACGAGGGAAGTTGATTTTGTATTTAATTAAATAGGTAGTTCAAGTTTTGGGTGGTTGTTCTTAATATGAGTTACGAGAGATGTTGATTTTGTACTTTATGTAAATAAATAGGTACTTAAAATTATGAATTTATATATTTGGATAACTTGTTCGGCATTGAGAATGTTTTAAATTAAATTAAAGGAGTTAGGTATAATAAGTTTATATGATTGAAAAAGGAAAGATAACTCCGATTTTATTTGTTAATCGTTAGTGTGAGATTAATTAATTATTTAGTCGAAAGAAATATAAATGTTTAAACATCGTCTTGAATAGGATATATTTTCCTAAAGTTAGTTAATGGTTATTAATCTACGTTTAAAAAATAGCTTAAGAGGGTATCATTGAACAAATAAAGAATTAAAAAATTAAAAAATTAAAAAATTAAAAAATTAAAAAATTAAAAAATTAAAAAATAAAAAAATAAAAAAATAAAAAAATAAAAAAATAAAAAAATAAAAAAATAAAAAAATAAAAAATAAAAAAATAAAAAAATAAAAAAATAAAAAAATTAAAATTGTATAGATATACATAAATATATATAAACATCTATACATATATATATATATATTAAAAAAAATTTATATATATATATTATAAGACATTTTTGCTGAAAGGTGAAAATACTACAAATATTAGAGATATTATGATTTAGAGATTAAATAACAGTGTTGGATTGGCAGTATCGGTAGAGGGTCTCACGCCATGCTTTGCAGCAAAGAGTTACGGCCATTTATGGTCTGAGTTCAAATCCCACCGAGGTTAACTTTGCCTTTCATCCCTACAGGGTCGATAAAATAGAGTACCAGTATTACACTGGGATAATTGCTGGCCTTGTACCAAAAGTAGAAACAATTATGATTTAGAGATATTAATATATTAATAATATAAATTGTTAAAACAGATAGGATCATTTTGAAGATTTATAGGAATATTATAAGTTACACATAGTTCTGAATGTAGAATGTTGGCGATGTTTGCAAGAATTAAATAATTCTGTTCTGACATTAATAGTGTTTTGACAATTAATTATATAAAAAATTTCTTCGATACACAATTTACTGAATTTTGATAAAGCCACGTTTCAGTACGCAGGTGCTTTGAAATCGTTTTCCACGATATTTAATAGTCTATATTCTTGCTTTTTAAGTTGCATATAAGATGTGAAAGAGAAGTAGAAGATTTTTTATCAACACACAACAAACCACCAATTACCAAGTCGAGTAAATTCCACACCAAATTTGACTAACTCCCCTGATATAATATTCACGAATGTTTGTAACTGTAGAAACAAATGAAATTGCCCATTAAAGGGAAATTGTCTTATTGATAACATAGTATATAAATGTAAAATTAGCACTAAGGACTCAACGTATTCATATATAGGAGCTACGTCTAACCAATTTAAAGTAAGATTTAATACCCACAAACATAGTTTTAAAAATGCCGCATTAGCTAATACAACATCCTTGGCTGAAACAATTAATAATTATAGAAAAAAGGATATCGGTTACAACCTGACATAGAGTGTGTTCAAATGGGCCACCCCTTATCAAAATAGCAGATATGAGTGTAGATTATGCTCCCAGGAACTTTTTGAAATAATGAAATCTAAGGATGTCCTATTAAATAAGCGACAAGAATTAATTATATCTTGCAATCATAGAATTAGAAGAACTTTCAAATATTATAAACCTAATTAATATACAACTTACACTTATATTTTACATATTATTATAATTAGTTTTTTTAATTTAGTTAACCTATAATTAGTACTTTACTATAGAGAACTTCATAATTGTATTCCCCTCTTACAGCTCTCTTTTCCTAAAATTAATACATAAAAGAATACATATAAATTAATTTAATTTCCTGTTATGAATCTAGATTCCTTGTAGTCTATATAAGATTTAAAAGTATGAAATATAAGTAATACACATATAAAGTTTGAAAATTATCGGTTGGGTACTTCTCGTGTTTCACACACACACACACACACACACATACAAACATACACACATACATAATACATAATACATACATGCATCCTTCCTCAGTTTTATATATATACATATATAGATTAAAATAACAGATTATCCCAAAATTTTATTTTCCTTCGTTTTTAACAACATTCTTTAATAACATCTAATTCTTATTTATCACATCCATATGAATTAATATAAATGTATCCCTATAAGTATACCTATCAATTAATTTAATTTCTTGTTATAGATCTAAATTCCTTGTGTTTTAAATAAGATTGGTATTCTCACTAATACCTTCACCCTAAAATTTTACTCTCCTTCCTTTTTAACATTATTCTTTAGTAACATCAAATTTTCGTGTACCTTTCACCGGCTTGACCTCTTTTCATCCCCAAAGTAATCTTTTCATTCAAAGTATTCTTTCCATTCAAAACATAAGTCTGCATTCCTCTACCCCTAAATGAAATTTCTACTACTACTATTCTATGAACTTGACCAGTTACTACTTTTCTATTGGTCAATTCAAAACCTGTTCCCAAACAGACCTATTATATTAAATCTTTGTTGGGTTTTTTCAATAAACAAATCTCATTATTTCTGAAGACAACGGTGGATTGGCAGTATCGGTAGAGGGTCGGACGCTATGCTTTGACGTATAGAGTTACGGCCCTTGCCATTCTGAGTTCAAATCCCGCCGAGGTTAATTTGCCTTTCATCCTTACGGGGTCGATAAAATAAAGTATCAGTAATGCTCTGGGTAATTTCTGGCCTTGTGCCAAACGTAGAAACAATTATTTCTGAAGACAGCATATATATGTGAAGGTATGAATATTTCCTCTGATAGTTTGTAATATTTTTACATATGATATTCATACCAACACACATATATATCCTCGAAACGATCGTAAAATGATGAATTTTTTAATATAAGGAACTTGTTCTTTGTTTTTATTCATTGTTTTTATTAATTTATCTTGACTCTGTTTTCCTGTGATTTTCAACGAAAATTTTTGAATGCATCTTCTCTTTTCATGATATTTGGATTACATTGAGTTCTTCATACGGATTGGATACTACCGTATATTTTGGTAGATTTATCTCTATATAGATGTGTATATATATATGTATGTATATATATATATATATATATATATATATATATATATATATATATATATATATATATATATATATATACGTATTAGTAAAAAGGAAAAGAAAATGCTGACACATTTTTCCCAGTGAAAAATAGTTTAATTAGGAATAGGTATAAATTTGTAATAAGTATTAGTTAGTATTCAGTTTTAGTTTTAAGTTTTTACCGGTTGCGCATTTCTTATGCTTTTCAAAAATAATTTTGAGATAGAGCGCCCGTGATTTTTTGCTCTAATCTGATCAGTTTTCGAAATTCTTCCCGTTTTATGTGAAAAAAGTGGCCTGGGAGGTATTACAATTTGGTTGGTTGTTACCTCTATTTTTTTATATATATATATGTATATATATATATGTATGTGTGTATGTGTTTGTGTGTGCGTATGTGTGTGAGTGTGTGTGTGTGTGTTTGTGCATGTGTGTTAAGTATTTCTGTAGAAAAGTTAAAGGAAAGAAGAGTGCTCTATGTGTAGTACAGAGCTATTTAATTATATAATAAGCAACACAATATAAATATTCCATCACCCAGGTTCTTCTGCAATGTTAGCAGAAACGTCCAGTACGCTCATCAGATGAAACATTTATGTTATGGATATAAGATTTGAAATTAAAATCTGTTAAAAACTAAAGTGAGGCTGAGTTAAAATAACGGAAAAAAATACATATACACACAGAATCACATATACATATAAGCACATATACGTAGCATTAAAATAATATATATATACATACATACGGACATACACACACGTATACATATATACACATACACACACACATATATATATACACACATATATATATATATATGTATATATATATATACAAATACATACATAACATAATTATACATACACATATACAAAACATCCATATATACACATACTTATAGAAAGGCGCATCCATATATATAATACACTCACACATATATACATACATACACATAAATAATAACATTAAAAAATGTATATATATATATATGAGATATAAAAAATGAATTTATTGACACTGACTTATATATGCACGTGCGTATCGATATGTGTGTGTATGTATGTGTATATGTGTATATTTTTATATTTGTATATGTGCACAGGTTTTTCCTGGACAACCACTCTCTCGTTTTTATTTACTATTTTTATTTTTTTTATTATTCATTAATTATATCTTTCAACTTTCATATATAGATATTCTCCTATGTTATTATTTATGTGTATGTATATATGCATGTGTGTGTATATGAATATGTATAATTATGTTATGTATGTGTTTTTGTATGTATATATGTGTGCGTGTTTATGTGTGTATGTGTAGTGTATATATGTATATATGTATGTGTGTGTATGTGTGTATGTATGCATATTTTTACTTTTTTTATTTATTATATGTGCATATATATATATATCTGATTCTGCGTGTATATGTATTTTTCCGTTATTTTAACTCAGCCTTACTTTCATTTTTCATAGATTTTAATTTCAAATCTTTTATCCATAACATAAATATTTCATCTGATGAGCGTACTTGACGTTTCTGTTAACATCGTATAGTTTCAGGAGACCTTGGGTGATGGAATATTTATATTGTATTATATATATATATATATATATATATATATATATATATATATAGGAACAAGTAAGACCCCGACGGCTGAGCTCAAGCCGTTTCGACGGCTAATTCTGTACTAAATTCTGTACTAAATTAGTACAGAATTAGCCGTCGAAACGGCTTGAGCTCAGCCGTCGGGGTCTTACTTGTTCCTATTACCCACTCTACTACTCTAAGTATTGAGTACTTTGGTGCGTTATGGTCCACCTGGTTCCTTACCACATTTCCTTCGTTATATATATATATATATATATATATATATATATATATAATGTGATTCTCATATCGATTATACTTATATCTGAGTATTTTATGCTTGTAAGCAGCAGAATGCATATATTATGCATGTGATAGCGAAATATCACTTAAAGCTGATTTGACTGCATATCAAACATTACTTACGTTTCTCGGATGCTTGGTGCAGATACCCCCCCCCCCCACACACATATTTATATATGTGTTTAGATAGATCGATATACAAGGATATCATTCTCATTGCTGGCATTTTGCGCAACAAATTCATTTGGAACACACATATAAGATGAATTGTAGGGCAACGGAAGCCTTAGCCACGAAAACAGTGTATTCATTGCTTCGACAGTTTAACTTATTCAAGTTTTAAAATAAAATTTTTCAATTCTACCGGCCAGTATTTTGTTTAACACACAAATATCTGCTGTAATAGAAACATCTACGTCTATGCTTTTGAATTTTACAGGGAATCCGCTGTTTATCTATTAATAATAAGTCCATAATCAGCATATTCTGGACGATATATATATATATATATATATATATATATATATTCAAAAAGCAAACAGAAATAACAAAGCAAACGACACAGTACAATGAAGAAATATATTATTAAATTTACGCTTGATATAGTAAGAAAACTGTCTTAACGTTTCGGACGCTAATTCTTCATCAGAAAATAGAATTAGAAATTACAGGAAAAATAAAAAAAAATTAGGTGACGGGCAGAGGCGGAGAGGAAAAAAAATAGAGAAAAATAACAAGTCTATTCATGTCACCATCTGTATGAAAATTGTTGATGCTGGTGTTCTGTGTAAGATAAACATGTTTTAAAAGGTGGTGATCGAGTGCGTCTATGTGAAAGGGGAAAAAAACGTGTTTGTATATAATACGTATACGAGTGTATGTGTGTGTGTGTAGCATTAGAATGTGAAGCTTCTTGAATCTTTGCCCTGTTTCACATTGTCGATTATCAGAACGATTGTAGGATTGAAGCAGAATGGCTCTATATAAACCAACATATTTATATAAACATCGAAATTTGTTTGCTTATCAAAATATTTTAGAAACTGTGCCAATCATTCAATTGGAATTGAGAAAACGAACACTTCGTCTGTTGACACATAGCTTCATCTTCTCAATTTTGTCGATGTAATACACACGAATAAAAATATCGGTGGCTTGTAATGATATTTTAGAGTTGAGTTAATAAATAATTTGAATGTATATTTTTTTTCATTATATTACCTTCGCTACATGTGAATGGAGTTTCACCGAAACAGGCAGAGAAGTTCAAGTACCGCGGAGCCGTGTTCACGAGTGATGGAAGGCAGGAGGCTGAATTACGTGCAAGAATTGCCTTACCTGGTGCAGTAATGCGCCAGCTTCAACATTCGGTAATCAGAAAAAGGGTGGTAGGTGTATAAGCCAAACTCGCTGTCTTGAATTCGGTTTTCGTGCCAACCCTTACCTATAGCCATGAATCTTGGGTAATGACCGAAAGAATACGATCACGAATACAAGCGGCCGAAATGGGGTTCCTCCGAAGTGTCTTTGGAGTAATGTTATTCGATAAAGTGCGTAGCTTAGAGATCAGAGAGTGACTCCGGGTAGAGCCGAAAATTCTCTGAATTGAGAGATCACAACTCCGATACTATGGCATGTGTTTCAAATGGACAGATTTTACGGGCGAAACGAGCCAGTAAGTGACCCATGAGTATACCCCGAGCAAGATGTTTGAATAACACCCATGAGCTTGGCTGGTCACGTTTGGATATCCAACCGGATCAGTTGCGATCGTGACCACTAAGCGATGCATCTTCACCGTAGACGATATAGCGAGTAATTGATTCTACGTTTCTAGGGCATCTTGAAACATGGCGGGGTCCAATCCTCTTCAGGTCTGAATACAGTAGATTTCTTCCAGAGAAGGATAGAGTGAGAGAATAGAAGTGAAAAAGAGATATAGAGGAAGAATCGACCCCAGTACTTTTTTTATTAACCTCAAATGGATAAAGTTGACCTCAACGCGATTTGAATTCAGAGAGCAGAAAGCCGGAACGAATATCACAAAGCATTCTATCCAACGTTCTAACGACTGTGAGAATTTGCCACATACTGTGGTAATATAATTCAGTAAAACCGTTGAATGATAGGTTCCAGCTTGATCGTAGTCCAATATCCGATAGTAGAAGAAAGTGAAATGATAATTCAACACACAAAGAATTGTTGTAAATCTACTATTCCTGTCGTGCAATAGTGTTTAACTCAGTGACTCACTGCTAAACGTTGCTCGGCTATTTTGTTTGACAGGATGCTTAATAAAACATCATACCATTGAGAATGCTCGATCACAACTGACCTTGGGCTATACAACAATAACATCAACGACATGTAGTGTGCATTGAATATATATATGACGGTATCACCATCCCATTACCACTCACCTCATTTAGAAAACAATTCTTAGTCGCCATTTTAGTTCACAAGCCATTTAAGCCAGTTTTCAGATCAACTCTAGATTTCTCCAAGATCACTCATTTGATGAATAAACTGTCAGAGACCATTATTTTCTTGACAAACAGCTCGACTTTATAAATCTCATCTGAGCAGACGACACCAACAGCAGCAGCAACAACGGAATCTTTAATATACAACTAAGATGTTAGCTTCAACATCAGCATCAGCACTAACAACGACAACATATTGTGAGCCTGCGTACACTTTATCCAAGGATTCGTCCGTTAACTCACTCATTTATGTATTTCTAGATTTCAATACATAATTGACATGACAAGCTTACTGAGCGGCAGGTCAGGCTGTTGTAAAGGAAGTAACAACTTAAGGATTATGGTTGTTCCAGTCAACAACGCTTATTTACTGTAATCCCAATTGTATTCTTACACAAAGTGGTCTGAGTAACATTTAAGGTATAACCCTCCCCCAGTTCTACATCACCATCGATCGATCGATTTCAAGGATTTATGTGGTTCTGTTGAGTTAACTAAAGGCATTCTGTATTACAGTAAATAATCTGTAGTAATTATACAGTATTATGTTTAGAAATATAAAAAAAAATTGTTGTTTTATTTAATTTTTTTTATTCTTTTACTAAAGGAGAAAGGCGGCGAATTGACAGAGTTGTTAAAACATCAGATAGATAGCTTTGCGGTATTCCTTCCGGGCCTTCAACTTTCTGAGTTCAAATATCACCATGGCCAAATTTGCCTTTCATCCTTTCGAGGTCGATGAAAAGGTACCAGTCCACTACTGGGGTCGATTCCTTCTCTATATCTCTTTCTCACTTCCACTCTTACTTTCTATCCTTTTCTGGAAGGAATCTATCGTGTTCTGACCTGGAGAAAAATGGGCTCCACCAAGTAGAAAGTGTCCTAGAAATGCCGTTAGCCTTTACGGCGCCCCTACGGCTCCATCAGGGGTTGCGGGACCATACATACATACATACAATACTAAAGATGACGAATTGGCAAAGTCGTTAAAATTTCGAGTCGAATGCTTTTAGGTATGAGTTCAAATCCCACCAAATTCAACTTCGTCTTTCATTTTTTCGAGGTCGATAAACAAAATACCAGTCCATTTGTTTCTCACTCTCTCTCTTTCTCTCTCTCTCCCCCTCTCTCCCTCCTCTCTCTCTCTCTCTCTCTCTATCTATCTATCTCTTCTTTTTCTCATTCTCCTTCATCCTGTCTCTGGAAAAAATTGTTCATGTTCTGACCCGAAAAGATATGAGCACAATTACAACAACCTACGGTTTAATAAGGGGTTCAAGACCCATCATTCACTTACTGGTTGAACGGCAATGCTGGTGCACCACCCGTCCTAGTGTTATTTTTAAGACTGTGAATTACTTCATAGTTATCTATTTGTTAAGCTGAAAATGTATGCTAAAGTTACACGTGATTGTGTAATGCTCAGGCATTTACGCGTATATAATGCTCAGGCACTTACGCGTATATGTTAATCGAACAACCGATACACTCTTTATGAGTACTATTCTATTACTTATCTCTCTCTCCCTTTCTCTCTCTTTATTTCCCTATCTTTCTCTGTCTCCTTATCTCTCTCTCTCTCTATCTTTCTCTCTCTTTCACATCCTCTCATTCTATTTGTATATTCCATCTATCTATGCTACCAGTCGTCTCTTTGAAATACGACATCACGCTCTCTAACTATCCATCCACTATTATCAATCAAAGTTTTGTCATTCACAAACAAATATCACTACAAATATTACTAAAAAAATTAACAAATAAGTAAATTGATAACAAAATAATGACAATAAAAGCAGCAATGAATACATTTCAAATACCCGCTCTCATTCCCCACATTTTCCTAGCCATATCTCAGAGGCGCATGGCTTAGTGGTTAGAGCGTTGGGCTGGCAATCATGAGGTTTTGAGTTCGATTCTCGGACCGGGTGATCCATTGTGTCCTTGAGCAAGACAGTTTATTTCTCGTTGTTCTCAGCTGCAGAAATGAATGCGAAGTCACTGGAGCCAAGCTGTATCAGCCTTTGCCTTTTCCTTAGATAA
>OZ024740.1:257961977-257974477 GCA_964016885.1 Eledone cirrhosa | reverse complement strand
ATCTAAACCACTGTCGACGTTTTCTGCTTTTATGAGAAAGATACCTGATCTAGAGATTTCCTTGGACCAATGATCATAAGGTCATGGGTGTGATTAGGGGACTTGGCGGTGCGTTGTGTTCTTGAGCATGATATTTCATTTCAAGTTGATTTGTCATTAAATCCCTCGAAAAATATCTCATGAGATTCAACCTGACAGAATAGCAGCTAAACTTATATGAGGGAGATTATGAATTTTCACCTTTAAACAATTCTCGGAATTGAGAGATCACAGCTACGTTACTATGGGCTTGTGATAAGAATGAGTCATGAATTAATTGCTGTAGAGATTTTATGGGCAAAACCAACTGGCAGGAGACCCATGCACAGACCCCGAGCAAGATGGTTTGATAACATCCCTGAGCACGGCTGGTCTCACTTGGGATTCCAGCCGGTTCAGTTGAAAACGGTTCCATCTGACAGGACCCACTGGAAGGAGTGTTTGAGAACTCTGCCCCCACAACCCTCTCAGGGGGAGGAGGAGGACGAGGAGGAGGAGGAGGAGGAGGAGGAGGAGGAGGAGGAGGAGGAGGAGGAGGAGAAGAAGAAGAAGAAGAAGAAGAAGAAGAAGAAGAAGAAGAAGAAGAAGAAGAAGAAGAAGAAGAAGAAGAAAGGTTGTTTGCTTTTAGGTTCTGAACATTTTTTGAAAATAAATCCGTTTTCTTGCAGGAATATGAATATACCATTTTATCAGAAGGAAGAAAAATCCTTTTTTCACCGTCGATATTGTTAGAACTCGTGAAATTAATTATGAGAAGAAATAAACGAAGATATTTTCAAATTAGAGCTGTGGGGTGAATGCTTGCAGCAAAGTGGAGTTCACTAAAGACAAGTTAGTGCCACATTCTGATGTTAAACTGATCAACTTATTAAATGGATCCAGTGAACCACCAATCAAATATATCCTGAAATATATTAACAGCTGTACAGAAAAAACCGGGTTTGTGTTACTAAGAAGAAGCCGTTATATCATCAGACAGTCTGCTACAAATAGCAGGCAAATTATTTAAAAAATTAAAACTCCTGTCTTAGAAAATGTGGGCAAGGTCGGATAACGTAGTTACTTGTGTGGTCAAGATTCCATTCTAGTCCATCTCTAGGAGTGAAGGCTGAGATATTCCCCGAAATTTTCCTACACACTTGAAGAAATATGGTAGTCCCTGTACGTTCTGTGTTCAAGTGCCACCGCGGTTAGATTTGTATTTTAATTTTACAGGGTCGCGAATTTCCCCTCCCCTAAAATTGTTGGCCTTCTATTCTCTCTCTCACTTTACCTTTCTCTGGAAGAAATCTGCTGTATTCAAAGTTGGAGAGAAGATGGGTTGCGGTAGGTTTGAAAAATGCTCCAAGAAACGGCGTATGTCAATCTGGTAGACCAACGACTCCTTCAGGAGCTACGGATATATGAATGTATCTGACCAACCATACATATATGTAGTAAAACTTCAATTGATATGACGTCTGTTTACTCATGTACACAGGAATCGACGAATTGTGAATAGACTGTAGCTGCTGAGGAAATATAACTCTACACAGCACATATCGCTCTGACATTTAATTCTCAATATTTCAACCACTAAGCTACATCCCTTACCGTGTCATCGATTTATACACACACACATGTATATATATTTAAATATCATATATATATATATATATATATATATATATATATATATATATATATATATATATATATATATATATATATATACACACGCACACACACATATATATATATATATATATATATGCGAAGAAATACGAATGACGGTTGGAAGATCACTGATGAAGGACTTATTTTATTCATATGTACCCCATTTGCAACAACGCAGCACGCCATTTTTCACATATATATATATATATATATATATATATATATACTTGGGGAGGGTCATATTATTGTAATAATATTGCCAGAAATAATAACAAAACACACTCACTGTTTGGTTGGTTTTTCGCTTTTGCATCTTTTATATCTCCATAGTTAATTTATTTGGCAATCAATGTTTATCAATCAATGTTTAAAATACAGATATAAATACATATATATTCTAACAAAGTTCTTTCGTTTCACATCTGCAACATCATCAGTGGTACTATTATGTTTCCTCCTGTTGTATTGTATATCTAAAAACCTCGCAAAACAAATATATATATATGTATATATGTATGTATATATATATATGTGTGTAGTGCATGTATAGTTAGTGGCATACAGCCGAATTCAGTTAACTACTTGTCATCAAATTGAAGTGAAAACACCAGCTGCTTTCACTTCAATTTATTGGTGCGTGTGTTTCTTATTGGCAACATGACCCTCCCAAAGTATAACAATATCGGTTTCAACACACGTTTTCAGATAAAGAATCTTGCTAAACAAATTCAGAAACGAAATATATATATATATATATATAATAAGGGTTGACGGACCCAGCATATTTATCAATGCCAGTACCAGTTGTATCTCAGCGCACTCAATGGGCAATATAAGATACATTACCAGAGTATACACATATTTATTTGCCTCAACACAACACACGTAAATCGGGTGCCTATAAGGTTCCCGGACTCGAGTTTCTGCAGCACTAATGCAGCAGTAAGGTGCACTGCACCATCTGTCTGCATATATTATGCAACAATGCACAATCGGATTATGCGGCTTCATCAGCCAGTATCGCCTAATCAATAACCAATCGATCGACATAATCCAAACACCGGCCCGTGTCGGTCATGACTGTTTGTGACAACCGACACGGTAAAGCGATTAGCAACTGGCAACCGATAGGACTCTGTCTCGCAACTAGCCACTGATTTACAAATTTTAAGTGGGGACGGGAAGCTAAAGAGAATCAATCTATTAGTTCATGTCAGAATTACTCAGCCAACGTGTCACACACAAATTATCAAGGGGTGGAAAGATGGCTATTAGAAATAACAGTTCACATTGATATAACATAGAATGGTAGCATTCGGTTCATGTCTCCAAGCCCCATGGCTAGACGAAAGCGATGGTAACAATGGTAGTGCCAAGAACTTTTAACGGACTTTAAATGCTATCATCCATTATACAACAATATAGTAGCGAGCTGAAATGTTTCAGCCACGTGCGTAGATACCCAGTCTAATTCACAACTTAATATATATATATATATATATATATATATATATATATAGAGAGAGAGAGAGAGAGAGATTTTGAGTTTATGTTGGTTGTATACCAACACCACAGTATGCAGGCTGGAGCACTCGACGAGGTGCGCAGGTTGGTTTGGTTACTCCAGAGTAGTGTAAAATAAAGTCAAATAAAAGTCAAATGATTAAAATTTAGCTTCGTTTAATTTTAATCATTTGACTTTTATTTAATTTTATATATATATATATATATATATATATATATATATGCAAAGTTTTATTTAAATTGTTGGGTTACAACGAGTAAATATTTATAACTGATATAAAAGCACTGAAGTATTTGGAGTATATTTACGATATTAAATAAATGGAAACTATATTTATAAAACCATATTTATTTCATTATATATATTTCAGGGATATCATATTAAAAATATGGTATGCCTTCTTCAGACAAAATACGATATAAACAGTCTTATAAATAGATAGATTTGACATACCTTTCAACTTCAACTTCCATTTAAAAAGTTTTTTTTTTTTTCTTTTTTTCTTTCTTTCTTTTTATAACTGTCCCTAACATTTTTCACTACCAAATCATATTTTTAAATGGAAGTTGAAGTTGAAAGGTATGTCAAATCTATCTATTTATAAGACTGTTTATATTGTATTTTGTCTGAAGAAGGCATACCATATTTTTAATATGATATCCCTGAAATATATATAATGAAATAAATATGGTTTTATAAATATAGTTTCCATTTATTTAATATCGTATATATATATATATATATATATATATATATATATATATATAACGAAGGAAATGTGGTAAGGAACCAGGTGGACCATAACGCACCATATATATATATATATATATATATATATATATATATATATATATATATATATATAAAACCAAAGATTAATATGGTTCATTGATTACTCGATGAGTATAGTTTTACAATAGATTAAAAGCACTCTACAATGAAGTTTTCTGGAGTTATTAATATTATTCAGAATATTAATAAATGAAGACATTCTCATAATCAAAATATATGTTTTATTATATATATTTCGAAGGTACTGTGCTGTTTTTTTTCAGTACATCCTCGTCAGATAAAATACATGAATTGGTGTATGACATACCACAACGTTCTTGATAGTTCAATTCCAGTATTGGCAGCATTGCAATTGAACCATCAAGACCGTAGAGGTATGTCATACATCAATTCATGTATTTATCTGACGAGGATGTACTGAAAAAACACCACAGTACCTTCGAAATATCTATAATAAAACATATATTTTGAATATGTGAATGTCTTCATTTATTAATATTCTGAATAATATATATATATATATATATGTGTGTGTATATATACATATGTATATATATATATGGTGGCTGGCAACTCGTTTTCTTTTCGAGTACGGCCACTACTTTATATCCATGTAGGAGAACCCCTACCGATGCGCTGAACGAGTGTGACTTTTTAGTCCAGCCAGCGACTTAAAAACTCTGGTACAAACACTACACTTGTGACAATTATTGACACATAGTGCTGGGCCCTTGGTACCATGTGACGACAAGTGTAAAGAGATCTCCAGATATAAAGCAATGCCTGTGCCGTGAAGCTTTTATAGTGAGCAAAGGCACTGCACAAAGCCAGTCCCACTCTCTTAACCAAGATGATATTTACCAAAAAGAAAAGCAAGTCAACATCATTGGATACCATCAGAGTTGCAGGTGTTATATCAGAGTTTTCCTTCTCCTAAAATTCTGCCTTGACAAAGGCTAAGGGGTCATCTCTCCCGGTGATTTTGGATGGCCATTGACTCTTAAGAGCTCCTTTGCCCTTTGACAGGTTTTGTTTTTAGTTCTGCAGGATGTCCAAAGTCACCCTCCTCACCAAGAAACCTTGGTGCGGTTGCCAGTTTAGTCGCTAACGACCCGACCATGGGACAGGTTGTACTGGAATACATGTTACCAGTTACACCAACTGGTGCTTTAATCTGTTATTTTAATAAATATATATATATATATATATATATATATATATATATATATATATATATATATATATATATATATATATATATATACATATATATATATATAGTCCATTGAGCTGCAGATTACAGAGTCGGGTAAGATCAATACAGATCGACCCTTGAGCTGATCAGCGGCGAAACGCGCGTCACCAACCAATAAATGTAATGAAGGAGTAACCAATCGTCCTTGTTATCTTTTCAATATAATACACTCTGTACTGTATAGCTCTACACCTCGACACATAAGTGAACCTAAACATCGAGTTCTCACCCGGGTGAACCTACAGTAACTCCGAGTTACACTCCCTATATATATATATATATATATATATATCCACACATGCACATACATGTACCGAATATTTACACACTGATATGAGGTAAATGTATATGCGTTTATGTGTGTGTGTATATATATATATATATGCATGTGTGTGTGTAATTATATATATATATGTGTGTGTAATTATACATATTTGTATATGCATATATATGTTTGTGTTTTGTGTGCATGTACATGCGTGTGCTCGTACATTCGTATCGATACATTTACTAAATCTCTCTCTCTCCCTCTCTCTCTTATTCTATTAAATCCTTTCTCCACCCTCCACTATTATATGAAGGTCTGCCTCTTCTCCTGATCTATATTGACAATACGACCTCAACTTATATTCCCCTCCTCCTTCCGTTTTTAGTTCTATCTTATCACACGGTATCTATTCATCTCCCATCTGTTTATCATACAGAAAAGAATGAGATCATAGATTTTTGCTCCATGCTACGTTTCTACCAACTTTTATTTCCCTTTTATTTATTTTTTTTATTTTACTTTTTTTTTTTTGCAGTTTTATATTTTCTTTGTTAAAAAATTTCTTCATTTTCTCTGCTCTTTGATTATGGCGGGAAAAATAGCGGAAAAAATGGCTTTTTTCTCGTTTTATTGATAACGTCATAGATATCTAAAATAAAATAATTAAAACAATTCTTTCACTTTTGTGAAAGGTTGGTACGTTTCTGTGTGTGTGTGTGTGTGTGTGTGTGTGTGTGTGTGTGTGCGTGTGTTTGTGTGTGTTTGTGTGTATATGTGTGTGTGTATGTGTTTGTATGCATCTATGTGGAACTGCGTTTACGTAGTAGCGTGTGTTTGAGTTTGTATGCATTTATGTGAAATTCTGTGTGTATTTTTTACGTGATAGTGTGCGTTTGTGTGTAATGGTGTGATTTATGTGCGTGTGCATTGTGTGTATGTCTACATGATAGTGTATGTGAGTGTTTGCATGCATTTGTGTGTAATTGTGTGGGTGGGTTTACGTGATAGTGTATGAATTTATGTATAATTGTGTTTTTGTGTTTGATATAAATATATGTGTTTGTTCAATTTTAACAAATCTTTCTGTTTTGTGAGAGGTTGGTACATTTGTGTGTGTATCTGTGTGTGTGTGTAAGTTAATATGAATGTATGTGTGTGTACGTGCGTATTAACGTTTCTGCAGTTTCATGAGAGGTTCGTATATTCATGTGTGTACATGTGATTTTTATGATATTATGATTACGTGTTCATCACTATGTGTGGATGTATGTATCATTGTATGTGTATTTGTGTGTGCCTTGGGTGCGTCCTTGTGTGTAAGCATGCGTGATTGTGTGTGTGTATCTGTATATGATAGTGTATGTTTGTGTTTATATGTATTTATGTGGAATTGCGTGTGAGAATGTTGCTCACTATGAATGTTGTATGTATCATTGTCCGACCCTTTTTTTTTTTTTTTTGTTTGCTGTAGAGCGAGAGACTCCTAGACTCCATTAAGACATCTCTCTATGAGAAGGCCACTCTGATATAAAACCTGCGACTTCGTTTGAATCCAATTATGTAAATCATTTTTCCCATTTGGGCAAATACATTCAATGTCAAGAGAGTGGCATTGGCCCCGTGCAAAGCCTTTCCTCATTTAAAAAAGCTTCGAGCACAGGTATCGATTGATATGTGATAATTCTTTGCGATGCATGGTATTGTTGGTCATAGACGAGTCCCTAGCAGGAGTAAAAAGCCACGTCCATGATGCTAAACCTTAAGTATCAAGCGATGGCATTACTCAAAATCGAGTTGCAGCCATCATATGTGTGTACATGTCTGTGTTTGAGTGTGTGCAATTGTGTTGTTGTGTGTGTGAAAGAAAGAGATCATATTTGTGGTGTAATTATCGCGTGTTAATGCGTATTTTTTTGTTATAACTGAATGTGTGCCAACGTTTACGTATGTGTAGTACATGCATGCCTATAGAAATACATATTCATATAAATATATATATATATATATATATATATATATATATATATATATATATATATATATATATATATACTAGCCGACTTACCCGCGTATTGCTGCGTTTCACACATTTTTTTTTTTTTTCTTTTGTAAGAATATGGTGATTGATTTTAAATCAGTAATATAATTTATGGAGAAAAACTAAAGAGTAGATGTTAAAAAAGTAGACGCATTAACTGATAATTTGTTGTCATAATTCTAGTGATGTCTTGATAAAATATCTAAATTATACAAATTTTAAATATAAAAGAAAGATGCTTTTTTTGTTGATTTACATTTAATTAATAGAAAAACCCCGTGATAATAGAGGTTCCAATATTCAAGTTATGGACTTCCAAAATATTCAGTATAGGGGGTTTAACCCCCATTAGGGTGTCTTACTATTATTGAAATTTGCTGAAATTTTGTGAATAGGAATCATATCTTGTCATTTACCTATGGTTTAAATTTCATATAAATCGAAGTGATAAATTTTCAGCGGGGGTTTGTGCCCTCGGGGAACTCTTTGATTAAGATGAAATATACTTATCCAAGTACCCTGGGAAATGTAGTTTCAGAATATATATATGGTTATGGGGGTCTATCTCCAAAACCATAGGAGGAGTTCGTGAACAAACAAACACACAGACAGGAACTACAACTTTATTATTTAAGATATATTCCTGCTATATCAAGCGTTAACTTAATATATCTTTTCCATATACTGTACCGATTGTGTTGTTATTTCTGTTTACCTTTTATATATATATACATATGAAGTGTTTCGTAGGAAAGTTAAAGCAAAGGAGAGTGCTCTATGAAGACTAGAGAGCTTTTTATTTACGTAATAAACAACATAATGATAATTAATGATAGTTATTTCATTTACCAAAGGTTTCAAGAAGACAGACGAGCCTGACACAGACGTCTGAATTCGATCGTCAGAATGAAAATTTCTTTAAAATGTATGTCAAACATGTATTTCAAAACAAAGTTTAGAACAATTGAAAGCGAGGCTGAAATAAAATAACGGATTTAATGGAAAGGGAAAATAATGAATATATATATACATATATATATATATATCTAAGTATGTACACGTACATACATATATGTATACAGACGTACAGTATTATGTATATATATATACATACATGCACACATATATATATGTACGTATGGATTCACCGAACATTTATTATAATGCTCGGTGTGTTTGTAAACAAACATCCCGTATTAAGCCATAGTGTCTAGCAACCATCGTTGCTCGTTTGTTCAAAACTGACAAAGGAACGCTGTACTAGTTTCAAACTTATTAGCTATCGTCAGCAACGTATACCTTCCTGCCAGATTGTTGAACGTATATACTTACCTTATGCATATTAAACGGCTGAGTAGCCCAATTTGCATATCGTGTGGGTTAATCGGCCGGCTGCACCGAAAACGATAAACGGAAAAAAATGAAACGAAATTTCATTTCCCACTCTTAGTACGGCTGTTATTTAAATATAAGTATGTACACGTACATACATTAATGTATACAGGCGTACAGTAGTATGTATATATATATACATACATGCACACATATATATATGTGCGTATGGATTCACCGAACATTTATTACAATGCTCGGTGTGTTTGTAAACAAACATCCCGTATTAAGCCGTAGTGTCTAGCAACAATCGTTGCTCGTTTGTTCAACACTGACAAAGGAAATTTATTTCCTCGTTCACTTTGATTATCTTCACTATCACTATGTATAATCCTTCTTTCTTCTTCTCTCTTTCTCCTTCCTTTTCTTCTCTCTCCCTTACATATCCTCGTTTCCAACACTTTAATTTAAATAAACCATTATCTTTTCAATTTTTCGGACACTCATTTGCATACTCACTCATAACTTTGTATTACCCTCAATAAAATATTATCTCCACTATCCAGGAAGCTCCAACCGTTAAGGTTGTCTTTTTTCCGGGTATGTCAATATTTATTTATAAAACAAATCTGTATTTTATCTGATCAAAGCGCACCATAATTTGCTTTGGTTGCCCTTGAAATATATATATAATAAAATAAATATGGTTCTATAAATATAGTTTCCATTTATTAATATATTGTATATATATATATATATATATATATATATATATATATATATATATATATATATATACTAACATTAAAGCCCGGCGTTGCTCGGGGTCAGTAAGTTACCAAAGTTAGGTTGCACCACCCATTTTATGGCAGCACTTTTTTTGTGTGCCAGGCACTGGGTGAATGAATTGCAGACCTAGACTGCCGAAGCAGGAGTTGCGCCAGCAGTGACAGTTATAGTTTCGCCTATGGATATTATCTCTGTGCAAAGAAGTGTTGAAATTTATTGTTTCACAGTACTTGCTAAACACGCGCGTAGGCGATGCCAAGCCGAACAACAGAGCTACGATGGAGTTGTTCTGCATGGTTGTCTAAAGTGTTTTCTAAATTTAAGACAGTAGGGAGGTGTGTGATATGGGGGAGAGTTAGCTACTGGTTCTAGCAGGTTTAGTGACCTCATAGAGGATATTATTGTGTATAGTAAATAAACTGATACTTCTTTATTCCACGTTCGTTGAGAGATGTTTTAAAATAGATTTATTGCTATTTTTTTTGTTGTTGAATTAATTTATCTGTTGCTTTTGAATAATTGTTGTTTGATATGAAATGTAATAAGTTCTCTTCGTTATCATTGAAGTAAATAAATGTCTGACCGTTCCGCACTCAAAAACAAACGTTCTCTCTCACTCTCTTCTCTCTCTCTCTCTCCTGCATTTCTTTCTCTCTTCTTTCTTCCTAGTTCTTAAAGGAAGTATATAGAGCGTAAATATACCTAAGTGAAAGAAGAAGTGAAAGAAGAAATAAGATTAACGTGGAAGAATACTATTCAGAATGTAGGGTTCATTATATTGTGATTATAATATTTATGATGATAAGTTGAAAATTAAATATTCAAAAATATTATTTAAAATTAAAAATCAAAATTAAAGATTAAAATTTACTTTAATATTAAAAAATTTATTTAATATTAATATTAAAATAAAAAAAATAAAAATTAAATTAAAACAAGTATTTATATTATATTAAGATGTATTAGTAATAATATATTGGTTTAGATGTGTATGTTATGGATTATAAATGATTTAAATGTATAGTATTTTAGATTGGAGAAAATCTAGTATGGTTTATTTGATTAAAGTAAGTTTGGCAAAATTATATTTATTAATAGTTGTAAGTCAAAAGTTAAACATCCAAATAATTACAAATTTATGAAAATTTACGAGAGTTTACAAAGGAATATTTACTTAATTAGATTATAAAAAGAGTAAGGAAGTATAAAGGAAGTTAGAAGTGATTTTTTAAGAACTCAAATAACTCCAAGGATACATAAAAAAACCTTTTAAAAAAAATCTTTTTTTTTAATTTTTATGAGAAGTGATAAATGCTATAAAGTTAAAAAATTTATCTTAAGAATATAATTTTAAAAAAAGCCATAGGTTATTCCACATATATATAAAAACCATACGTTATTCCACATATATATAAATATTTGGATATATATTAAAAATGTTTGAAGATATGAAAATAATGGTTTTTCCATATCTTTCAACGGAACTTTCAAATGTTTTACCAAGAATTTTCTAAAACATTCAGAAAGTCTTTCAAGGAAAATTTTTTAGAATTTTTCTTAAAAGAATTTCAAGTAGTCATATAAAAAGGTTATAATCTATTGATAATTGTAATAATATAAAGTATATTTATGAAGTAGAGATAATAAATAGTAAATTATATATATATATGAATCATACATAGATATAATCTGAGGGATGAAGTTGTAGGTGGTTGGATATAGAAAACGTTATGTAAAGGAGATTAACCATATATTACATTTTATATATGTATCTAAAAGTTGAGTTTAAACGATGTTTACAAGAACTAAATAAATTATTACGCAAATTAATAGAGTTCTTACTTTTTAGTATAAAGAATATTTCTTCAACGCAAAGGGAGCTAAATTTGGATAGAGCTGTGTATGATGGAGCTTAGGAGATAATTTCCCAAAGATAAAGAATAGTTAATATTCTTTGATTTTAAGTTCCATAATAAGTTGGTCAAATAAACTATACTAGATTTTCTCCAATGTAAAATACTATACATTTAAATAATTTATAATCCATACCATACCCTTCTAAACCAATATATTATTACTAATACATCTTAATATAATATAAATACTTCTGTTTTAATTTTAATTTTTAATTTTTAATTTTAATATTAATATTAAATAACATTTTTAATATTAAAGTAAATTTTAATCTTTAATTTTGATTTTTAATTTTAAATAATATTTTTAAATATTTAATTTTCAACTTATCATTATAAATATTATAATCACAACATAATGAACCCTACATTCTGAATATTGTTCCTCCACGTTAATCTTATTTCTTCTTTCACGTCTTTTTTCACATAGGTATATTTACGTTCTGTATATTCTTCCATTAACATTTATTTCCTCGTTCACTTTGATTATCTTCACTATCACTACGTATAATCCTTCTTTCTTTCTTTTTCTATCTTTCTCCTTCCTTTTCTTCTCTCTCCCTTACATATCCTCTTCTTCCAACAGTTTAATTTTTAAAAAACCATTATCTTTTCAATTTTTCGGACACTCATTTGCATACTCACTCATAACTTTGTATTACCCCCAATAAAATATTATCTCCACTATTCAAGAAGCTCCAACCGTTAAGGTTGTCTTTTTCCGGGTATGTCAATATTTATTTATAAAACAAATCTGTATTTTATCTGATGAAAGCGCACCATAATTTGCCTTGGTTGCCCTTGAAATATGTGTAATAAAATAAATATGGTTTTATAAATATAGTTTCAATTTATTAATATATTGTGTATTTAATCCACTATACTGTTGAGTG
>OZ024740.1:257939477-257959477 GCA_964016885.1 Eledone cirrhosa | reverse complement strand
CGTGGCATAAACAAAAACAATATATCAAAGATATAGAGTCCCTGCGAGGTCTGCCGACTTATCAAGAGGATACCTCATTTTACTAGTCTCAAGAACGCGTCTACACGACGTGAGAAAGAATCCCAAAAGGCGGAGGGGGAGATAGTCACGCGATATAACGGTCGAGAAACAGAGCTAAGCCTCTTATAACCACGAAGAAAATACCACGGAGGCGGAGGGGGTATTCATATCGAGGCCGTAGAAGAGGTAGTGAAGAAGGCGAGAAGTATGAGTAATGGAAGCTTTCCAGTTGTCCCCACACTTCAAAGATTGCTCGACCAGAGGGAGTTATTAATATATTTAGAAACACACAGATACATGCGGACACACACATATATACATGAATGCATCCGCACCCAACTGTGAGTTAAGGGTGCCAACTTCACCGATGTTGCTCAATGAATGACTGGGACAGACCAATTCAGTTTGAACCAGACTGAACCAGTATCAGAGTTAAAAATACATTATGAAGAGAGAAGAAACATTTAGATATAATTAGTAATAAAATGTATCATACCTAAACTGCCCCTAAATTCCTCGACTACGTAGTTTCGTGGCATAAACAAAAACAATATATCAAAGATATAGAGTCCCTGCGAGGTCTGCCGACTTATCAAGAGGATACCTCATTTTACTAGTCTCAAGAACGCGTCTACACGACGTGAGAAAGAATCCCAAAAGGCGGAGGGGGAGATAGTCACGCGATATAACGGTCGAGAAACAGAGCTAAGCCTCTTATAACCACGAAGAAAATACCACGGAGGCGGAGGGGGTATTCATATCGAGGCCGTAGAAGAGGTAGTGAAGAAGGCGAGAAGTATGAGTAATGGAAGCTTTCCAGTTGTCCCCACACTTCAAAGATTGCTCGACCAGAGGGAGTTATTAATATATTTAGAAACACACAGATACATGCGGACACACACATATATACATGAATGCATCCGCACCCAACTGTGAGTTAAGGGTGCCAACTTCACCGATGTTGCTCAATGAATGACTGGGACAGACCAATTCAGTTTGAACCAGACTGAACCAGTATCAGAGTTAAAAATACATTATGAAGAGAGAAGAAACATTTAGATATAATTAGTAATAAAATGTATCATACCTAAACTGCCCCTAAATTCCTCGACTACGTAGTTTCGTGGCATAAACAAAAACAATATATCAAAGATATAGAGTCCCTGCGAGGTCTGCCGACTTATCAAGAGGATACCTCATTTTACTAGTCTCAAGAACGCGTCTACACGACGTGAGAAAGAATCCCAAAAGGCGGAGGGGGAGATAGTCACGCGATATAACGGTCGAGAAACAGAGCTAAGCCTCTTATAACCACGAAGAAAATACCACGGAGGCGGAGGGGGTATTCATATCGAGGCCGTAGAAGAGGTAGTGAAGAAGGCGAGAAGTATGAGTAATGGAAGCTTTCCAGTTGTCCCCACACTTCAAAGATTGCTCGACCAGAGGGAGTTATTAATATATTTAGAAACACACAGATACATGCGGACACACACATATATACATGAATGCATCCGCACCCAACTGTGAGTTAAGGGTGCCAACTTCACCGATGTTGCTCAATGAATGACTGGGACAGACCAATTCAGTTTGAACCAGACTGAACCAGTATCAGAGTTAAAAATACATTATGAAGAGAGAAGAAACATTTAGATATAATTAGTAATAAAATGTATCATACCTAAACTGCCCCTAAATTCCTCGACTACGTAGTTTCGTGGCATAAACAAAAACAATATATCAAAGATATAGAGTCCCTGCGAGGTCTGCCGACTTATCAAGAGGATACCTCATTTTACTAGTCTCAAGAACGCGTCTACACGACGTGAGAAAGAATCCCAAAAGGCGGAGGGGGAGATAGTCACGCGATATAACGGTCGAGAAACAGAGCTAAGCCTCTTATAACCACGAAGAAAATACCACGGAGGCGGAGGGGGTATTCATATCGAGGCCGTAGAAGAGGTAGTGAAGAAGGCGAGAAGTATGAGTAATGGAAGCTTTCCAGTTGTCCCCACACTTCAAAGATTGCTCGACCAGAGGGAGTTATTAATATATTTAGAAACACACAGATACATGCGGACACACACATATATACATGAATGCATCCGCACCCAACTGTGAGTTAAGGGTGCCAACTTCACCGATGTTGCTCAATGAATGACTGGGACAGACCAATTCAGTTTGAACCAGACTGAACCAGTATCAGAGTTAAAAATACATTATGAAGAGAGAAGAAACATTTAGATATAATTAGTAATAAAATGTATCATACCTAAACTGCCCCTAAATTCCTCGACTACGTAGTTTCGTGGCATAAACAAAAACAATATATCAAAGATATAGAGTCCCTGCGAGGTCTGCCGACTTATCAAGAGGATACCTCATTTTACTAGTCTCAAGAACGCGTCTACACGACGTGAGAAAGAATCCCAAAAGGCGGAGGGGGAGATAGTCACGCGATATAACGGTCGAGAAACAGAGCTAAGCCTCTTATAACCACGAAGAAAATACCACGGAGGCGGAGGGGGTATTCATATCGAGGCCGTAGAAGAGGTAGTGAAGAAGGCGAGAAGTATGAGTAATGGAAGCTTTCCAGTTGTCCCCACACTTCAAAGATTGCTCGACCAGAGGGAGTTATTAATATATTTAGAAACACACAGATACATGCGGACACACACATATATACATGAATGCATCCGCACCCAACTGTGAGTTAAGGGTGCCAACTTCACCGATGTTGCTCAATGAATGACTGGGACAGACCAATTCAGTTTGAACCAGACTGAACCAGTATCAGAGTTAAAAATACATTATGAAGAGAGACACAGTTGGGTGCGGATGCATTCATGTATATATGTGTGTGTCCGCATGTATCTGTGTGTTTCTAAATATATATATATATATATATATATATATATTTAAAAGAATAGAGGTGTAACACACGAGTTATGATATATTAGTAAACGCAAAAGAAAATGCTGACAAATTGTTCCCAATGAAAAATAGTTTAATTAGGAATAAGTAAAAATTAATAATATTATTGGTTAGTATTCAGTTTTGGTTTTAAGTTTTACCGGTTGGGCATTTCTAATGCTTTTCAAAAATAATTTTGAGATAGAGCGCCCGTTATGTTTGCTCTAATATATATATATAATATATATATATATATATATATATATATATATATATATATATATATATATATATATATATATATATATATATATATACTCACATACACACAGATATATACAGGCACACGCCAACACACACATATAAGAATAAATATACACTCACAATTACATACATACCAATAAACATATAGATAAGGTCTGATTCCTAGGTATGTCACTATTTATAAAACAAACTTTGTATTTTATCTGATGAGGGCGTACCAAAGCTTTGAACGCTTGAAATATAATAAAATAAATATAGTTTAAAAATGAAACGAAATTTCATTTCTCACTCTTAGTACGGTATATACGTACATACTTATATTTAAGTAACAGCCGTACTAAGAGTGAGAAATGAAATTTCGTTTCATTTTTTTCCGTTTATCGTTTCCGGTGCGCCCGGCTGATTAACTCACTCGATATGCAAACGAGGCTGCTCAGCCGTTAATATGCATAAGGAAAGTATATACTTTCAGACGTTCAATCATCTGGCAGGAAGATATACGGTGCTGACGATAGCTAATAAGCTTGAAACTAGTACATCGTTCCTTTGTCAGTGTTGAACAAAAGGGCCACGATGGTTGCTAGACACTGTACGCCTTAATTGGGGATGTTTGTTTACAAACACACCGAGCATTATAATAAATGTTCGGTGAATCCATACGTACATATATATGTGTGCATGTATGTATATATATATATACATACTACTGTACGTCTGTATACATATATGTATGTACGTATACACACTTATTTATAAATATATATATATATATATATATATATATATATATATATATATATATATATTTATATATATATATATATATATACGTACAAGGACATATATACAAACATAGGCACACATATATGCATACATACACATATACATGCATATATATATATACACTCACACACATATACAATTGTGTATATACAGCTACATACATATCCACGAATATATATGTATATATATATATATATATATATGTATATAGACATACATATATATATACATATATATATAATATATATATATATACATATATACATACACACAATATCCGTACATACACGCACACACGCACACACACACACACAACACACACACATAAATATATATATATATATATATATATACACTCATATACAGATACATACACATATATACACCATTATAAAAGTAAAATATACACACACATACAATATAAGAACAAAAAAATACACACACATATATATGCTTATATGTATATATACATACAAATATATATATACACATATATATATATATATATATATATATATATATATATATATATATATATATATATATATATATATATATACACGCATACATAGACATGTAGGAACATATCTATGACAACCCATATATAATTACATAAATAAGTGAGAATACACATGTAACTATAAATAAATATATACAAAAATGTATATATACATAAACATATATTCATACATAACTATGAATATATTTGAAAAGTAGAAAAATATAATGGAATGTAAGTGTGTGTGTAGAAAGTGTATAACTAATAGGTAGAAAGAAGAAGGGATGATGTTAGTAATAGGGTATGGCAAATGATATGTGTATAAAGTGACTGTGTGAGTGTTATTGGTTGTAGATAAAGGTAAGGTTAAAAAGAAGGAAGAAGTGTTGAGGATCTCTAAAAAAAGGGGGTTAAGAAAGGTGGTCAAAAAGAAGGCGGTGGGTGTGTATGTATTAAAAGTTTGACAGAAAATGGGGGAGGGTATAAATAATTGTTTCTACTTTTTCCACAAGGTCATCAAATACCCAGTACATTACTGATACTTTATTTTATCGACCCCGTAAGGATGAAAGGCAAAGTTAACCTCGGCGGGATTTGAACTCAGACCGTAAAGGGACGTAAGTATGCTGGATGCATGGCGTCCGACTCTCTACCGATACTGCCAATCCACACCCGAGGGTATGGGTATAAATAATATAAACATGTGGGAAATAATTGTGTATAATGGTTTTGGTAAAAGATATGTGCTTATAAATCGATCTGGGTAAAATGTATGTATTCATAAAGTGATCTGATAGTGAGTTAAAAAAGGGGTGGACAGAATGAAGGTACTGGGTGTGTATGACAGAAAATGGTGGAGGGTATAAACAAAATAAATAAAATAAACAAGTGGGAGATGATTGTGTATAATGGTTGTGGTTAAAAGTATGTGTTTATTCAGCCTCGCTTTCAATTGTTCTAGACTTTGTTTTGAAATCCATATCTCACATCCATTCTAAATAAATTTTCATTCTGCGAGTGATTTCAGATGTCTGTGTCAGGCTCGTCTGTCTTCGTGAAACCTTTGGTAAATGAAATAATTATCTTATGTTGTTCATTACATAACTATATATATATATGTGTGTGTGTGTGTGTGTGTGTGTGTGTGTGTGTGTGTGTGTGTGTGTGTGTGTGTGTGTGTGTGTGTGTGTGCGTGTATGACGATGTCGCGAAACTGGCGCACAGAACAGTATGGCCACTTTCGCCATTGAAATATATATCACAGCATTATTATTAAAGGAGGGTCGGACGCCATGCTTTCCAGCATAGTTACGTCCTCCCTTTACAGTCTGAGTTCAAATCCCGCCGAGGTTAACTTTGCCTTTCATCCTTACGGGTCGATAAAATAAAGTACCAGTAATGTACTGGGTAATTGATGGCCTTGTGCCAAAAGTAGAAACAATTATTATTAAAGGACTTGAACATCTGAAACTACTTAGCTTTTCCTTATTCTATATATATATATATATATATACTAGATGACCCATCCGGGTGGCGCCCAGCTACCATTGGCGTGTTCTACGGCATCCAGAAATATATATATATAGCTGACGTACCTAGCTTCGCTTGGATAACCAGACGATAATCCGTCTGTGTAGTATAGTATTACGGTTGAAAATATATAGTATAGTATAGTATAACTGTTGAAAACATATAGTATAGTATTACTGTTGAAAAATATAGTATAGTATAGTATAACTGTTGAAAACATATAGTATAGTATTACTGTTGAAAATATAGCGTATAGTATTACTGTTGAAAATATATAGTATAGTATTACTGTTTAATATATATAGTATAGTATTACTGTTGAAAATATATAGTATAGTATTACTGTTTAATATATATAGTATAGTATTACTGTTGAAAATATATAGTATAGTATTACTGTTTAATATATATAGTATAGTATTACTGTTGAAAATATATAGTATAGTATTACTGTTTAATATATATAGTATAGTATTACTGTTGAAAATATATAGTATAGTATTACTGTTTAATATATATAGTATAGTATTACTGTTGAAAATATATAGTATAGTATTACTGTTTAATATATATAGCATAGTATTACTGTTGAAAATATATAATATAGTATTACTGTAGAAACTATATCGTATAGTATTACTGTTTAATATATATAGTATTGTATTACTGTTAAAAATATATAGTATAATAATACTGTTGAAAATATATAGTAAGGTATTACTGTTGAAAATATATAGTACACTATTAATGTTGAAAATATGTAGTATAATAATTGTTTCTACGTTAAGCACAAGGCCAGCAATTACCCAGTGTATTACTGGTACTTTATTTTGTCGACCCCATAAGGATGAAAGGCAAAGTTAACCTCGGCGGGATTTGAACACAGAATGGCAAGGGCTGTAACTCTATGCGTCAAATCATGGCGTCCGACCCTCTACCAATACTGCCAATCCACCGTTATATACTATAATAATACTGTTGAAAATATATAGTACAGTATTACTGTTGAAAATATATAGTATAATATTACTGTTGAAAACATACAGTATAGTATTACTGTTGAAAATATATAGTATAATAATACCCTTGAAAATATAGAGTACTGTATTACTGTTAAAATATATAGTATAGTATTACTGTTGAAAATATATAGTATAGTATTACTGTTGAAAATATATAGTACACTATTACTGTTGAAAATATATAGTATAATAATGCTGTTAAAAATATATAGTACAGTATTACTGTTGAAAATATATAGTATAATAATACCGTTGAAAATATATAGTACAGTGTTACTGTTGAAAATATATAGTATAATAATACCGTTGAAAATATATAGTACATAGTACAGTCTTACTGTTAAAAATATATAGTATAGTATTACTGTTGAAAATATATAATATAGTGTAGTATTACTGTTGAAATTATATTGTATAGTATTACTGTTGAAAATATAGAGTATAGTAGAGTATTACTGTTGAAAATATATAGTACAGTATTACTATTAAAAATATATAGTATAGTATTACTGTTAAAAATATATAGTATAGTATTACTCTTGAAAATATATAGTATAGTATTACAGTTGAAAATATATAGTATAGTATTACTGTTGAAAATGTGTAGTACAGTACTACTGTTGAAAATATATAGTATAGTATTACTGTTGAAAATATATAGTACAGTTTTACTGTTGAGAATATGTACACGAATATATAATTATATATATATATAATTAATTAAAAGTTGGTTAGAAGCGAAGTCAATGCAGACAGGCAGCCCGATAGACAGATATTATAAGGGCACGACGTTATAGCTAAAAAGACAGACTAAGAAAAAGAGGGGAATGTCGTATTATATATATTATATATAATAAAGTACCAGTAATGTACTGGGATAAATGGTGGCCTTTACCAAAAGTAGAAACAATTATACTTCTTTTTTATACAACTGTAAATAACATGTTCATGTATATATATATACTTATAAAAGAATGCTGTCATAAAATGTCTTTTATTTATGATACTAACGCTATATATATATATATAGTAGAATAATCGAGAATCGGAATATCGGCCCACGAAATCACGATAAACAATATCCGATATATGTAGCAGAGGGCTCAATAATTTGGAAAAATCAGAGCTATAACTATCGTTAAAATACCAACACATAGAGATCATGCCTAAAATCACCCGTGCAGCCGAAAAAGAACGACCAGGAAGATTCGGGTCACTCAAATAAAATATCAATAAATTAATAAATTAAATGAATGTAAAAAAACTCACCCGGACCCGCTAGAAAGATGTTAAATCTAGCTTCTTGGGTTTCTGCAATTCCTTAATCCAATCACTATCAGCCCACATAAAAGATATATAAAACTTCTAGAGAAGAGATGAACGCGGAAAGGCTTCTTCAACGAGTATTTCGTTCTATAATACAGAGAGGACCCAAAGCCAAAAACGCACATGGTATTCAGCAAGGGAGGGAACCCCTATATTAGCGAAAGAATATATATATATATATATATACACTATATATATATATATATATACACACACTATATATACATATATACACACAGATAGCGAAGTCAATGTACAGAATGGTTTTCATAGTGCAGACAGCCAGACATACAGAGACATATAAGGGCATGACGTTATAGTTATGTATCTATCTAAAAAGATAAAGAGAGAGGAATGTCGTATAAGTGATCACTAACTGGAAGTGTTGACATTTGAACATTTTAAAGAAGTGAATATTTAAAGAAACAATAAAATATCTTTAAACTTTTAACGAAGTTTAGTAGACAAAAATACCATCACTTTCTTACTTGGATAAAGTTACATCTATGGTGCAAATTTAGTGCCGTTTGGTGAAAAGTTTGTTACATACATACGACCGTCAGTTTATTAATATATATATATATGTGTGTGTGTGTGTGTGTGTGTGTGTGTGTGTGTGTGTGTGTGTGTGTGTGTGTGTGTGTGTGTGTGTGTGTGTGTGTGTGTGTGTGTGTGTGTGTGTGTGTATGTGTGTGTGTGTGTGTGTGTGGGTGTGTGTGTGTGTGTGCGTGCGTGTGTGAGTGCGTGTGTGTGTGTGTTGGTGTGTGTGTATGTATATATATATATATATATATATATATGTGTGTATATGTATGTAAAAGTTAAAGAGGTATAACAACACAATCGGTACAGTATATGGAAGGAATATATTAGGTTAACGCTTGAAATAACAGGATGAGTGTCTTAAGGTTTCGGACGCTAGTCCTTCATCAGAAGAAATAATGAGGAATAAGATAGATTGAAGACACGGGCAGGTTGGAATTGGAAAAACATGTCTTAAGATAAAAATAATAGGTCCATTCATGCTGACATCTCTTGAGAATTTCAGCACAAGTACGTCGGTTGCGATGACTTTACCAAGCGCCTCGTCTAGTTTTCTAACTAGTTCACTCTCTGCTCTATCTTCCTCTATTGCTAACGCCTTACTAAAACTAATGGATTCTATTCAAATCGCGCTTTTCAGGGTGAACCACCATTTGTTGTTGACAACTGCCTCCTTCAACGCCCGCTTAACTAGTTCGCTAATCCGGTCTTTGTAGGCTTTGCGCGTTTTCAGCGGTGCGTTTAGCTACCTTTAGCCGTACCCCTTCCATTGCTTTACTTTACCGAACCCGTAAAGATGAAAGGCAGATTTGAACTCAGAACGTAAAGGGTCATAACTCCTATGCTCTAAAGCATGGTGTCTGACGCTCTGTGTGCTTGTTGTGTGTGTGTGTGTGTGTGTGTGTGTGTGTGTATGTGTGTGTGTGTGTCTGTGTGTACGTCTATGTGTGTGTGTAGAGAGAGAGAGATGATACCTTTAATACATGTGTATGTATTATCTATATATTTGAACACATGTGTATATATAAAACTCGACAAATACACCACATATACATACAGCCACACACACGCTTGTATATATATATATACATACATATACAACGATAGACATAAATGTATATGCATGTATGTAATTATTAGTACCTGCGTGTGTAGGTTTATTTGTGTATGTTGTCGGTGTGTATGTCGGTTATAAACAGTACAAAATTTCAATGTATAATACTCTGTTTTTAATTACCATAATTAAGACGCCAACGAATGTCATTATTTATAGAATTTATGATAAAATATAATAATAGAGTTTCCACCAGTGTTTTGGTTTTTTTTTACCATTACAGAAATAATGTCTTCCTCACTGGAACCAATCTTGTAATGAAGGAAATTTCTCAGAGTCTGCAAGTGGATGCGGTCAATTTTGAAATTGCTAGAAATAATACATATATTGTTAACATCTTCATCTCGTTTAACTAACTATATGTTTGTGAAATATGTTTGTAATTAGTCACACACAAACATACGCAAAAAACACACTAATAATTCAGATCTATGTTGCCTGAAAACCGCACGTGACGGGAAAACCCGAGTAATGATGGTGTATATCTTATAGCGATTTGGCTGATTCGTTAGAACGTCAAATAGAATGCATTTGTGGTATTCGTCTCGGCATTCTTCTCAGTGAGTTCAAATACCGTGGAGGTCAACTTAGTTCTTCACCCAGTCGAGGTCGATAAAAAACGTACCAGTCAAGTACTGGGGGTTTGTTCTTCCTATATATCTCTTTCTCACTTCCATTCTCTCATATCGCTTCCCTTCCCCGTAAGAAATGTTCTGTGTTCAAGTCTGAAGGGAAATGGGCTCCGCCACGTTTAGAAAATACCCTAGAAACGCCCTATGTCAAAATGGCACCCCTAAGTCTCCATCAAGAGTTCTGGACCATGCATATTGTTAGCTGCATACTAATATAAATTAACGCTATAGTATATAAAGCATATTCGTTCTTTCGCTTGCATCCAAACATATAAAGTTGATTATAAATGTACAAATAATTCATCGCCTGGTTTAACACTACCTACTGTAGGATTTGTTCTTTTGTAGGTCTTCAACTTGGGTTCCTGTTTGAGTATAACTTCCACCCTTCCTGCGAAAATGGCCTGAACAAATAATTGCAACATAAGCACTTTACGCCAGTACTTGACTGAACGCAATAAAGCGTCATTAATATATCATGTATTTTATTAGTGTAGATAAAAGGTGTTTTTCAACGACAGTAGTGTTGTAATTGTAAAGCGGCAAATAGGCCGAGCCGTTAGAACGTCAGATAGAATGCTGCTCCCTGTTCCCTGAGATCAAATCTCTTCGAGATAAACTTTGCCTTTCATCCATTCTAGGTCGATAAAAAATTACCAGTCTTGTACTGGAGTAGATTCTTCCTTTGTATCTCTTTCTCACTACCTCTCTATCCTTCTCTATGTTTCAAAGAAAAAATCTGTTATACTTAGATGTAGAGAGACGATGAGCAAAGCCAGGTTTTAAAATCTGCCCAAGAAACGCCGTATGTCACTACAACCCCGCCAGGAGTGTTGTAATTCGGGCTTTTGATACACGGGAACATTTAGATAATCTATAAATAAAATTTAGAAAGAGCTAACACTGCCAACTCACATCGTTTGTATTATTCCATTTATTCTCATCTGATAGACAGCTTTGCAGTAAGTTTTCCGTATCCTTAAACCCTAGATTCAAATACCGCAAACGTCAACTTTGCTTTCCTACCTCTGAAGGTCACTAAATAATATAATTGTCTAATCCTGGAATCGATTCATCCTCAAGGTCTCTTTCTCACTTCTTTCTTAGTTTACCGCCGCCTCGACTCTTCTTCTTCTTCTTCTTCTTCTTCTTCTTCTTCTTCTTCTTCTTCTTCTTCTTCTTCTTCTTCTCCCCCGCCTCCTTCTTCTTCTTCTTCTTCTTCTTCTTCTTCTTCTTCTTCTTCTTCTTCTTCTTCTTCTTCTTCTTCTTCTTCTTCTTCTTCTTCTTCTTCTTCTTCTTCTTCTTCTTCTTCTTCTTCTTCTTCTTTCCTCACTCTCTCTATTTCTATGGAGGTAATCGTCTATGTTCCGATCTGGAAATGGAGAGGCTCCACTAGGTTTAAACACCGTATGTATCGCTGGGACCCCTCCTACTCCATCAGCAATTAAGAGGCCATGGTTGAATGGATGCATCATTTCATTAGATTATTGCCACATTGATGCGCTAACTTTCTGGTATTTAATCGATCTTATCAATCCCAGTACATCAGTTTCTCCAATTGTCCGCTATTTCTAGCAGATAAAATGCCTATATATAGGCGACACGTTGTTACAATGTTCATGTGGACTGTTGGAGTGGTCTGGTTTTGTTGTTTTGTTGTTGTCATTCGTAATGTTTATGATGAATGATGATGACTGCGACGACGGAGATGATGAGGAGAAGCAGGAGGAAGATGACGACAAAAGTGATGATGATGATGATGATGATGATGATGATGATGATGTCGACGTTGACAATAATTGTTTCTATTTTAGGCACAAGGCCAGCAAATACCCTGTACATTACTGGTACTTTATTTTATCGACCCCGTAAGGTAGAAAGGCAAAGTTAACCTCGGCGGGATTTGAACTCAGATCATAAAGGGACGTAACTCTATGCTTCAAAGCATGGTGTCGGATGACGGTGAAAATCATAACGGTGATGATGAAAATGACGGTGAAGATGACGATGACCGCTGACCATAAAGGTGTGGATGTTGTTATGAGTATGATACTGCTGCTGTAGATGATTTTGATGAATATGATGTTGTTGATGATTTTCATCATCATGACCATCATGATCATGACTGTGATGAGGGCGTCGGAAGTGCAGGTGGTGATAATAGTGACGGGAGAGGGATGAGAAAGAGAGAGAGAGAGAGAGAAAGAGAGAGAGAGAGGGGAGAGAGGGGGAAAGGGGAATAGAGAAAGCGAGAGAGAAGGAGGGAGAGATTGAGAGAGATAAAGGGAGATAAAGGGGGAGAGAGAGGGAAATAAATAAAGAGAGAAGGTGAGAGAGGAAAATTGTGGTAAAACAGAATGATGGCGACTAAAAGCAGTGATAGGAATCATTTGATCAAGAGTTTTCATCTTAATCAGCCAGGTATAGCTCACACGTTTGCTTACCGTGTGTACAATTAAGAAACAGGTGTAAACGGGATGACGGTGTGAACCAAATAATTTTGGCTATTTCCCTGCTTATTTACTAGTCTTAGCGATATTGCTAAAAATAATTTCTTTTGTTGAATGTATGTTTAACGTGTGGTCTTAGCAAACGCTAGATTTATATCTTTCAATCTACTTAACTACCACCTTAATTACCTCCCTATTACCACCCTAATTACCTACCTACCTATCGATCGTTCTGTCTATCTATCTATCTATCTATCTATCTATCTATCTATCTATCTATCTATGTAAACTTCCCCCTTTGTATTTGTCCCCTTCTTTTGTGCCCCTGTGGCTAATAAAGAAATATATCTATCTATCTATCTATCTATCTATCTATCTATCTATCTATCTATCTATCTATCTATCTATCTATCTATCTATGTGTCTGTCTATTCATGCACCTATCTATCGATCTATTTGCATATGTGTTATCTCTCTGCCTGTCTGATTGCCTACGTACCTATATCTATTTCTCTTTTTCTTACTTAATACACACAAATGCACACACCAACACACAAATACTCTCTCTCTCTCTCTCTCTCTCTCTCTCTCTCTTTCTCTCACACACACACATACACACACAGCTATATACATACTTGTGAGAAAGAGTGAGAAATAGATAGGTAGATTGTTAGGTAAGCACTAAGAGAGAAAGAAAGAAAACTACTGACAACAATGTGAACTTTTCTCTTTATATATGTATGTAAAAACAATTTTTCCCCATATTGTTATTGATCTGATTAATATGCAATTTAATTGCATCATACACTTCCGTTGTGTGAAAAAGCGCACAAGCTGAGTCCGGTACATATAATGCGGAAATTCCTAATATGTAAATAAATGTTTTGATGTTATTTCGGAGAGGGAATCCCTTTAGCATTTTCTACTGTTTCTTTTCCTTTTTTACTACATATATATATATATATATATATATATATATATATATATATATATAATATTAGGTATAAATCGAAGTTGTACCTGCTACATAGCAGTTACTATTCAAGTTGTTTGAAGCAATCACAAAGCACTCGATAGAAAATGATGATTGATGTTAAACCAATGATATAATTTATGGAGAAAAACTCTGCATTTCAGTTCAGTATTACTCAATGCAAAATATAATGCATGAAAAATTGGAAATCATTATTATTTGTAATATATCAAATCAAAATTACATTATTAAATCTTATACTTATTTTGTTTCTTGTAAATAATTTTTTTCAAAATATAAATTCAATACTTTTGTGAATAGGCATCATATCTTGTTATTTACCGTATGGTTTGATTTTAAATAAATCGAAGGGAAAAAAAATTCAACGGGGGTTTGTGTCCCCGGGAACCCTTTGATTAACCCCATCAGAGTGTCTTAATATTATTGAAATTTGCTGAAATTTTGTGAATAGGCATCATATCTTGTCAGTTACTTATGGTTTAAATTTCATATAAATCGAAGGGAAAAGATATTCAGTGCCGGTTTGTACCCCTGTGGAACCCTTTAATTAGCCAAGTAACCTGGGCAATGTAGTTTCAGAATATATATGGTTATGGGGGTCTATCTCCAAAACCATAGGAGTAGTTCTTGAACAAACAAGCAGACAGGAATACAACTTTATATATATAGATATATAAAGAGAGAGAGAGAGGGAGAGAGAGAGAGAGAGAGAGAGAGAGAGAGAGAGAGAGAGAGAGAGAGAGAGAGAGAGAGAGAGAGAGCGAGGGATGGAGGGAGGGAGGGAGAGAGAAGTGGGATTTAAGATGATAGATATAGCTATAAAGATTGATATAGATAGATAAATATCTTTCTTTATTTGCCGCAGGGGCGTACACAAATGGGACATTATAAGACATGATGGCGGGGGTTTTACATAAAATCTTTAACAATGATAAATAACAATAAACTATATAAAAATAAAACAATTGAAATCCGCATTAGTGGAGAGGGCGGGGGGGGGGGGTAACGCTACTGCGGCGTTGTTTTACACCCCGTGGACAGAACAACCGTCAACACCAGGAACACGTTTTGTAGGTGTTCCCGTCTTCACTCGGGTCATTTTCGCCACATTCACCCACCTTTCAGCTAATTTACTGGGGTGTAGCACCCCTCTCTCCACTCTCATCTTCCTTCTGAAGTGGCACTTAAAGAAAGGGATGAGTTGTTGTCCGGAGAGAAAGGTGCTTTCCCTCAGTCCTTTTAACCTCGTCCACAATGTTACCTCTTTCGCCATAGCCACCAGACAAGGAAGGGCCCTCTCCTTCATTCTTAAATGAAGGTGGCGTGGTGATCCTCACGATGGAGCTGGCTGACAACTGGATGCGTCCCACAGGTGACATTAGCTGTTCGACATAATTCCACAGGTCGGTCACCCCTGGGTACCGAACAATTGCGCGCAGAACGCTTTCGGTGTCCTACTCGCATCTTGGACAGGTTATTTTGGCAGGATCTCTGCCAGGGCGTCCGTGCTTGTAGAGTTTGTCTCGAACTGGTAGAGTTCCTCGGTAGCACTGCCAGGCCAGACACCTCTGGAAGTTATCCATAGGCACTGGACGGAAAGTCCTCCCGAACAGACTGGTCAGTTCGTCTTCCTCGATGCCTAGAGTTTCACAGAGAATGTCGTCACACTTATCCACCACTAATCCCCTATAGAATGTCGAAGTGGAGTCTCTGCTGATTGCCGGTTCCGCTTGGTAGAGGGCTGTGAGCGCCTGAATGCACTCGAGGTGCCAGGCGCCCATTTTCGGTCTTCGCTTGACCCAGGACTGCAGCTCTGTTAGTGAGACGAGTTGTGGAAGAGGTCGTCTCACAAACGACAGCCACACCGGTTCACCGGTCAGGAATACCTGGAGATGGCGTAGCCTCAGCGCGTGTTTGCGTGTATGCCACGGCATACCCAGCCCTCCGTTAGAAGGGTGTTGACAGCAGATGGATCTCCTCACCAATGGCGCCTGTTTCTTCCAGAGGAACTTGAAGAGTAGGCTTCCATTTTGGTGAGGTATTCGCGGAGACAAGGCACGATTGTCAAGCGATAGTAGATGACGGACGCTATGTAAGTGTTAGCCACCTCCGCTCGACCTTTCAAGGAGAGTTTGCACTCAGCCCACTTCTGGGTGAGTCCAAACCACTTCGCCGTGACAGTTCTTGTCCACCTGGAGGTCTGGACCAAACCAGACCCCGAGCAATTTCACCGGTCCTTCTGTCCAGCGTCCAATGACACTGTCGGAAGGCATGGGTTTGCCTCTCCATGTGCCGAGTTGCAAACCGACGGACTTGTTTGGGTTTAGTCTTGCTCCTGTCAATGTTTCGTATCCCTGTAATAGGTTGCCGATTACCCCGACTTTCGAGGTTTTCGACACCATTACTGTTATGTCGTCAGCACAGGCCGACGCTGCTTTCCGCAGTCCTCGTTCGAGTGATATGCCCTGTGACAGCTCCAGCTCCCGCAGTAATGGCTCAAGAGTTAGTACATACAGAATGGAGGAGAGAGGGAACCCTTGACGGATGGAACGCATGATTTGGAATGGCTCCGATAGGTAGCCATTCATCTTGACTGCCCAGCAGATGCTGTTGTGCATGGCAGCAATCCAGCCTCTGAAGACGGGACCGAAGCCGGCCGCCTTGACAACCGCTTCAAAGTATTGATGGTCGACCTTATCAAATGTTTTAGACTGATATAAATTGATAAGAAGCCGACCGAAGCCAAGTTTACGCCCTACTCTCTCTATGATGTATCGCATAAGGTGGAGGTTGTCGTGTATGGACCTGGTCGGGATTGCACACGTTTGCGCTTCCCCTACCAGGTTCTCGACAATAAGCGCCAGCCTCGCTGCTAATACTTTGGCCAAAATCTTTAACTCTGTGTTGAGCAGAGTTATGGGCCTGAATTGCTTATCTCATCCTCCTTGTTCTCAACTTTCCTGATCAGCGTTACTACACCTCTACCTACAGAACTGGGAATCCTTCCGTTCTGCTACCAGTTGCAGTAGACCGCTCCGAGGACGCCAGAGAGCAAGTCTGGCATGCCTATGTAAAACTCATAGGATAGACTATCTAAACCGGGTGATTTGCGTTTCCCACAGCGGCCTAGGGCATCTTCTATTTCGCCCGCTGTGATCGGCCTTTCGCAGCTCTCCGCATACGTGCTCGAGAGTCGTGATACGCCGTCGAGGTAGGAGCTGAAGTCCATCACCTCCTTGACGTACCGCTTAGGCCGAACAGTTGTGCAAAATACTGCTGCAAGGCCGTGCACATCTTCTTGGATTCAAGTAGAATGCGTCCATCTTTGTCTAGCAAGGACCGAATTGTGGATTTGTTGCCACTTTTCGCCTCTGCCACTTGGGCCCAGCTAACAGCTATGGCTCCCTCGTTGCTTACAACACGTGTTCTACTTCTGACAATACAACCTTCGTGTTTCACGTTGAAGAACTGGTCTAGTGCCGTTCTCGCCGCTAGCACGTCAGCTGTACTGCCATTCCTAAGTGCCTATTTTAATTTAGCTACTAGTTCCTTTTCGGTTTTGTTTTTTTCTAAAGCTACTTCCTTGCCAATTGCTATCGATTGTATTCTAATTGCTCTGTTGAGAGAGCCCCACCACCTGTTGTTGACGATCGCCCCCATCAACTGGTACTTAACTAAGGTACTAATCCGTTTATTGTAGGCATTACGCGCCGGAAGCGATGTGTTTAGCTTCCAGTATCCGGTTCCCTGTCTATGTGTTCTATCAAGGTTGACTACGCAGGTGACTAATTTGTGGTCTGAATAGGCAACCATGTGCATTTGTGGACAGATTAATTTTTTCTTATCTGTCTGTCTAGTTAAAAATCTGTCTAAATGCGATCTAGAAGACCCAGTGCGGTTGATCCACGTCCACAGTGGTACACTTGGGAAGTCTAGTCGATTTCTATCAGCCAGTTGGAATTGGCTGATGAGATTTTTTGAGGCTATTACACCCCCCTCTATTATCACAAGCTCCTACATAGTCCCAACGTGCATCAACAATGCCATTCCGTCCCCCGCAAATACTAAGGAGCGAGACGTTCCCAGGAATGGCTCCAGACGCCTGAAGAACTCTGGTCGCGATGTCCCAGTCGGGGCATATACCGCCACCAGTCTGAAAGCTCCACCTTCACTACCATTCACGTTCAAGACCACCAAGTTGCCCTCCGTATCCAACTGAATCGTTTGTGCTTTGAGATCCAAGTTTTTTCGAAACAGAACAGCAACTCCCCCTCCACCTCCTGGCTGAAAGAGGGATGCGTAGATCTCAAAGTCATCGAACATAGGGTTAGCTGCTGCTTGTTGTGAAACCTGGACTCGATGATGGCTATCACATCTATACAATTTGACCTGAGATCATTTAAATCAGAAGGCTTGGTTAGCCTCAAGCAGCGCACAAGGGATGGTGAGGTAGTATGTCTAGCCACGGATAAGTCTGGTAGGATGTCAATAGACAGCATGCCGAACTACATCAAGGCTATGCAACCCACATCACCAACACGAGCGAAATTGCACAGCAGATACATGATGGGAGAGAGAAAATCCTCAAAGCTCACATGATGATGTGGGCCGACATCATAAAGCCAAGCAGACGCTCTGCCAACAACTTCCAGGCGTCCAACAATGGCATACCACCCTTGTATGGGCTCCGCAAAGACCACAAGACAGTCGACAACCCGACAACAGGACCACCAACAAGACCTGTATGCGGAACAAATATAGCTAGCAACTACAGGATCTCCTACTTCCTCTCAATGGTTATACGTCCCATAATCAAGATGTTCCCAGATGTATGTGACAGTACAGAGGACCTTCTCGGCAGAATCAGTGAGTGCAACAAAAACAGGAACCTATCCAACTGCATAATAGGCAGTATGGATGTGGTATCACATGTATCCATCCATTAACATTGATTTTGCTGTGGAAAAATGTGTGGAGATTATCATTGAGAGTAAGGTGGAGTTCTGCGACGTCGACACAGACGAACTGGGCCTCCTACTTAGACTTACCTACGACACTGATTCCTAGACAGCTATGACTTTAGACGTTTCTGCCCCAGTAGACCCATAAGACGTAGACATCCCACCATAGCCTCAATGGCAAAAAGGTCTCCCATGGGAAGGTGGATTGGGTGGACAAAATCTATACGGACTCCCCAAAACAATGATCAGGTAAGAAAAATGGTCGCACATGCAATAGGGGCTAGTATCAAAACGACCCTAAAGGGCCACATATTCATGTTCAACGAGAAGATCTACAGCCAAAATGAGGGAGCAGCCATTGGCGTCAGCAAAGCTGGTGACGTTGCCAAACTTTTTATGGTATGGTGGCAAAGGAGACTCAAAGATCTCCTTGATGAGAGTTCCATACACCTCATCATGTAGTCTCGTTACGTAAACGACATCAATATAGTAATAAGGACATCCCCACAAGGGAGCACTAACAAGTTTGATTTAGAACGTAGCACAATGGAAAGCATCCAGCAGATAGCTAATTCCATACACCAGAGTATAACTGCAACTATCGACTTCCCTTCCAAACACCCTAACAATAGACTACCTGTATTAGACACGGAACTCTGGATTAACACTATAGACGAGAGAGCCCAAATTCTCCACTCACACTATGCTAAAGCCATGGCCTCCAAATACCTGATACTCAAAAACTCAGCAATGTCCAGTAGGGCTAAGTTTAATATTCTGATCGCAGACTTGGTACGAGTGATGAAGAATGTGTCCCGCATGTGCGACCCCACAGAAATGGAAAGATACACCCAACACTTCATCAACCACATGCAGTTCTCTGGCTACAACCAAAGAGACAGAATCAGAGTA
>OZ024740.1:257899477-257934477 GCA_964016885.1 Eledone cirrhosa | reverse complement strand
ATTTATAATTAACTCCGAATTCGCACCACCAACTACACAAACGAAGATGGGTGAACAGCACAGCGTTGAGTACTCTTCACAATATTACACCAGGATTGACCATACGGAATGACCAGTTCTATCCAGTGGTGAACCAACAAACCTTAAGATATATATATATATATACATATATATATATATATATATATATATATATATAAATATATATATATATATATATATATATATATATATATATATATTAATATATGCATATATTAATATATATATATGTATACATATATATATATACTAATACACACACGCACTCAAACTAACATACGCACACATTATATATATATATATATATACAATATTAAATAAATGGAAAACTATATTTATAAAACCATATTTATTTCATTATATATATTTCGGGGATATCATATTAACAATATGCTATGCCTTCATCAGACAAAATACAATATAAACAGTTTTATAGATAAATATATTCGACATACCGTAATAAACATCAACTTCATTTGAAGAGGTTTACGCTAGCAGTGAAAATACAGAGAGAAAGAAAGAGAGAAAGAAAAGAGGGAAAAACGAAAGAAAGAAAGACAAAACGAAGAAAAGGAAGAAAAAGAAGAAAAAGAAAAAGAAGAAATGCATGGTACAAAATAGAGAGATGGAAAAATAGATAAAGTGAAGAGCTTCATGTAAAGAGACAGAAAGATATATATATAGAGAGAGAGGAAATAGAGATAGATACATATATATATATAGAAAATTAGGTTGTGGGAGGTCATTTTGAGTAAGTGTATCAATGATACATTTATTTATTTATTTATTTATTTATTTATTTATTTATTTAGCTCAAGTATTAATGTAAGGGAGATATATAGAGAGATATAGAGAGATATAGAGAGAGAAAAAAATTTAAAAATATCCAGACATATTCGAGGCGTAGAAAACCCTATGTTTTAATGTATTAGTATTTATAAAACTTACACTACACTGTAAATATCAGTATTCCTGAATGAAACAAGTATTCACAATGTGTGAAAATTCATTATCTTATGTTTAGTTTTAAAAATTCACATGTCTATGTGACAGCTACAAATCTCAATGTGAATCCAACTGATTCACTCCGCAAACTCTAAGTTATCGGAAAACATTCTCAATGTGGTATAAAAATTTGAGCGTATTATTATTCTTGCGATTACTCTACAAGATTATCCATCAGCAGAAATAGAGAGCAGATTTCAATATACTAATCGAAAATATATATTATATTATAAACAAAGATAACAATAATAATAATAATAAGTAAAAATATATAAAAATATAGAATAGAAAACTAAAAAAACTAAAAAAATATTACGAAAGAATATTACATAATAAAAATATTGCATATTAAAAATACTACGTATTAAAAAATATTACGTATTAAAGATTTACATATAAAAATTTACATATAAAAATATACATATAAAAATTTACATATAAAAATTTACATATAAAAATATATAAAAATATTAAAAAAATAAAATAAAATAAAAATAAAAATATTATAGAATACTACAATACTAAAAGAATAAAAGTAAAAATAAAAAAAAAATAAAAATAAAAATAAAAATTAAAAAAAAAAAAACAAAAAAAAAAAAACAACCCTTCAAAGTTAATTGACAATATATTGCCAAGTTCACTACAAGACAAAGCCAAAAATTATCTATCAAATCACATCTAGCAAAGAATATCGTAAAAAGATTATGATGTCCAATAATGTCTACATATGTTCCTATGTTTAATATAGAAGTTTATCTAGTGTAAGGTTAATTCAAAAAAATTTGGAGCATCGGCTTTTAGGGTAGCTTAATTTTTCATGAGGAATGTTTAGATAAAAATAAAAATAAATAAAATAATAAAATAAACAATAAAAAGAGTAAAACGAGGGAATCAAAGATTTAGGAATCAAAAGATTTATCGGCTAGTTCTCATATAAATATAAATCAAACTAAATATACTACATTTTAAATTTAAATTTATATTTAAACGTTGAGTTTAATCTATGTTTGCAACAACTGAATAAATTTGTCCGTAGGTTAAGGGAGTTTTTAGATTTTAGTATAAAGAATATCTCCTCTGCGCAGAGGTCACATGTCTCAGAGGATGAATTAAAAGGAATCCCTCTTGAGACTATATTCCAAGCCGTCGAATATCTAACGTTATCTAGCTTAAGTTGCCAGAGTACCCCTGATAGTGCCGTTGAAGATTTTTTATTTGGATCTGTGAAAGAATTCTTGTGGTTATTATAGCGAAGTTTAAATTCCGTCGATGCGGAACCGACGTAGTTAAAAGAATTAGAGTCAGTATTAACATTACAATTGTATACTATATTTTTAACTAAGCAGTTGTTATTTAACGGACATTTAGATCTATCTCTACAGTTACATTTGTTAACTTGTATATTATTTATGCTATTATCAGTAGGTTTTAAGTTCCTATTATTTATTCTATTAATATTTTGTGCTAAATTTTTGGTGGATGAGTAGGTTAATTTAATTGTATGCCTATTGAAGATTGAGTGATACCTATGTGTTCTAGGGAAGCGATTATCAAGAGCTTTGAAAAATAATTTAGCGATGTGGGTTTTAATGTTTAGTGAGAAAGGGGGGGCAAACCAAATTATGTTCCTAGTTCTATTTCTTTTTTGTCCTTTGGAATTATTGTAATGCTTTCTATTATAGTTGTTAATGTTGTTGCCGTAATTAAAAAAGTTGTTACTTTGTTTAGTTTGTCTATCATTATCTATGTATACAATCTTATCAGCATACCTTGCCCTAGCTAGTGCATCATTATAGTATTGGGCCTTTTCGTCAAAAATCTTTCTATTCGACGAGATCCTAGAGATACGTTTTTGGACTGAGTTTACTATAGTGTTTTTGACAGATCTGGGGGTGGTTAGAGTTAAAGTTGACATAGTTTAAGTTTATTTAATATTGTAAATATACTGCAAATATTTGTCGAGTGCTTTTATATCAGTTATAAATATTTACTAGTTGTAACCCAACAATTTTAAATATAACTTTACATGTATATATATATATATATATATATATATATATATATATATAAATGAAGAATTAGAAATAGAGGTTAGGAATATCCATCATCAGTTGTCTACTAGGCATCATAGGTATTTCTTCGCATTACAGACAATATACCTCCGCCTAGGGCGATACAATAACTAAAATAAATTATTGGGATAAAAAGAGTTGGGTGGAGAAATAGAAAGACATGTAAACAGACAAGAATGGTGAGGCAACGTAAAGAGAGGAAAAGATGAAAAAATCAAGTCAATAATTCATTTCGAACATAAGAACAGGCGAATATTGACGAGGAGAACCAAGACATATCTTAACCGTACTGATGTGAGAGAGAAGAAAGATCGCGTACAGTGTGGAACGATGGAGGAAGTGAGGGAGAGGGTGAGTAGCAGAGAGTGAGTGAGTGGAAGTGCGAGGAAGAGGCTAGCCGAGATAGGGTGACTAGCAGAGGGGATGAGTGAAAGTAAGAGGGAGACGGAGAGAGAAGGGGGAGAGAGAAAGAGGATAGCTGCAAGGGAAGAGAAAAAGACAGGTCACAGCAAAGGGGAAAGTATATATGAATAAAAAATGGTGAGCTGTGTTGTTGCACTTATGTCTTCATTTTTTATACATAAATGCAACAACACAGCTCGCCATTTTTGATTCATATATATATATATATATATATATATATATATATATGGACATATTATTTTTATCTAAAGACATTTTTTTCCAATTCCATCCTACCCGTCCCCTTAATCTATTTTATTTCTCATTCTTTCTTCTGATGAAGGACTAGCGGTCTGAAACGTTAAGACCCTCTTCCTGCTATATCAAGCGTTAACCTAATATATACCTTCCATATACTGTTCCGATTGTGTTGTTATTTCTGTTTAACCTTTACACACACACACACACACACACACACACACACACACACACACACACACACACACACACACACACACATACACACACACACACACGTACACACACACACACACACACACACACACACATATATATATATATATATATATATATATTAGAAAATGAGGTATTTTTTCCAAAAAAAAAAAAACACGAGTGAAAGTATAAGGAAAAAAGATGAAATCGAAAATGCAACTGAGTCTTTTTAAGAATATTTATTTGTTTCCTTTACCGGTTTCGTAGTTCCTGTGCTTTTCAAAAGTAGAATTGAGATGGAAAGTTTGTGGTTTTCTCTCATCTGGTTGGTGTTCGAATGTTACTTCTGTTTTATATGAAAAAAAATGGCTCGAAATGCTAGGTTTTTTTAGAAAAGTAATTTGGTTGGTTGATGACGGTCACGTGAATAAGTATAGTAAATTTCGCGCCAGTTCGTTTCACAAAGTTCTTAATATATTTCCCTTTAAAAAAAAAGGGGGGCGGGGGACTCAGATTGTTTTTTCATATATGAGTGAAATTTGTTGATGCACTCACGTGAATAAGCACATTAACTTTCGCACTTTCGCGCCAGCTCGTGTTTGAGGGTTCTTTTCACTTAAAAATGTGGCTCAAAAAGTTTTTTTATAAAGGTAATTTGATTGGTTATGACTGTCACGTGAATAAATACATTAAATTTCGCGTCCGTATTTGGGAATTCTTTGTAGCCATTTGGAGAATTTTGTGCCAAACAAAAGATAATGGTCAAGAAAAAAGGGATGGGGAGAATTGTCCTGGTTCATTGGGTAAAGAAAGTAGAGATATGTATTTTTATTTGTGTGCTGACGTGTGTGTGTAGAAAAATGATTCTATTAGTAGAAATGGGGAAGGGAGTTATGTGTGTGTGTGTATGGGTGTTATATGTCTGTGTGTATGTGTGTAGGAAAATGATTCCTTTAGTAGATGTAGGAGAGGGAGTTATGTGTGTGTAGGAGTGTGGTTAGCATGTTAAGGTGTTAGAGTATTAACGTATGTTAAGGTTTATTTACCCCTTGTTTTTATTTTCGAATATAGAAGGTGTTATGTGTGTGTGTGTATGTATGTGTCTAGTTGGATGGTTAGCATGTTATGGTATTAACATAATGTATATTAAACTATATTTAATGCTGGTCTATATTTTTGAATAAACACATTTTCCTTATTTATTCGTATTTGTTCTGTCGTATTGTCAGCGCAAAGATAAACTGGGAAGACTTGGAATTTGGGTGTCTTATCGCTTGCGCATATGTCTAGATGTGCACTAAATGGTATCTGTCTTGTGGTAGGGTCTCGTATCTGCTGGCGATGAATTGTCATTTTATTTCTGAGTGTGAGTTTAGTTTGCTCGATATAATCTTCATTGCATCCTTTACATTTAATGGCATAAAGTAAATTTTTTGATGTGCAAGTGAAGTGATTTTTTACAACAAAATTTTGTCCTGATTTAAATGTATACATGGTGCTTTCAATGAGGTGAGTGCAGATTCCACAATTAGAGCGGCCGCATTTGATTACAGTTGGTTATAGGTTTTTCGTAGGTAATTTGGCATTGATGAATAATATATTTATTGATTTCGGTTGTCTTTTGCTTTTGATTATTTTGTGTTTCAAGGGCATTTTTCATTCTTGGGTCTTGTTTCAATAGTGCGATGTTCTTGTGAATAATGTTGTATGCTTCCGCATTTCTTGGGTTGTGTGTTGAGGTATATGATAGAATATTGGGCGTACCGTGAATTTGTTTCTGCTTTCGTAATTCATTAATGCCTATTGCTTTAGCCCTTTCTATTCCATTATTTATTAGTAATGGTGGGTACTGTCTTTCGAGCAGAATTTCCTTAAATTCTTGAAGTCTTTTATTTCGCGTTTCATAATTGGAGACAATTATGCAAATTCTTCTTGCTAGGTTAAAAGGATGTTCGTCTTCGTGTGCTTTGGATGGTTGTTGGTGAATAGCAGGTATTCTTTGGAATTGATCTTGGCTGTATTCCATTGTGAATTGGATGTGGTTATTGATGCCGTTAATTAAATTTTTGAAATCATTTAGTTGGTCGAGTCTGTGAGAGCAAAGAATAAAGCAATCATCTCGTTTCAAATTCTCTGATAAATATTTGTGGAAGTTCAATCCGTATTTTGATTTGGAATGTTCATATATCTAGACTTCCAAGTATGCCATGACTACTGGAGCAACTTTTGTACCATCGCAATCCCCGATATTAGCTTGTAAGTAATTGCCATCGAAATAAAAAAAGTTGTTCTGTAAAATAAATTTTAATCCCCCGGTGATATATATATATATATATATATATATATATATATAAACGGAAAAAATGAAACGAAATTTCATTTCTAACTCTTAGTACGGCTCTTACTTAAATATAAGTATGTATAAGTACATACATATATGTATACAGACGTACAGTAGTATGTATATATATACATACATGCACACATATATATACGTAAGTATGGATTTATCGAATATTTATTATAATGCTCGGTGTGTTTGTAAACAAACATCCCGAATTAAGCCGTACAGTGTTTAGCAACCATCGCTGCCCTTTTGTTCAACACTGACAAAGGAACGATGTACTTATATTTAAATAACCGCCGTACTCAGAGTGAGAAATAAAATTTCGTTTCATTTTTTCCGTTTATTGTTTTCGGTGCGCCCAGCCGATTAACTCACTCGATATGCAAATTAGGCTGCTCAGCCGTTAATATGCATAAGGAAAGTATATACTTTCAGAGGTTCAATCATCTGGAAGGAAGGTATACGGTGCTGACGATAGCTAATAAGCTTGAAACTAGTACATCGTTCCTTTGTCAGTGTTGAGAAAAAGGGCAACGATGGTTGCTAAACACTGTACGGCTTAATTCGGGATGTTTGTTTACAAACACACCGAGCATTATAATAAATGTTCGGTAAATCCATATATATATGTGTGCCTGTATGTCTATATATGCATACTACTGTACGTCTGTATACATATATGTATGTACGTATACATACTCATATATATATATATATATATATATATATATATATATATATATATATATATATATATATATATATATATAGGAAAAGCGTCAGGACCCCGACGGGTGAGCTCCGGTCGTCTCGACAGCTAAATGAGAACTAAGCCAGCAGTATTAGGACAGCGGGAATCTAGCTGAATCTATCAAGGGATACAGTCCATATATGAAATCAAAACAAAAACAGCAGAAGTATCAAATCAAACAATCTTTAAAATTTTTTGTTTTTCTTGTCTGTCGCGGGGAATGGTCAATGATTTGGGGATGTCATGTACGTGGTTAAATTCGTTCATAGCGGTGGGGCGGTGGTGGCTGAACTGGCCTGTAGAACAAAGGAGAGGGAGTAATATGACTTTCTGACATGTGGGTGTCAAGCTATCGAGTACTCTTGTGCGTTACGGTCCACCTGGTTTCTTACCACACTTTCTTTGTTAACTAATACAGGCCTACTAAATATGCTCTCTCCACGTTTCCCTTCACTGCGCTGTATACACACATACACACCCTTATATTAACACACATTTGCCCATAGCTTCGTAATGCTTCCTGCACACACACTCTTTTACTTACATATACAAACACATTTCTTCTTAGCTTGCTACGGACACACACACAGGCTTACGCACGTGCACAAGTATAGCTCTTTTTACAAAACGTATTTTTCTTCATTTCAGGTAGACGCGCTCCATCATCCACTTTACATACACTAAACGCCAGCACCAACAGTTTTCCAAGAGATGTCAACATGAATGGATCTGTTATTTTTATCTAAAGACATTTGTTTCCAATTCTAACCCACCCAACCCCTCAATCTCTCTTATTTCTCATTCTTTCTTCTGATGAAGGACGCGCGTCCGAAACGTTAAGATCCTCTTCCTGTTACATCAAGCGTTAACCTAATATATCCCATTCATATACTGTACCGATTGTGTTGTTATTTCTGTTTACATACATGATGGCTGCCCCCTCGTTATCGAGTATTGCCATTGCACGATATACCATTATTAATAATGATTTATTAATTCTATCGTGCAATGCCTGTGCGTGAAGATATTTTTTAAAGTGACGAAAGACTGTGCACTGAGCCAATCCCACTCTCTGAGCGACAGTAACTATAACCCGAAAAGAAGACAAGATCCACATCATCGGTAACTACTGAGCCGCAGGCTATATATCGGAGTTGTCCCAGTTTCCTGAGTTGCCTTCTCCTAGAAGAATGCCCCGACAAAGGCTAGGGGTCCTTCACTCCCAGTGGTTTAACCGCGCGATCGGTTGTCCAGCCCGACCTTTTCGAAGTCTCCGCGCATATATGTACACGTGCACCCTGTGTATACACATGTACATATACATACAATTCCTCCATATTTACACACTTTTACACAGTTCTTCCGCCCTTTGTCAGGTTCTGTTTTTTGTCCTGCAGGGTGTCCAAAATCACCCTCCTCACCAAGTAAACTAGGTGAGGTTGCCGGTTTAGTCGCCGACGACGTGACCATGTGACAGGTTGTACTGGGTTACATGTTACCAGTTGCATCTAAGAGTGTCCCAACATACATACATACATACATATATATATATATATATATATATATATATATATATATATATATAAGAAATAGGATTTCTCTTCAAGCATAGCTTTATACGATATGCATAAATATTTCGTATCTCCAAGGAAATACGGTTTTAGGAAGCCGTAGCCATGCAAACACGGGGGGGGGGGGGGGGTCTAAGGCCCTCTGGTGATGTCCAGCAGAAGCAAGGGGGACAACCGTCTATGCATTTCAGGCTTAACTGGCCTTCGTCAGGACGGTCCCTCCTACCGCTTGCGACTGCTGGACTAGAAGACAGGCGAGAATATATACTTTTCTCGTCTGTGTAAATGAGGTGATTAATCTCATTTTCATATGAAGCTGCATAAGTTGGCTCAACTTATGATAAAAAAGAAATAGAATTTCGCTTCAAGTATAGCTATATACAATATGTATAAATATTTCGTATCTCCAAGGAAATACAGTTTATATATATATATATATATATATATATATATATATATATATATATATATATATATATATATATATATGTATATATATATATATATTTATATACATGTATATATTAATATATACATGTATATATTAATATAGAAGAGCTTCTACAGGACTTGAACTGTTTCATTCGTGAGAAATCATCAGGAAGCTGGCTGTCCAAGTAAGTGTGGTGATATTTATATCTTTTCTTTTATGTTTGTAGGAGAGGTTGGGGGGTTGGGATGGGTGGAGGTAATTGGTTGATGGATTTAAAGAAAAGGGAGTTCATTAAAAGCTAATTCTTTAGAGCTATAATATTAACAAAGGCAGAAAATATATGTATGCATATATATATATATATATATATATATATATATATATATATATATATATATATATATATATATATATATATATCGTTTTTGAATTTGTTTTGCAAGATTTCTCATATGGAAACTTGTGTTGAAACAGATATTGCTATACTTTGGGAGGGTCAAGCGACCAATGAGAACACATGTACCTGTTGGTTTTCTCTTTAATTTATGATAAATTTCCGCAATGCCCAGACAAATCACAGAGGCGACAAACATACACGACCCCAACCAAAATTATCAACATCACAACTAGTAATTAAGGACAAAGCGAATCAATACAGACACACAAAAACCAAACTAACAAACAAATCAGACACACACATACTGAACAAATAACCAAGTAGTGACAAGTAGATAAACACATAAGTAAATAAACAAAAGCACACACACACGCACGGATGTAACGCATGTGCAAACTAAGCACACAGCACACAACACACAAAAAGAAGGTGTAGGGCAGAACAAAAGAGAGACACAAAATATAAACCTAGTCACTGAGGAGGTCACGGAATGTGTGACGAAAGAGCTTTGACAATATATAAACAACCTTCCCGTTACTGAACCAACCAGCCAACCAACCGGAAATTTATAAAAATTGAAGTGGAAACCGACAGGCGCATGTGTTTTTATTGGCAGCATGACCCTCCCAAAATATATATATATATATATATATGCAAAGTTTTATTTAGATTGTTGGGTTACAACGAGTAAATATTTATAACTGATATAAAAGCACTCAACAAGTATTTGGAGTATATTTACGATATTAAATAAATGGAAACTATATTTATAAAACCATATTTATTTCATTATATATATTTCAGGGATATCATATTAAAAATATGCTATGCCTTCTTCAGACAAAATACAATATAAACAGTCTTATAAATAGATAGATTCGACGTACCTTTCAACTTCAACTTCCATTTGAAAAGTTGATTTGGTAGTGAAAAATATTAGGGACAGTTATAAAAAGAAAGAAAGAAAAACGAAGAAAAAGAAGAAATGCATGCAACTAAATAGAGAGAGATAGATATAGAGAGATAGATAGAGAGAAGAAATTCATGTAAAGAAATAGAGAGAGATATATAGAGAGAGGAAAAAATACAGAGGGAGATAGATATATATAGAGAGAGAGAAGAGAGAGAGAGAGAGAGAGAAAATATAGAGAGATAGATAGAGATAGAGATAGAGAGAAAGAAAATAGGTAGTTGGGCACCAGTTGAATGACGTATCAATGATATATTTATTTATTTATTTATTTATTTAGCTCTAGTATTAATGTAGAGAGAGATATATGTGGTTAGGAGAGAAAACAGCCGTTACATAGAGAGAAAAGAAAAATATCCAGACATAAACGAGGCAGATTTAAAACACTATGTTTCATCAATGTAAAAATATCAATTCGTATAAATCAGGCATTATAATGTAAATATCAGTATTCATGAATGAGACACGTATCAATAATGTGTGAAAAATAATGATCATATGTCTAGTTTAAAATTCCTAGGTTTATATCAGAGTTGAGATAAATAGAAGGTTATCCCAGATTCGATACTATAGACATCCATGTGAATTTACGTGATCAGCTCTGCAAATTCGTGTGAAATAGGAATTTGTGTGTGTGTGTGTGTGTGTGTGTGTGTGTGTGTGTGTGTGTGTGTGTGTGTGTATGATAGACGAAAACAGTTACTTTCAGACATTTCTTGTTCACCAAATTTCCCTCACAATATGGTACTTTGCATTAGATTTGAATTCGAATCTCCCTCCGTGAAACCCAACAATATACTTTCATTAATACCAGATAACACATATTATCATTTGTTAGTTGATTTTAGTCTCATATATTGCTTCTACTGATAGGAAGTACTTAGACTTCTTTTTGAAGCATTATTCAATGCAATCATTTAATTATATCGGATATAGTTTCTTTTTCTTCTGCTATGTTTTTTTACCCAATGAATCATATTCTACCACTTTGACATTAATTCTTGGTATTCCCATTTAATTTTATTCAGAAATCAACCAAATTATTAGCACCACATCTGTTATTGAAGTAACTTAGTTGAATTGACATTGGTTCTGAAATGAAAGAAAGGATTTCTATATAATTAGTGACAGAACCAAAGCCATTTATCATTTTCAAAGACATTTTTAATACAGTTCTTTCTAGCTGAATCTATACTTTTTTGTGTGCTTTACCAAAGCAACAGACTGCCCATGCACACACACACACACACACACACACACACACACACACACACACACACACACACACACACACACACACACACACACACACACACACACACACATATATATATATATATATATATATATATATATATATATATATATATATATATATATACACATATACATATATGTGTGTGTGTGTGCATGAATGTATGTATATATAGATATGTATGCATATATGGTCTTTAAAGCGATGAAATACCAATGAAGGTTGGAAGATCACTGATGAAGGACTAAATTTATTCATATGTAACCCATTTGCAACCACGCAATAAGCTTGTTTTCATATTCACACATATATTTTCCTCCGCTGTGACCCGTCTCTTTCTTTCTTACTGCTTCCTCTTTTATCTGTATCTCTCACTTCCCTTTACCCCCGCTAACAGTCACTCTCTCTGTTAGCCTCTTCCTCACCATTCACTCACTCACTCTCTGCTACTCCCTCGCCTACTTCCTCCCGTTTTACCTGTGCGAGATTCTTTCTTCGTTCACACTTTGACAAGGCCGGTTGTTCTTTATTCTCTCTCGTCTACGATTTCACAGAACTTATGTTCACTGATTTCAGGGACTTGACTCCTTCTTCCTCCCGTTTGACCTGTGCGAAATTCTTTCCTTGCTCACATTTCGACCAAGTTTGATGGTCTTTATTCTCTCTTGTCCACGATTTCACAGAACATATATTCATCGATTTCAGGGACTTGACTCCTTCTTCCTCACTTTTCGTTGCATTAGCATCTTTGATTGATTACAGTCTTGCTCGTTCCCCTTATTTACGTGTCCCAACGACTTTCTTTAGCCGTTGCTCGCACCAACCGGAGGTATATGGTCTTTAAAGCGATGAAATACCAATGACGGTTGGTAGATCACTGATGAAGGACTAAATTTATTCATATATATATATATATATATATATACACAATACAAAGAAATGCACAGAGACATGCGAATACATACATATACATGCATTTACCCACATATATCCCTGAATGTGTGTGGTGCCAACCTTAACCGTTGTTGCTCTATGAATAATAGGGACAAAATAATCTGGATGGATTAGATTGATTCAATATCAGAGCTATATAATACATTATAAAGAAAGAAGAAACATTAGATATAAATAAAAAGATATAATATACCTAAATTCCTTCATTATCATCGACTACGTAGTTTCGTGGCTATTATGCAAAAACATTACATCATAGGGATGCAGTATTTTTGTGAGGTTTGTCGAGGATAATGAAGGAATTTAGGTATATTATATCTTTTTAATTATATCTAATGTTTCTTCTTTCTTTATAATGCATTATATAGCTCTGATATTGAATCAATCTAATCCATCCAGATTATTTTGTCCCTATTATTCATAGAGCAACAACGGTTAAGGTTGGCACCACACAAATTCAGGGATATATGTGGGTATATGCATGTATATGCATGTATTCGCATGTGTCTGTGTATTTCTTTGTATTGTTTATAACTCCCTACGGTAGAGTAACCACTGAAGTGTAATGACTGCTGTTAAGCTTACACTAATCACACTTCTCGCCCTCCTAGCCAACTCTTCTACGGCCTTGACATAAATACCCACTCCGGCTTGTGTGGTAGTTTTCTCTTTGTTGTAAGAAGCTTAGCTCTGTTTCTTGACCGCTGTATCACGTGATAACTCTAAATGAGGTATCCTCTTGATAAGTCGGCAAACTTCACAAAAATACTGCATCTCTGTGATGTAATGTTTTTACATAATAGCCACGAAACTACGTAGTCGAGGATAATAAATGAATTAAGGTATATTATATCTTTTTATTTATATCTAATGTTTCTTCTTTCTTTATAATGTATTACATATATATATATATATATATATATATATATATATATATATATATATATATATATACATATACACACACACACATATATATATATATATATATATATATATATATATATATATATACAAAGCCACGCGTGCATAGGGTTCTAAGTGTTTAATTGAAATTAGTGTTCACTCTTTTGTAACTAATTATATCTATTAAAGTGAAATTATTTCACTAAATTTAATGAGCCGGATTTTATTCCATTTTATTTTTTGCTAATTTCCATGTTATTACAGAGAAACACTTGTCTGGCGAAACTGATAGGAAGATGCCATATTTTGAAGTGAGTTCTGTTTGGGGCCTCCGTCGATTTCGATGATGATTATTTCAGTTAGTTGTTTGATCAACAGAGCAGCCTGTTGTGAAATCTATTTGTTTGTGTATGGATATTGCACAAACACTGGCAATTCTGATGAAGATGTATGTAGCTACCCCGTAACTCTTGAGGGATTCGTAGTAGCGTTTGTATGGCGTTTCTAAAGCATATTAAGCCCGGCGTAGCTTATCTCTTCTCCGGGCATGAATACAGCGGATGTTTTCCATAGAAGAATAGAAATTGAGACATAGAAAGTGAGAACAAGATATGGAGGAAAGAAGGATCCCAAGTACTAGACTGGTACCTTTGTATCAATCTTAAATGGATGAAAGGTAATATTGTTTTCTGTGGCTTTTGAACTCAGAGAGCAGAGAGCCGAAAGAAATATCACAAAACAGTCTATCCGATGTTCTAACGTTCTAATGCCAATTCTCCGCCCTTCTCACGAAGATACAGAGCGAGAAATTGTGAAGCAAAGCTGGCCCATTGAATCATAACAAGAGCTATTTTTCCTCCTGATGAGTGAACTAATACAACGTCATATCTAGTCTCTGGCTCAAGAAAAATTAAACAGCCAGGTGTCAAAATCATGTCCTTATATCTAGCGATCAAGACACACACATTCACTCGATATTGGATAATAAATCAAGTTTTAAAGGATATCAGATATATAGCCGTATATAGATTATTTTTTGTTCAATATCGTAGAGCATGCATAGGTTTTGCACCAGGAGTTCGCTTCTGAACCACGTGGTTTCGGATTCAGTTCCTCTGAGTGACACCGTGGACAAACAAGTGTCTACCATTGTAGTGTCAGATTGTCCAAACATTTTTGAGTAAAATTTGTTAGACGGGCATTTCAGTCAATATAGTCCAACATTTATGTCTGTAAAGAAAGACTGGTAGTTTACAGTTGCAATGTCTTTATTGAGATGATATGCCAGATGTAGGCTAAACTAGAAAAGGGGAACTAAATAACAGCTAATATTCATCCAACACTATCCCACTAGCGCTGACGAGAGAGCTTCTATTTAAACAAGCCGCTTAACCTTCTAAATATAGCAACCAAATCCAGTCTTTTCTATTGCAGCAGACTTGTAAATTCGGCAACAGTTTCAGGTTTCGTTATCCGACAAGCTGAAGATCACATTCTGCTGGAGAACCAGCCAGTTTCCGATAGGTTTATCATTGAACCGACAGAGGTGGAAAATTCTGAGATCCCGATCCATTTCCCTACTCACTGCGCTTTCGGGACGGTGTTAGCCATCCCCCAAAATGGGCACGGCTATTTTAGATGCTTTTTTCAATTTATCTCCCTCGCTATTTCCGGGGTAACGGTTTTTCAGTTCTGTAATTTGGAACTATTAAACCAATTCAACTGTTATTCATTCATCTGATAAAGGAGGTGTGTGTGTGTGTGTGTGTGGGGGGTCACATTCGGTGTATAGTGCGACATGCATTATAATTGAAATATATAAAAAAGACAGATTGGTAGGAAACGGCTACAATATCTTTGCTTAGATGATTTGCTAGATTAGGGATAACCAGGAGTGTCTCAGCCACCACCAATACAACAACTACAACAACAACAATAACATCTTCAATAACAACAGACGTCTTACTTCTAACTATTTACAGACGATTCCTTATTATACTGGTTTGGAAAGAAGTGAATTCACAGACTTTTAGACGGCCAGACTAAAACGTTTCGGGGATTATATCCGGGACGTTTACGTTCATAGTTCAAATCTTGCTGAAATCAGCTGACTCATCCTTCCGGGATCGAATAAATAAAGTACCAGTCAAGCACTAGAGTAGATTTAATATATTTGCCCCCAATACAAATTGCTGGCCTTATATCTAGATTGGAAACTACTATGTTACTGATGATAGTGATGGTGGTGGTGGTGTCGACAAAGCCAACCATTCCAGTTGCCATTAGCCATCTGACTTGTGTTCGGACACAATGATAAGGAATATGCTACAGCGTTCCTATCAAAAATCTTCAGAACATCGTCTCACCATCTGTAAATCATTTCCGCATTCTCTACATTCTTTACATTCCTCCTTTTATCTTTTATCCTTTCACCGACTTCTTTATCACTTTCCTCTAATCAATCTTTACATCTTTTGCTTTTAACTATTATTATTTTTATATAGTATATTTTTCGTTATATTTATGGTTTTTATTTCGATTCATCGAAATAGTCATATTTTCTGCCTTCTGCCTTTCTTTATTTCCCCCTACTCCACCACTCCACCATTCCACCACAAACAATAACATCACTGCCAACCCCACAACCAGCAGCACCATCACAGTCACAATTCTCAACCATCACCACCACCACCACCACCACCAAAAACTATACCCAGCAACACCATCACCATCACCATCAACATTGCCACACCCATCATCATTACCAATACCATCAACATCACTGAGACTACGCTCCCATCATCATCATCTTCATCATTCCCATCATGATCAGCAGCTGCAGTATCAACACAGTCAACGCCATTAAGACTATCGCTACCACCACCAACACCATTCCCATGAGCATCATCATCACAATCATCCTCATCAGCAGCAGCAGTCCTTCCAACGCCAACATTGCGTCCCAAACAATTACCACCAATCCTCCTCCAAATCAATCAACACCATCAATGCCAATATCACCACCACCACTACCACCACCATCAACTCCTCCACGATTATCACTAACACCAACAACAATACAGCCACAACAACTTTCGCTATCAACCACATCGTCATAAATATATCCAAAGTTATCACAGCCAACCTCTCCATTACCAACAAACCCACTATCCCTAGTTCTGTCACTACTACCATCTTTCAAAGGTGAAAGTACGTATTTATGGAACAACCATTATTTGCATTGACAATGTTATATCACCACATACATAACTGCGGAAAAAAATTAGAAAAACCCAAAAATTTTTGCTGCATCAAACAATAGTGTAAAATTAGCAACGAGGAACTCCCATTAACATTTAGCACATATACTTACAAGAAAACTGACTTAGAACTGCTGTAAATACAGAAATTAAGTTTTAATCTGAACAATTTGTCTTGACCAAATATATTCTGTCAGAATTATCGACACCGTCTGTACTGAATAATATATTTCGTGTATCTTATCTAAAAGTTTATAGAAATAAATTGTAAATATTTTACACAAAAATATTTAATTATACAGTGGAACCTCGGCTCACGAACAATTTTTCCGAACATAAAATAGAATATATATATATACCACCACCCCACTCTCAAGAGCGTGAAATTAATACACCTTTGTTTGTACTGCCTCTCCGTTTTGTTCCCGTTCAATTTTTCACTATATATATATATATATAAATGGAATAGAATGAAACGAAATTTCATTTCTCACTCTTGGTACATCGTTCCTGTGTTAGAGTTGAACAAAAAGGTGACGTGGTTGCCTAAACACTGTACAGCGTAATTCGGGCTGTTTGTTTGTTTACAAACAAACAAACCGAGCATTATAATAAATGTTCGGTAAACCGCTACGTGCATATATATATGTGTGCATGTATGTATATATATACATACTACTGTACGTCTGTATACATATATGTATGTACGTATACATACACACACACACACACACATATATATATATATATATATATATTCTACTCGACGTATCAATGGGATCATTCGATAGTGCTGATATATGCGACTTGGTATGCTTATTTATTTTAGATACGTTGCGAACTAGATTCCCGGATATCCACACGGACTTATACCACGACGATGGTCTGGCCCTATCGAACCATAAAAATGGTCCTGATCTGGACCGTTTAAAAATATATTTAATTACTACTTTTAATGAGTTAGGACTTAGCATAACAGTAGCTATTAACCTTACTAGCGTAGATTACTTAGACATTAATTTAGATCGTCACACACACACCTTTGGACCCTTTCATAAACTAAATTATATACATAAGGACTCATGCCACCCTTCTACAGTTTTTAGAAAATACACATATATACACATACATATGTACGTATGGGTTATATCGAACATTAATAATTGTTTCTACTTTTCGCACAAGGTCAGCAATGATCCCAGTGTATTACTGGTACTTTATTTTATCGACCCTGTAAGGATGAAAGGCAAAGTTAACCTCGGCGGAATTTGAACTCAGATCATAAAGTGAGGTAACTCTATGCTTCAAAGCATGGCGTCCGACCCTCTACCGATACTGCCAATCCAATAATAATGTTGGATTTGATTGTAAACAAACGGCCTGATTTCAAGCTGTGTCGTGCCGGTGACCGATCGTCACCTGTTTGTTCAACAAGGTCTTTGAGAAACAATCAACGTGTTTCTGGGTCATTACCCTTCATCAGGACTGTATACCTCTGCCAGTCTGTTGAATGGTAGAAAATATATAGTATTTTCTTAAGTACATATCAGCTGAATAGCATCATTTGCATACCGAGCGAGTTACGACTGGCCTTGCCGAATATTAAAAATAAAATTAGAATTTTATTTTATTTCTCGCCCTACCACAACATAAACACACACATGTATATAATATACACACACACACACACACACATATATATATATATATATATATATATATATATATATATATATATATATATATATATATATATATATATATATTTACAGTTCTGGTATCTCAAATTAGTACCATGGAACAACCACTATTATAGACACCGTATATATTTCCGTGGGTACTTAGTACCTACTGGATTATCTATATCATTTATCTGAATTCTCCTTAATGTTGAGAACAGAATGTTGTATCATGCTGCTATTTCTAGTAACATGAAATATCAACTAGTCTATTATTCCCGCTCTTTCTAACGGCCCATTTGTGTGGTGGTAATTTTAACGGCTTGATTCATTCACCGGGCAGAAAGCGTCACATCCACATCTACGTGGATTTATATCTCGTAGGTTTGGAAACGCTATCTCAAGAGCTATATCTTTCCATTGGAAATTCTCTGAATTTCCAATCTTTTGATTAGCGAAACCGTCGGTCATGGCACTAGAAGAGGTAAATATTTAAAGCGTACTATTTTAATTTATTTAAAAGATTGTTTAATGTTTACTTGTTCCGCTCATATATATATAAATATATATATATATATATATATATATATATATATATATATATATATATATATATATATATATACAATAAAGTATGTCCATAGAATCATTTGATAAAATATATACATTATTTCAACTCCCAAACAGCATAATCAACCACACAAAAACTCAATTAAACAAGGTTATAAGATTAAAAGGCACCTATGAAGAAATAGTAGATAAATAAAAGACAGCTATCTATCCGCGATCAACAGCTATAGAATATTTACCCAGCACGTGGAAATCGATTAAATATATCGTCAACCATACACAATTAGGTATAAAATCAAAGTTAGAAGGAAAAATGATATAAGCATACCAAAATTATATTTCTACCCCAAGAGATTTCATTCGCTTTTTGGAAATATTCGATCAAGGATAAATTCACGAGTTTCGAAATCATCAGGAAACAAACTCACTTGGACGAAGATTTTTCTTAAATGATCTCCACCAGAAACGAATTCAAAATGACTAAGAACTGTGACGTGGCAGTGGTCAAGTCAGCAAGAATGTGATTGGTGCCTTACGGCGAGTGGGTTGGTTGCTAGAAAGCGCAGCCTAATACTGCCTAAATTGCATCTCAACCATATGGGAGATTATCAAATATAAAGATTTACATATACATAAACTAGACAAAGTCATATATATATATATATATATGTGTGTGTGTTTTTGGCAACCATTCACGATGTGGTTCAATGACGAATTAATTAATTAAATAATCAACTATCAGAGCAATATACAATAAAGTATGTCCATAGAATCATTTGTTAAAATATATACATTATTTCAACGTCCCTTTACGATCTGAGTTCAAATCCCGCCGAGGTTGACTTTGCCTTTCATCCTTACGGGGTCGATAAAATAAAGTACCAGTAATGCACTGGGTAATTGCTGGCCTTGTGCCTAAAGCAGAGACAATTATTTCAACTCCCAATCAGCATAATCAACCACACAAAAAAAAACAATTAAAGAAGGCTATAAGAGTAAAAGGCACCCATGAAGAAATAGTAGATAAATAAACGACAGCTATCTATCCGCGATCAACAGGTAAAGAATATTTACCCAGTATTTCTAATAGCACGTGGAAATCGATTAAATATATCGTCAACCATACACAATTAGGTATAAAATCACAGTTAGAAGAAAAAGGTATATAAGCGTACAAAAATATATATATATAATAATAATAATAAATGTGACGACTAAAATCCAAAGAGGGCTCGATAAGGATAAATATATATCAAATATATAAGAACCATAGAGCAATTATTTATTAAAATAACAGATTAAAGTCTAGAGTTTCAGGAGATCCCGTTAAGGGTGAAAATTGCGATTTTTTGCTTAAACTTTAATCTGCTACTTTAATGAATAAATAAATAAACATATATATATATATATATATATATGTATGAGTATGTGTGTGTGTGTGTGTGTGTGTGTGTGTATGTATGTGTGTGTGTGTGTGTGTGTGTGTGTGTGTGTGTGTGTGTGTGTGTGTGTGTGTGTGTGTGTGTGTGTGTGTGTGTGTGTGTGTGTGTGTGCGTGCGTGTCTGTAGGAAAAGAGGCAGGACCCCCGACGGCTGAGCTCCGACCGTTTCGAAAGCTAGATCCGAACTAATCCAGTAGTGTTAGGATGGTAGTGATATAGCTGAACTTATCAAGAGGTACAGTCCACATATGGGTATGTAATCAAAACATAGCAGTAGTATCATATCAAACAATCCTAAAAATTGTTGTTTTTTATTTCTGTCACGGGGAGTGGTCAAATATTTTGGGATGTCGTATACATAGTTAAATTCCTTCATAGCGGCGGGTGGGGTGGGTTTGGCTGACCTTACCTGTAGAACAAAGGGGAGAGAGTAAGATGACATTCTGACCTGTGGATACTAGACAGGTAATACGTTAAGAGAGAATTCTTTACAGCTATCCCTAATGGGTGTAAGAACTAATGATAAACAAGGAATATTGTAGAGTGAATATGAATATGCCAGGTCTAACATTGGCTAATGAGCAAAGCAAATATAATTTAATACTAATTAAATTCCTAATTAATAAAATTTAGTTATTAGTTACTCTAATACACTAGAACGGCACCTCAACGTAGTAATTTATCAATATTATCTTCCATAATGATACACCCCGCTAAAAAAAAACACTGGCTATGTGTTCAGCCGGTGCTATGTATATTTAACAGGAGTGAAAATACTTGGGTTAATCAAAGGTAGAATGGAAACCGAGTATACTAGTGGAGATATACAAAGATCCACTTAAGTGTAATTAGGGTGTGTAACTAATGAAGAAAAAAGAAAAAAATGTTTACTTTTACCTAAGTATGCTTTGGGATCCTCTATCTTACTTTGTAAATAGGAAAAAGATACAGCCGAGGTCTACCCACAAGCGTCGTGAGGGTGTTTGAACGTAAGATATGTCCTATGTATTCTGTGTTTACGCATGACCGGCCTCGCATCCACGGACCAGAATGTCATCTTACTCCCTCCCTTTTGTTCCACAGGCCAGTTCAGGCATCCCCAACCCTTATGGTCTACCTGGTTCCTTACCACACTTCCTTCGTTATATATATATATATATATATATATATATATATATATATATATATATATATATATATATATATATATATATATATGTGTGGATCTGCTAATATGCAGATCTGACCGATCAGCCAGTCTGCTGATATGGAAATCAGGCCGATCAGTCACTGTGTATTTTTGAAAATAGCATATATTTTCACTAGCTCTGACATTTTGGCAGGTGAACAGTGAGCTGTATTGATGAAGGGTGAAACCCAGAAACATTATTGTCTGCAGTTCTGTTCACATGCCAACACAAGAGCAAGAATAAAGGGTTTATACTACCGACATGGCTATAAAATTGAGGGTTGTTTGCATAATTGCAAACGAATCGAATGTTATTAATATTCGAAAAACTCAGATTACATTTATTATATATATATATATATATATATATATATATATATATATATATATATATATGGTAAATTATTAAAGTCGTTTGGAAGCCTCGAAAATGCAGATGGGTAAATCTCCGGGGAATAAAATCCGGTGGTGGAGAGAGAGATGTAAGTGGGTGTACGTTGAGAGGCGTGGCGTGTATAAGACTGTAGCGTGTAGAGGAAGGAAGGAAAGAGCGTAAAGGATAAAAATAAAAATAACAAGAAAGAGTTACCTTGGGCGAGATTTAATTGTCCCTATATATTTCGGATTCACATCCATCAACTGGGGTTTTTTCCGAGTGGGAGGGGAAGGTTGTCTGTCGGAAAGGTGCGAAACGTGTCCTCCGCTGTTCGTTGTTTTGAACATCTCTCTTTGCACCACCGGATCTTGTTACCCGGAGATTTACCCATCTGCATTGCCGAGGCTTCCAAACGACTTAAAGAAATTTACCTTATTATTCCACACTGCTTCAAGCAAACTTCAATACTCTCTTATATATATATATTTATTTATATATATATACATATATATATATATATATATATATATATATATATATATATATATATATATATATATATATATATATATATATATATATATATGTATGCATAAAGCGACGAAGCATGACCAATAAAGCTCGTATTATTAAAATTCTAACCCACCTAGTTAGAGTACACACTTTCCTTAATCAGTGAGTAAGACGAGTTCATATCTAGACACACACACACACACACACACACACACACACACACACACACACACACACACACACACACACACACACACACACACACAGAAACACACACACATATATATATATATATATATATATATATATAAATATCTTTAAGTCGTTTAGAAGCCTCGACAATGCAAATGGGTAAATCTCCGGGTAACAAGGTCCGGTGGTGGAGAGAGAGATGTAAGTGGGTGTACGTTGAGATGGGTGGTGTGTATAAGATGTGTGAGATGTGTAGAATGAAGGGAAGAGTATAAAGGATAAAAATAAGAATAAAAACACAAGAGAGAGTTACCTTGGGAGAGATTTAATAGTCCCTATATATTTCGGATTCACATCCATCAACTGTTTTTTTTTTCCGGGGTGGGGGAAAAGGTTGTCTGTCGGACAATGCGGAACGCGTCTTTCGCTGTTTGTTGATTTGAATATCTGAGGTATTCGGCAGAGCGCGCGTGCGCGTGAAATGAGGTCGGTCGTACAGAGGTCAGCGGCCGAATGAGGGAGTGGGATGGCGCTTGCTGTCAGTCCATTCTCTGCCTGTTTGTTAAATGTTACTGTGTGTGTGCGTGTGTTGTTGTCTCGCTTGAGTGTGTGTGTGTGTGTGTGCGTGTTGCTGCTTTGTTCATCTGTATTGGCAGTGTAGTATGTTCGTATGGTGGAATGCTACTGTGTGTGTGTGCGTGTGTGTGTGTAGTTGCCTCGTTTGCGTGTGTGTGTGTGTGCGTGTGTTGTGTGTTGTTGCATCGCTTGTTAACTTAAACCAGCCATTTCATTTCGCTTCTCTCTATTCGGTTGTTTATTTGCGGTTGCAGTCGTTTGATAAAAAGCGCTTCCTTGATACGTAACGTGCCGACGTTTCTTTCAGTCGCTAGAATTGTGACAATGGGCCTTCCGTCTTTGTTTCCGCATTTGTTTATGTGTTTCCGGAAAGACGAGGCCCTGGTTTTAGTGTGTTCCTTGATCCGGATGTGCAAAGGTCGAATTGTGCTACCTATGTAGTATTGGTTGCACCTGTCACATTCTGTCTTATACACGACGTATGTGCGTAGGCAACAGTTAGCATGGCGTATCGGGCAGTCTCTGAGGGAGCATGCGTCAGTAGATTTTTCGGGTTTCCTGGAGAGGCATCTTCGCAGGGAGGGGCCCGAGTGGGCCAGGTGGATGTCGAGGCCCTCCCTCCGTATAGCCTTGCGGATAGCGTTGGTGGTTTTCTCGCCCAGGTGTGGCATTTTAAGGAAGCACTTGCCTTGGGTGCTTCTCTGTCTCTTGCGTCTGGTGTCTCCTATTCTGTCTGTGATCGAGGTAGGGTACCCGTTCGTCACCAGCACCTCGAGGAATCGCTTGGTATGAGTGACACCACTCGCGGGATCGCTGCATCTGTTTTTGATTCGCGCGATCTCGTTCGTGATGTATCCTCTTTTGGCACTGTTAGGGAGGGCGGACTTGTAATGAACGAATAGGTCCCTGCAGGCTGCCTTTCTGTAGAAGTTGCAGTGGATCCCTCCTTGTTCTGTGATGTTGATTCGGAAGTCGAGGAGGGCAAGTGACCCGAAAAATCTACTGACGCATGCTCCCTCAGAGACTGCCCGATACGCCATGCTAGCTGTTGCCTGCGCACATACGTCGTGTATAAGATAGAATGTGACAGGTGCAACCAATACTACATAGGTAGCACAATTCGGCCTTTGCACATCCGGATCAAGGAACACACTAAAACCAGGGCCTCGTCTTTCCGTAAACACATAAACAAATGCGGAAACAAAGACGGAAGGCCCATTGTCACAATTCTAGCGGCTGAAAGAAACGTCGGCACGTTACGTATCAAGGAAGCGCTTTTTATCAAACGACTGCAACCGCAAATAAACAACCGATTAGAGAGAAGCGAAATGAAATGGCTAGTTTAAGTTAACAAGCGATGCAACAACACACCACACACGCACACACACACACACGCAAACGAGGCAACTACACACACACACGCACACACACACAGTAGCATTCCACCATACGAACATACTACACTGCCAATACAGATGAACAAGGCAACAACACACACCCACAAACACACACTCAAGCGAGACAACAACACACGCACAAACAGTAACATTTAACAAACAGGCAGAGAATGGACTGACAGCTAGCGCCATCCCACTCCCTCATTCGGCCGCTGACCTCTGTACGACCGACCCCATTTCACGTGCACGCGCGCTCTGCCGAATACCTCAGATATTCAAATCAACAAACAGCGAAAGACGCGTTCCGCATTGTCCGACAGACAACCTTTTCCCCCACCCCGGAAAAAAAACCCAGTTGATGGATGTGAATCCGAAATATATAGGGACTATCAAATCTCTCCCAAGGTAACTCTCTCTTGTGTTGTTATTCTTATTTTTATCCTTTATACTCTTCCCTTCATTCTACACATCTCACACATCTTATACACACCACGCATCTCAACGTACACCCACTTACATCTCTCTCTCCACCACTGGACCTTGTTACCCGGAGATTTACCCATTTGCATTGTCGAGGCTTCCAAACGACTTAAAGATATTTACTTATTGTTCCACAATGCTTCAAGCAAACTTCAATACTCTCTTATATATATATATATATATATAGAGAGAGAGAGAGAGATCTAAATCCCGACCGCGGTGCCAAGCAGTTTCGGCTTGTGTGTTCAGCAAGCCTTTCCATATATATGTAAAATTTACTTACATGCTTGTATTTTTCTCTTGTCTATAAAATCTAAAAATTATTTTCTAATTCTGATGGTGTCTTTTTGGTGGTAGTGTTATGTGTGAGGGAGAGGTGTGATGGAGGAGGGTTACTTCATTCATCTTCGAAATGTCACAAGACAAATCTAAACACAAAGGCAAGCAATATATATATAAATGTATGCAAGATATACGCTGAAAACAAACAGAAAAGTCTAGAATGGGGCAAACATTTACATTTCTCTTGACAGCTTATTATGTAAATGTGAAAAGTTGATGGAAATATAAAAACGAAATATAAAATAAAACATCCAGTTAGCAAAACTACAAATATGAAACGTAAAAATACTCACAGAAAAACACCACTGCTACTACAACAACTACAACATATTACAAAATGAAATATACATAAATCTAATGTTTTTAAAAAATTTTATTTTATAAAAACCAAAATTTCAAAACTCAACCAAGAAGCAACACAAACAGCACAAAGCTAATTTGCATGATCTAACCGCCATGTTGATCACGTGGGAGAAGCAAGAAGATTGCTAGAGTTTGCCCGAGGTTCTAAATTCTTTTCAATACAAATTAGCACCATGGTGTGTTTGTTTTTGTTATTTTACATTTAATTCTATGTTTTATTTCTTGTATTTCTTTGTTTTTCGCATCAGTCTTTTAGGAATATCTTATCTTCAACATATGCACCCGTGCATTTGTATGTGCAGCCAACTGTGTATCTATAAGTTTTTGCATATCACATCGTGTTGTAATCTGTGGTTGTTGATGTTGTTGTTGGTAGGGGTGGTATATGAGAAGCTGTCTCTGAGACTATACAATATACATATCACATATTGGTGTGTGTTGGCATATATATATATGCGTATGCATGTTTGCATCTATATATATATATATATATATATATATATATATATATATATATATATATATATATATATATATAGATGCATACATGCATACGCATATATATGTATGCCAACACACACCAATATGTGATATATATATATATATATATATATATATATATATATATATATATATATATATATATTATATATACATATATTATATATATACACTTAAATGTACTTTGTGTATTTATAAAGATATATACATACATACATATATATATATATATATATATATATATATATATATGAGTGTGTGTCTGTGTGTTTGGTTTGTGTGCATGTGTGTGCCTTTGTGTGTATGTGTAAGTGTATATGCATGTGTTTAAGTGTTTGTATGAGAATATACATGTGGCTGTGCATGTGAATGCCTGAATATTTCTCCATGTATATCTGTTTACGTGTATATATTCATATACATTTCAATGATTACACACACTGAAACTGACACAGAAACAAGTAGATATGTCTACGTATAAAGTTGGAAAATTAAACATCTACGTACATATTTACAATTACACATACATAAAATACACATACATAAAACACACAAACAGACAAAAATACCCACATATTCACTCAAACACAGAGACACACACAAACTCAATGTGAACATATAAATGTAAAATGAAAATGATATATGACGCAAAAACAATTATATACATCTAGTTCCAAACAAACAGCAAATATACAGATAGAATTGTACAAATTATTCTCCCTCTCTCTCACTCTCACTTTCTCTCTCACTCTCCCTCAATATATATATATATATATATATATATATATATATATATATATATATATATATTACGATACATTAACATAGCCGTAGATTCTCGCCGTTCCCTGCAAATAATGTGCTCAAAGTAGAGGAAATCCTGAGCTCTTTAAAATACAATATGTTGAAAAGGTAACACACCAGAGAGAGATAGAGTGCGCTATCAATAAAACAGGGAAAAACCACCAGTGTATGGAATCTATAACCTATGAAAGGCAGAGTATACAACATATTGTATATATATACATATATATATATATATATATATATATATATATATATATATATATATATATATATATATATATATATATATATATAGTGTAGTGTAGTATAAGCTTTGTAGAAATATCCAAGGTAAGAAAACGCCGTCTAGAGGATGAGTTTAGTATAAATAATTACAACAGTGAGATAAACATACATACATATATATATGCATGTATAAATATATATATATGTATGTATTTATGTATATATATATATACATATATAATTAGAAATTGAACGACACAAAATATAACTATTCTATTACCAAAGGTTTCTGGATCCTACACAATATTAATATACGTCTGAATCGTTCATTAGACAGGGATGTCTGATCAATGATTCAGACGTATATTAATATTGTGTAGGATCCAAAAACATTTCGTAATGGAGTAGTTATATTTTATGTTGTTCAATTTCTAATTAAATATATAGTTTAATATATAGAGCACTCTTTTTTCTTTGCTTTTTCTTCGGAATTACCTAACACACACACACACACATACACACACACACATACACACACATACACACACACACAATACACACACACACACTAGCACATATATATAGCAAATAATGTATCGCTCTACATGTCTGAATAGAATAAATGTAATCTGAGTTTTTCAAATATCAATAATAATATTCGATTTCTTTGCAATTATGCAAACAGCCTCTTTATAGCATGTGAGTAGAATGACCTCGAAATTCTTGCTCTTGTGTTGGCATGTAAACAGAATTGCAGATACTATACACACATACACACACACACAAACATATATATACATATATATATATATATATATATATATATATATATATATATATATGTAAATATATATATATATATATATATGTATATATATATATATATGCAAAATTTTTATTTAAAATTGTTGGGTTACAACGAGTAAATATTTTATAACTGATATAAAGCACTCAACAAGTTTTGGAGTAGATATACGATATTAAACAAATGGAAACTATATTTATAAAACCATATTTATTTCATTATACATATTTCAGGGATACCATATTAAAAACCAACCTCTTAAATGGAAGTTGTTCAATATTTATGGTACGTCAAATTTATTTATAAAACTGCTTATATATTGTATTTTATCTGAAGAAGGCATGCCATATTTTTAATATGGTATCCCTGAAATATGTATAATGAAATAAATATGGTTTTATTTATAAATATAGTTTCCATTTGTTTAATATCGTATATATATATATATATATATATATATATATATATATATATATATATATACATACATAGATATACATATATATAGTATATATACATATATAGAGTCTTAGGTACTTCCCCGCCGTTCGGCGCACGAGCAGAAAGTACTCGCCAACGGTCACGATCAGCGGTGGCTTTTATCCCGTCGGCGCCAAATGATGTTGTATGTCATCATGTCTTTTCGTAACGTTCGTCGCCAGGTGATCCTGGGACAACCTTGCCTCCGTTTGCCGCCAGATGGAGTCCTGTTCATCACTGTTATCGAGTGTCTTCGTTGGACAGGCACAGAATATGGCCAGCCAGGCGGCACCGGCACACTGTGACCATCCTCCGTAGCGTCACCGACTCTGTCTTCACAGGATTTACTCGTTTCGCACTCGGTGGCGCCAGGACACACGATGGATCATTCGCAGACGCTGCTGTTGGAAAGCGTTCAGACGTCTCTCTATCTTTGCGGTGCTGCTCTTCCAGGGTTTGCTTTTCCAGACACCTCATTGTCAAGCTTGACATGAGCAATGCCTTCAACTCCCTATGCCGTGACAATCTGTTCGATGCCTACTTCAGCCGAACCCCTTCTGCCTACCTTACTGGCCTACCTGTCATATGGAGCCGCGAGCATGCTCTTTGCTGCTGATACGGTCATACCTTCAGCTCCCGGGGTCCAACAGGGTGATCCTTTGGGCACCCTCCTGTTTGCACTTGGTATAGACCACATCGCCCGGAGTATCACGACCCCTCTCAAGGTTTGGTGACTGGATGATGCTACGCTGGGCGGGGCCGTAGAAAGTGTCTGCCATGACCTAGAATCGGTGGTTCCTGCTCTAGAGGGAATCGGCCTCCAGGTCAACTCATCCAAGTCGGAGGTGGTGAATGTCCACCACGCTATTGAGAGCTTTGCAACCTCCGTCTCGGATGTGCGGTCCATTCTCCTCCAGATACAGTGACTCCTAAAGAGGATGTCCTCCTCTACGGGTCACCGATCCTCTCGCCGGCCATCCGCTCAACCATCATGTCCAGGCTCCAGCAACTCAAAACCCTCAGTGCTACCGCCACGCATCTCTCCTCGCTCAGTGCTACCGCCACGCATCTCTCCTCGCTAATTTTGATACTTGTATGCGAGCGGCAGCTGAGGGGATATGCAATGTCAGCTTTGACGTCATTGGATGGCAACAGGCCAACTTACTTGTTAGATATGATGGCTTTGGCCTCCGGACCCCGATCTCACTGGCTTTGCCGGCGTTTCTTTCGCTGGTAAACTCATGCCTCGCCCTCGTCAACAGGGTTCCCCTAAACACAATGGATCCCACTGTGATCAAGGAACGTGAGGCCGTCCTGTGAGACGTGGGACCGGCTGGGATTTAGCCCAGTAGACGTCCCTCCTCCTTCTCCCCCTGTTGACGTCAAGTTCCCCCAGAGTATTTGGGATGCCATCCAGTGTAACCTGGTCTCTGACAGGCTAGCGCGCCAGCTCGACCTGCACCGCCTTGCATGTTTTCGCGCGGCCTCACAAGCCAACAGTGGTGCCTGGCTCCATGTTTACCCTCCTTCTCCGCTGGCACGCAGCTGGACATCGATAGACTGCGCATTGGGGTTTCCCCGAGGCTTGGTCTCCGGATCTGCGAGCCACACAAAAAATGCGGCTGAGGCACCACCGTCGGCTCCTTCAGCCTCCACCCATTTTCCTGTCGCTACAGTGCATGTCACCCTAAACGATATCATAAAGCATGGCTTGGATGCTGCAGGCTTCCCCTCCCAGCTTGAGCCGGTGGGGTTGGACCGAGGGGACGGCAAAAGGCCAGAGGGCATGATTATCTTCCCGTTCCGCGGTGGCAAACACCTCGTCTAGGATGCCACTTGCTGCGACGCTTTCTTCAGCAGTAACCTGGTGCATTCTGCGATTAACCCAGATTCTGCTGCACTTCAGGCTGAGGAGGGCAAATTCTCCAGGTATCGGTCGCTCTCCGACAGGTTTGCGGTCGTGCCCTTAGCAGTGGTGACTACTGGTGTCCTTGGCCCCAGGGCTATCTCCCTGCTTACCACCAAAGACCTTGAGCTGGCTAACTGCATGTGTGAGTCTCGCGATATGGAATGGCTTTTCTAGTGCATTTCCCTTACCATCCTCTGGGGAAACGCTTTCTCTATTCTGTCTGCCGGGGTCGTGGGGCGGCCAGCACGTGGGACCCCATTTGCTCATAATAAAGAGAAATGTGGGAGGGCGAGAGAGATGGATGCGATGAAAGTGGGAGTTCGGCTCTTCCTTGTTCGGACCTAGTGTGCAGCGTCAGTTGTCCGTAGGGAGGTAATAATTTGTACTTAGCGTAGGTTTTTAGAACCTTGTGTTTGCGATTCCTGTATGTATTATGAAGATGTTATAGTAGGATATACGGGATGATTGTTTAGTTGTTGATTGTCAAAACTCTTTTGTCACACATTCTCTATTGTTACTTTGTGTGCCACATTCTTCTGATTTACACCATTGTCTTTTGTGAGCTGTGTACCAAGTACAATGTCAATGTGGAAAATGAAGCAATGGATTATGATGAATATTTAAATGTAATAAAACAGTGATATATATGTTATTTATTAAATACGACAATAGTAATATTATATAATAATTTTTAGCATAAAATCCTATGGTCATAAATTTATTTCGTATTTAGAAGTGTAACATTATTATAGTATATTTACAAAAACGCTATGTTAATCATAAGTATCAATTCTAGATTCAAGTAACTGTATTCACTTTAGTTCCGGAGGTTTAAGCAATCCCGGAGGTTTGCTATTAGAACATATATATTAAGAATTATTTATTTGAGAATAAAGAACTAAGTCTGAAGGAGGATTTAACTATAGAGATATTAAAATCATAGAATATTGAATAATTATAATAACCCGCTAAGATAATAAACTTTTTCTATGTAGGAGCATAAGACATTGACGAAAGATTAAACATTTCTAATAATTACGTAAGAAATTGTCATGGTTTTCCCCCTTCCAAACTCTCTTTGGCATCTCTTGATACGCAATCTTTGTGCGTCCATCCCACGAACACCAGGACAGTCGCAGGCCCATCGCCACAGCATGAAATAGAGACTGACTAACCCGAGCGAAGGACGATGCGGTATGGCTATTTTTCTTATCTCTCTCTATATTGCAGTTTTGCTCAAATTCATCTCTCTATATTAAGAACTCAAATAAACAATTAATTCTAACTGTTACTAGCGTATGGCGAATTCAATATTTCTAAAATAAAATTCACCATTCAAAATTGATTTAGTAAGTATAGAGGAGTAAAGGTTTAAATAGTTTTGAATGTTTATAAAGACTCGCAATTTTCAAAGTTCAAAAAGAAACCTTTCAAAAAACTTAATTCTGAAAATGGGGATTAAATTATGAAGAATTCAAAGGCAGAGTGATAATTCTCCAAAATAGAAAAGCTGAAATAATTACTTGTGATACACTGGGATACACTGGGGTATCTGCGATTAGAACCGATAACTGAAGATAAGATGTTATTTGTTTCGCTTGCATCGTTTAATAACGTCTCCAATTTGATTAACAGATTTGTCCGACACTACATCGTATTTCTTTAAAACCTGTATTCATAATACTCACTCTGACCATTTCTATTATTCTGACCTTCCATATTTTTCGCCTGAATTCCCTCAATTTTGTTTGTCCAACTACTATTTCTTTCTTTCCACTCGTGCGAAAGAACAGATAGCGCAAATTTCATCCACTCGGTCTTAAGGCCTCGATTCATTTGTATTAGAGCGGTGTCTTCAAGGCCTGTACATTTTGCTCTAATTTTAAAGACTGGTGTACCTAACTAAATTTGGTAAGACACTTGTTATGTTTTACCTTTCAGTTTATTTGTCTAAGGTAGCGTTCATCTTTCTTCTCTCTCTTCTGCTAATTTCTCATGTAATCTAACGGTTACACTGTTTTACGTTACAGAGACTAATCTATTTTGCATGGTTCCTCTCCCATTGTCTTGTCTGTTTCTTAAGAGTTGATAAGATAATTTTCCCAGCTGAGTAATTACTATCCTTAAGTACCGAAAACACTTACATACTTCAATAACTGTGATTTACTGGGATATCTGGCTATAGAACGTAGGGCTGAAGATCGGAATTCGTTTAGTTCGTATGTTCATTCCGTTTCCAATTTAACTTACAAAATCTTGCGAGGCTACACAGTATTTCTTCTAATGAAACTATACAAACGAAACAAACAATTCCCGCACCTGATTATGTTGCTAGAATCTTACGTAGCGATGTTGATGTTATTGCTTTTGTTATTGTTGTGGCGGTGTTAATGTTGTTCTTGGTGATGATGTTTCATCTCCGTCTCCAATACACTTACGGTCTTCTAATTCTTCTAATGTCGACTTGTGTTTATTCAGTGTGTGAGGTCATAGCAATATGATAGTTGGTAAATGGCGCAATCACGGTTTTAGCTCAACTCAGCAATTCACTAAAAAAATATTCTTGTTGCTGCTGATACTAATGTTCTGTTACTGTTGCTGCTATTATTGTTGTTGCTGTTTTTGTTGTTGTAAACAGCTGTGAAAGAGCGCAGCTTAGTGGCTGAAGTATTTCGCAAACGATCGGAAGGTCATAGTGTGTTTTGCAACAATAAATCTTTAAAAGGATATTAGCTGTCATGCCGCCTGCTATTTTAATCAAATTAATATATATATATAATATATATATATATATATATATATATATATATATATATATATATATATATATATATATATATATAAGAAGGTAATGCCTTTTGTTTTAGTGAAATAAAAATACAGAACAAAACGTAATGTATTATACATCAATATGAAGTTGTACCTTAGAGGTTCACATTCCTACTCAAAATAGTTAGCACCTCTATCGATAGCAAAATTCCAACTTTGAATTAGAGCATGTATCCCAGCTTCGTAAAACTCAGTAGGCTGCTGACGAAGCCAATTCTTGAGAGCAATTTTAACTTGCTCCTCATTTCCATAATAGTGGCCTACCAATACTTGTTTCATGGAATTGAAGAGGTGGTAATTTGATGGTGCCAAATCAGGTGACTATGGAGGGTGCAGCAGTTGTCCACCCGAATGAAGTCTTTTCCTCCTTTGTCCTGATGCTCGTGTGGGGTCTCACATTTTCGTTTTGAAGAATAGCTTCATTCATCTCCAAGTTGGGACTTGTCGAATTCTTGCTTTTAGTCTTTTTAGTGTCTCAATATATGATTCAGGGTTAAATGTGTCTCCTCTTGGCTAGAAATCTATGATAATCTCTCCTTCAGTATTCCAAAAGACAGTCACTATGATTTTTCCGGCTGACGTTTGTGCCTTGAACTTTTGACTTTTGGAGACGTCGAGTGACGCCATTCCATTGATTGCGTTTTTTATTCAGGTTCATAATGATGAATCCATGTTTCATCACTGTAATGAACCTTCTAAAGAACGAGTTGTCTCTTTTACTGAATTCGAAGATTTTGCTTTCTTGGCAGGGTTGACTGAAGTTGACGAGCGGCCAGCACGAGGTTTGTCTGCTAAACTTACAGTTCCCACCTCGTCAACTTCATTCCAACGACGCGACCACCGACGCAAATTACTATAGTCTACGGCGTCACTTTTATAAACATATTTTAGTCTCTTGGGAATGTTAACAGACGTTTCTCCTTCAGCGACAAGGAATTCAATTACTGCTCTTTACTTCGGACAGACTTCCAAGTGGAAGGCCATCTTGACATCATCTCATTCACTCACACAAATCAGAAAAACAAAATGAGATGGTGTACTCTCATGAAGATATGTGCCTTTACCTTTGTGCTAAATTTCAAGATATTATATAAAACAATGAGACTGCTATGATAAAATAGGCAATATTTATAGACTGGGCATCTCTTTCTCTCTCTCTCTCTCGCTCTCTCTCTCTCCCTCTCTCTCTCTCTCTCTCTCTCTCTCTCTCTATATATATATATATATATATATATATATATATATATATATATATATATATATATATATATATATATATATATATATACATACTTACATACATACATACCAAGGAGTCTTAAAAAAGTTCGTTAAAATGTACATATCTAAAAATCATATGCAGGGATTTTGATCTCAATGCACCTGTACGTTCTCCTACTAACGAGTTATAAAACGTTCTAACATGAACCCTTAAATGCATGTTGATCATTGACGATCTGAAGCAAGTCTATGCGGAAAATTGGCCAAAGAAATCAACAACCTAT
>OZ024740.1:257821977-257894477 GCA_964016885.1 Eledone cirrhosa | reverse complement strand
CGAAGAAGGTTGCCATTGAATTTGTGGTTTGAAGAAGGTTGCGATTGAATTTGTGGTTGTTGCTGCTGATAATAAGGACCATTTGAAGAAGGTTGCTACTGATGAGGTAATTTATTAATCAGATTGCGCAGTTCCATAACCTACGTTTGATTTGTTCAATTTTTTTCTTCAATTTTTTTTTGTTGTTGGTATGATTAAAATTTCATAGGAATATTTTTTTCTAACCGCCAGTTATTTATTTTCTCCTTTTTCGTTTTAATATATATTTATTTCAAAGATTTCACCGTATAGATAACATATATATTTATACATGCATAAAAGACACACCGAGAGACGGTGAACTTGTGGTACCGAAAACATTTCTCATCCAAATCTCAACAATATCAGTAGAAAACCGCCCACCGGGTGGCTTTCTGCTAGTATATATATATATAAGACTGAGGTTGTCTGTCTGTCTGTCTACTAAAACCTTCGGCACACATCTCCTCTTAAACCGTACGTTCAAATTTCGGTGAAATTGCTACACTTATTGATGAAGGTCCGGCGGATCATCGGTCAAAACATTTTTCAAATCGACTCACGCCAAGTGTAAAAATCGAATTAGTAATGTATTGATTTTTCAGTTCAAATGTATAAATAGAGATGAGAGACGAGTTATTTCCGTTTTATGGCGTCATTCTTCTAATCTATTTACGTTACGAACAAACTACACGTACAAAAGTACGCGAACAGGCTTCGGGCCATCAACATTTTAACCTGTAAAATTCACGAGTTCGAAGTTTCAACATTAAGATTCCATTTTGCTTCATTTCCATTAAAAAGTATTTTTAAACAATATTTCAGTGCATCAGCCTCGCCATCACCCGAGGCAATGCTGCGAGTGTGCTGGCTTGCCTCAAAAATCATTAGAGAGGTTGCCCAGTACTCGCGAGGTTGCTGTCTTTTGCTCTGGTGTTGGCTCCGTTGTTCACCCCTTCTTTTACATTTTCTTTAATAGTGTAGCATTGAAGGAATATATCTTTCATTGTATCATCCTTTGTAGTGTTACCGAGGCATTTGTAATGTTATTTATGTATATATTTAAAACATATTTGTTATGTTATTCTACTGTAAATTTATTTATATGCTCTGTTTATATTTTCATTCTCAATAATCTATGAAACTACATACATGTTGAAATTATCTCTAAGAGAGAGAGAGAAGGGGTATGAGTGAGAGAGAGAGAGAGAAAGAGAGAAAGAGAGAAAGAGAGAAAGAGAGAAAGAGAGAGATAGGTTATGAAAAAAAAGGGAGAGGGGTTGCGAAAGAAAGTTTAAGCAAAGAATCGTTGCTGTCAACATTAACGGGATCTTCTTAAACTAAAAAATTCAATCTGTGAACGCAGAATTAAATATTTCGAGAAACAGTGCAACCGAAGGAAAACAGGAAGACGATATTTTGGTTCGTGAAGACGTTCCCTGGCAATGAACGGAAAAAAAGCGAGGATAATACGTCTTTATGTGGACTGAGAAGAACAATTTCATGCAAAGACGAGACCAAGTTTATGGTGTAAATGGAGTCGTTAGACTAATATTCTATTTAAAATAACCGAATGATTTCCAGCCCCGGAGTTTATGAATGATGTAAATAAAATTGTAAACGAAAATTACAGAGGTTATTAAAATAGTTGTTTCTTCTTTTGGCACAAGGCCAGCAATCACCCAGTACATTACTGGTACTTTATTTTAGCGACCCCGTAAGGATGAAAGGGAAAGTTAACCTCAACGGGATTTTAACTTTGCCTTAAAATAGTAAGTGAAGATTTAGTGAAGATTTAGGCCAGTACATACGTATGCGCCGACGGACATACACATACATATACACACGCACACACACACACACATACACACACACACACACACACACACATACACACACACACACACACACACACACACACACACACACACGCGCGCGCGCGTGTGTGTAAATCTTATGCATTTCTACAGTATTTTCACCAAACTAAGACATAGGTTACTTATATACTCCGGATGGTCATGGGCATTTTCATTTTTCTAGATATTGATTATAGGGCCCCCCGGCAGATAACCCCCTTTAACCACTTACTTGGAGTCGACAGAAGCACTGCAGTGCAATGCAACAAAACGTCATAACTTCTGGAGTTCGCAACCGATTTTCACAAAACTTGACACATGGGCTACGTTTGTTCTACAGATAAATGTGAACTCTCAGAATTGGCACATATTGAGTAGGGGACCCCTGGGGGCAGGAACCTCCTTTTGGAAAAAGCCGATGATTTTGTAAAAGTATAGTTTTCCAAGCAGCACTGAAGTATTGACATAAATGGTATACATAACTGGTATTTAATACCCGAGCAACGCCGGGTACCTCTGCTAGTATATATATAAAATTGAGATGAGCGGGACAAGCAAAATTTAAACAATCTTTCAAAATAAATTCAAAACACAATTTAACTATTTACCTATCCATATTGCTTTTACCGATGGTTTCGCGTCACAAACGATTGGAATCCAAGGGATTTCCAATGGAAAGATCGGCTTTTCAGAATGGTTTACAATGTATTTTTTTCTTTACACATGGAAGAATATACATAAAATGAGATCAATATCCCCACAGGTACTAAGTACCCACTGAAAAAATATATATATTAATAAATGGAAACTATATTTATAAAACCATAATTATTTTATTATATATATTTCAAGGGCAACCAAGGCAGTCTTGGTGCGATTTCATCAGATAAAATACAACATTTGTTTTATAAATAGTGACACAGCCGTGGAAAACAACCTTGATGGTTGAAAATTCGCTGGATAGTGAAACATTTTATTGAGGGTAATTCAAAGTTCTGTGTGAATATGCAAATAAATGTCCGAAAAATTGAAAAAAAACAACCGCTTATTTAAATTACGCTTTGGGAAGAAGAGAGAGAAAAAAGAAGAGAGAGAAAAGAAAAGAAAAGAAAAGAAAAGAAAAGAAAAGAAAAGAAAAGAAAATAAAATAAAATAAAATAAAATAAAATAAAATAAAATAAAATAAAATAAAATAAAATAAAATAAAATAAAATAAAATAAAATAAAATAAAATAAAATAAAATAAAATATTAGTATATATAGAAGTTGAGTGAAGAAATAGCGTAGAAAGAAGCTTATCCGAGGATCGCTCTTTCTTCACTTTATTTCTAAATTATCTACTCAGGGAAGTACTGAACATATTAAATTTAAGCCAAATCTCATTTTTTAGGGGGGTGGGGTGTATATAAGCTAGATTGACTAAATTAAGTTGGTTTTACTTACATAATTCCCCGACAATTATTTCTGGAACTCAAACAACAACATCGGTAATACCAAGACATTGGAATAACCGATATTGGAAGAATTTCAGTTTCTTCATCAGGAGAAGGTTTCTTCTTAGAAATGAAGAGAGAAGTTGAATAAACATCACACATACCGTGCCGTTGCTAAACCTCATGGTGAATGTCGTGTTACATCCTTGAATCACTATATAAATATATCCCACTTAATGTATTAGGGCAATACGAAAGGCTTATATTGACGCTGGAAGTAGCAACTTAAACTGTCTAAATCAGCTCAATGAAGATGGAGAAGTCAATAATAATTTATAACTTTACAAAGTTAACTGTCTTTAATATGAAAAAAAAAAAATCAAAGGCACTTCGTAAAAGTTATGTTTCATCACATGACATTTGCTAGACATTGGAGCAATATCTCAATGAAATGGGATGATGTATTCAACATTAACGGTTTCTGACGTCTACCTAACGAATATTGCACTAAACTGAAGATCTCGATAGTAGATGTGAGCAGATGGGAATGTGGCAGGTGATTATGGCGTTGGAAATTCACTTGACAGAAAGAAGACAGTTGTTGAGACTTTTTTATGATATTCCCTTACAAATAGCAATTCACATTTCAATGTTAACCACTGACAGATGTTTTCACAGTCGTCTGACACCACAACCGCCACCGGTGATAGATGCCGTGACTATACGTTTGTATATGCATATACACAAACACGCACACACACACACATATATACATACACATATGGGTTAGTGTAGCTACATATTTAAACACGTTTGAATGTATATTTTTGGTATTTTATGTATAAGGATATTTATGCATACATTTCTCTCTCTCTCCCTGTATATATATTGCTCAGCCGTTGGGGTCCTGACTCTTTTTCGATTACCCACTCTACTACCCTAAATATTGAGAACTCTGGTGCGTTACGGTCCACCTGGTATCTTACCACACCACTTTGTTATATATATATATATATATATATATATATATATATAAAATTAAGAAGCGATTGACATATACAGAGATATATCAAACATTAACAAAATATCATTTTCAAAGGATGTAAAAACATATACTTACGTTTAAGAACAAATTTCACAATTAAATAGTGAAGTTTAATAGCAGATTTTGTTGGGTGAGGAGTGAAAGAGGAAAAACCAAATTATATGAACATACACCTCAAATATGTCGTATCTGAAATTTCTTCAGACATGACATCTTTATTCTTGTTTGTAATATAAATATGTTCCTAAATATTATTCTAGTAGAGCTGTATACTATTTATGTTGTTATTTCAAGCTATCAATATATATATTCACGTCACTGGAACAATGGTTAGACGTAGTGGTTTGTTCTCAATACTATGTGCATCTTCGTCAGTCCCATTAAATAGCGAAGTTCAATAGCCGATTTTCTTGGATTATCAGTGAGAGACAAAAACATCAAAATATTGATGTACGAACTGATGGCTGCGTTTGACCAAATCGAGTGCATCCGCTGGAACACCGATGTCGCATTTCCAATGCTACAGTTAAGGCTCAGCTCGATGTTTCCACTGTTGCTCAGGATGCTGCCAAGCTACGTGATGTGGTAGACGTCGTCCAACACCTGTTGGTTCACCTCAACTTCAGAAGCCTGGCCCGGGTCGCTAACCACCATCACATCCTTGGGCTTTTGGATGTTGATACGTAACCTGATTTTCTTGGCGTTCAGCTGCAGGGAAGTTGTTAGCTTTTGCAGGATCGTACTGTTCTCAGCTAGCAGGCCGATGTCGTTGGCAAAATCCACGTTTTCAGCTTCGATTTTCCTGTCCACAAGATACCTCGACCTGTTACGGCGGCAGTCTTTTTCAATATGAAATCAGCTGCCAGCTGACACTGGAGATGATGAAATCTGTTATAGAGGATTAGGTTCTCACGCAACATATATATACAATAATGCATTCATTAGCTAGAGCTTTCCAAGAGGATATAGAAATACATGCTTGTGGAGATGGCTAAAAACAATCAGGACAGAAAGACCATCCCTCCACCACAAGAACTGAAGCAAGTGGTCTTCCCCACCTTTTCCCACTCTTTTTCAATATGGCCTTATTCAGAATAGGCAGCATAAATGCACGTGGCCTGGGGTCGTCATGGAAGCAGGATCACTTGTTCGACGACCTCAGGTCAATAAACATAGGTGTGGTGACCATCAGCGAGACCAGAATTTTCAAGAAGAACGAGCCTTCGCATCCAGCTTTGCTGGCTACGAGGTGTACGCATCTCCAAACCGGTCGGGATCGGAAGGCAGAGTCGCTGTGTTGTTTCGGAAAGGCCTGGATATCGTGATACGGACCATCTTCCTACGCCCAGAGGGTAAGTCGGTGGTACTGGACATGACCAGCAGCTAAGGCTATGCTTTTAGGCTAGTGGCAGGACGGCCTAATTTTTTCAGTCGACTGGAGACCTTCCTAGAAACGCCCCGCTCTTTAATGTTAGTGGGCGATTGGAACCGGATCTTGGATGCACGCTGGGATTGTGTGGGATTATTGGATAGTGGGAGAGGGTGTAAAAGTCTTGCAAAGCTGCTCAGACGTTTTCAACTGTCTCACAGGTACCGACTTGATTTCCCGAATGATCCAATGAAGACATTGACAAACCTCATCAGGTCATCCAGATTGTATATTGATGGGGTAATTTGTAAGGAAGTAGATAGTTCTAATATAGGTTGTGTAGAATTCAAGATAATCGACTACACGGACCACAAATTCGTGATCTGTGTGGCTGTCTTAGAAACTTCATAAACATCTGGCTACTGGAAACTAAACGCGTCGCTCACTGGACGCAAAGCCTACAGGGACCGGATTAGCGAGTGACGGGGGCAATCATCAACAACAAATGGTAGTTCGCTCTGAAAAGGGCGATTAGAAGAGAGTCCATTAAGTGTAGTAAGACATTAGCAATAGAGAAAAATAAAGGAGAAGAAGAACTAGTTAGAAAATTAGACGAGGCATTTAGTAAACTCATCGCAACCAACGTGCTTGCGATGAGATTGGCCCTCGACCAATCTTCAACGTAAAGCACGAAGGCTGCGTTGTCAGAGCTAGGACGCGTGGTCTCAGACGGGCCCGTGTGGCGGAGGCGAGTGGTGGCAACAAAGCCACGATCCAGTCTTTCGAGGACCGCAACGGGCGCATGTTACTCGATCCCGGGAAAATGTGTGCCGCTTTATAGCGGCACTCCGATTAGCTGTCAGGGCTGGATTGCGGGATGGACGTTAGCGCCTACCTCGACGGTCTGCCACGGCTCTCGGCCACTGAGGCGGAGTGTTGCGAAAATCCGATAATGGCCGCTGAAGTACGGCAGGCAATTACTGACTACACGATGAGGAAATCACCTCGTTTGGATGGTCTGCTCTATGAGCTTTACGTACACATGCCAGACTTGTTCCGCTAATTCCCATCTCTGTGAGCCGAGGTGCAGTGGCGTATCTGAGAAAGGACTCGAGCAAGTGGGACAACATAGATCATTTCAGACCCATAAATTTCCTAAACGCAAAGTTCTAGATTTTGGCCAAGGTGCTAGCAAAGAGGTTGGCACTTGTCGTCGGTTGTATGGTGGGAGAGGCGCACACATGCGCCCTTCCAGACAGATCCATCCACTATAACTTGCACCTTATGCGATGCATCACGGAGATGGTAGCTAATGAAAATGGCATTAGTAGGGCCTTATTTAACTTTGATCAGTCAAAAGCTTTTGATAGCATCGACAATCTCTATCTGGTGGCGGTCCGGAGTGCGGCCGGATTTGGGCCAGTCTTCAGTCCCTGGATCGCTGCCATATACAGCAACATCTGCTCTGTGGTGAAAGTGAACGGTCAGTTTTCGGAACCGTTCAACATCATGCATTCGGTCCTGTTGTACGGATTGACTCTCGAGGCATTGCTGCACAAGCTTGAGCCGCTGAGCGGCATCCCGCACGGACTGGGATGTGGGAAAACCATGTCAGCATATGCTGATAACGTCACCATAGTGGTGTCAAGCGCCAAACACATCGAGCCGATCGGCACTACACTAAGAGAATACGAGGCGGTGACAGGGGCTAAGATTAACCAGGAAAAGTCAGTGGGCTTTTGGCTGGGCGCCTGCAGAGGAAGGTCCATGCCGTGCAACAGCGTCATCGGGCACTGGATCGAAGACCGGTTAAATTGCCAGGGGTCTGTTTTGGTCCGGACGGACAAAAGCTGGGAGGTGGTGATGAGCAGGGTGGCTTCTCTCACCCAGAAATGGACCTTGAAGGTCGATACATGCCGTGGCTGATGATGCGTAGATGTGCGCTCAGGCTACGACATCTATACCTCTTCCTCGACGGTGAACAGTTGTGTTCGTCGTTTGCTAGACGAGTTTTCCCTAAATCGTCTCCTTGAGAGAGCGCTTGGAGATTGGAATGTCTTCAGACGCTCAGAGACCTCAACCAATTGGGCGATGCGATTGGTGGTGGAAACTGCAGCTTGGCGTTTTAAGGAAGGTTAGTGGAGGGATAGAGCAACAGAAATGTCGGGCCGGGGCCCGTGGACATCTTCCAGAATCCCAGGCCTGGCAGTGCTACCGGGGAGCTTTGCCTGTTCGGGATAAACTCTACAGGCATGGAAGTGCCCTAAGCCAGGCATGTCCGCAATGCGCGCAGGTCGACGAAGCCATTCTACACGCACTCATCCAGTGTCTGACTTGTGGATTCATGTCGAACACCTGCTGTCGTGAGTAGAATGGATCCCACTATCAGCTGTGTCCATCGTGAGGATTGCCCCGCTGCTTTCCTTTAGCCAGGAAGGGCAGGCAGTTTTTAACTGCCTGGTGGCCCTGGCGAAAGAGGTCATGTGGTGGACGCGTTTGAAAGGGCTGAAGACTTACCTCTTCGGTGATGTCCTGATTAATTTTTTCAAATTTCATTTGAAAAGGAAAATCTGGGTGGAGAGGGAAGTGCTCTTTTCCCAGCAATTTGTGGAAAGATGGGTGAGAGAAGCAAGCATGACCTGAGTGAATGGGTCTGCTCTGAATATGCGCCTGTAGATTGGAAATGGAGAACTGGGAGAGGGCACTTGTCTTGGTGGTCAGTGTTACCGGGGCTTTTTCAATGGGCTTTCTCCACAAGTGACCCGCGGAAGTCTCCCTCTATGTTCATTGTGTAGCATGTGGTGAAGGAGCTATATATATATAAGCCAGTGTTGTTCTTGCTGACTGTTGGGATGGTGCTGCTGAGGTGGTGATATGTAGGCGGTGAGCTGCTGGAGCTTCTTACTTCCGGAAATTAGACGTTTTTTTTATGGAAGAGAACAATGAAAAGGTATGAATGGAATATATAGTGAAATAAGGTAGAAGCGAATGCGTATGGCCTAGTAGCTAGTCACACAATCGTAAGAACGTAAGGTCGATTCCAGGCTGCTGGTTATCTTCTTGAGCATTATACTTATTTCGTTTTAGTCCAGTCCACTTCACTGGTACATATTTTATCGATCTTTTATTTTTTGTCGAAGCCCAAAACAAATATGAATGCTGACAGTGATCAAGTTCATCTGAGATCGCAAGCCATAAATTGTCCAGGTGTATTTCGTATTCATTTACTCTTTATTGTAGATCCCCCTGTTTTCTACAAAATGAAAAGACAGAGATTCACAACCAAACCTCTGATGACACATAGGAATGACTCTGTCTAAAGTCTAAAGTATGTCTCTAGTCCAGAGGCTCGTCAGGCCGGTTCTTATCCCGGTTTCTATGGTGTGAAGCGACTGATAGTGCAACACTCCCTCTGGTCATGACACCAGTCCATCGCAGGGTTAAAGTCTATCTCGAGCCTGGAGGTTCATTAGGCTGGTGATTAACAACTGAGAGGACTATACCCTACCCAGTCCATCACATGGTTAAACTAACAGCTATTATCGGTATTCGTTTTCAGCTGACTATATAGCTAGCCTCGTGCCTAAATCCCACTTTTGCCTTTTATCCTTACGGGATCGATAAAATAAGGTACCAGTCATGCACTGGTGTCGATTTCATCGACTTTCCCTTCTCCTAAAATTGCTTGTGCCTAAATCAGAAACAATTATTATTGATGTTGTTGTGGATTGGCAGTATCAGTAGAGTATCTGACAAAATGCTTTGCGATATGTAAATTACGACTTTCTGCGGTCTGAGTTCAAATCTCACTGAGGTTGGTTTTACCTTTAATCCTTAAGGAGGTCAACAAAGTAATGTCCTAGTAACGCACCGGGGTCGATTTAATCGATTTTCACTTTTCTTCCAATTACTTGTTTTTAGCCAAAAGTGAAAACAATTCTTATTTTCGCTATATGACAACTTAGGATTGGAGTAATGAGGACTCCATTGTAAAATATATTTACATGAATTTACTAGTGAACAATTTGTAAAACAGTTGCTTACTCTATCGCAGTATCTGTTCTGACTGTTAAGATGTGAATGTTTGATGTTGGACTACAACCATATTATAAATAACGATGATGTTCATGATGATGAGTGGGATAATGATTTTGATGATGATAATGAAAATGATTGAGATGATGATGATGATAATGTTGAAAAGAAAGATCATGATGATGATGATGGTGTTGAAGGTGGTGGTGATAATGATGATGATGATGATGATGACTACCACGACGATTATGACGATGATAATGATGCCTTTGATGATGATGGACGATATATTTTTTTTGGGGAAAATATTTGCAGCAGCAACACTAATAACAGTAGCAACAACAATTTAAGATGGCATTAGCAACAACAAAACCAACCACAACAACATCACAATGAACAACAATCTTTAGGAGAATACATTATTAGCAACAATTTCATTAGCAACAACAGCAATTAAGCGATCGTTAGCAGCAGCAACAACAACAACAACAACAACAATTAAGTGATCGTTAGAAGCAGCAACAACAACAACAACAACAATTAAGTGATCGTTAGAAGCAGCAACAACAACAACAACAACAGCAATTAAGCGATCGTAAGCAGCAACAATAACAACTATAACAACAAAGGAAATTAAGTGATGGTTAGCAGCAGCAACAACAACTATAACAACAAAGGAAATTAAGTGATGGTTAGCAGCAGAAGCAGCATCAGCAGCAGCAACAACAACAACAGCAATTAAGCGATCATTAGCAGCAGCAGCAGCAGCAACAGCAACAACAAATAAATGATTATTATGAACAACAACAAAAATACCAAAAAATATCAACAACTACACAAGAAGAAAATATTAATTGCAACAACCACAACAAAATTGAAATCAAGAAATTCCTAACTAAAAACAAAAGGAAAAAGAAAAACATTAAAAACCCAATCAGCAAATTAATGCTAAAACCAACATAAACCATTTCAGGAAAATGTCTGAAACATTTCTTCCCCAACCAGAATAATATATTTTGGTGCCATTCGTTTGTAAGTTAATTGATCCAATAATATATAGAATTGTCTTCTTCACACCTATTTGGCGCTGCTTCCCCATCTTTGATTCAATTCCTTACATTGGAACATCTGTAAGCCGCTGCGTGTTTTCATCATTTCATTTTATCCCAATATTCCAAAAGGAATCTTCCTAAGAAGTTCTGGAAACGAACAAATAAGCAAATAAAACAAACAAAAACAAACACAAAAATAAAATCTTTCTGATTGTTTCTTTGCTTGGAAAAGTATAACAAGAACAATGATTTCTCATCTATGCTCAAGGCCAACAATTTTGAGGAGAAAGTCCATTAAATCGACCCGAGTACATTACTGGTACTATATGTTATCGACCACGGAAGGATGAAAGTAAAGCTAACCTCGGCTGGATTTGAACTCAGAAAGGAAAGGGCTGCAACTGTATGCTACAAAGCATATTTTTCGACGCTCTACTCATACTGCCAATCCACCGCAATAATAATTTTGGTTATTGATCACAAAGTATTTACAAATAATACATTAAGGACAGCACAGTTGGGTAAACAAGAGCATAAAAAAGCAATGGATGTAACAAGGAAATAGTAACAAAATAAAATTCACCAATAGGCAGGAGACTTCCGAGGGTTACAAAAGCCACAATCACCCTGACCGTCAGGACAAGTGCCCTCTCCCAGGTGTCCTCCCTCAGTCTACTAACGCGAGTGAATGGGCCTGCACTGAACTTATGCATCTGTCACCCATCTTTCAAAAATTGCTTTGAAGGCAGCACTTTCTTCCTACCCTAATTTTCTATTCAAGTGAAAACCTGAAGAAGTTAATCAGGGAGTGACCGAAGAGGAAAGTGTCTGTCTTCAGCCGTTTCTGACTCGGCCACAATACGACTTCTTTCTTCATGGTCACCAGACAGACAAAAACTGCTTGCCCTTCTGTCTAGGGAAGGATGGCTGGGCGATTTTGAGGATGGACTCAGTTGACATTCTAATCCATCGTACACGTGACAGCAGGTTTTCAAGATTAACACCCAAGCCAGTGATACTCGGACACTGGAAGAATTAATGCACGATAGTTTCGTCGCCCTCTACGCACCTCGGACATGTCCCGATAACGGCACTTCCATTCCTGTAGAATTTATCTCGGTCCGGCAACGCCCCGGTAACACTGTCAGGCCAGGAATACTGAAAGTTATCCATAGGCCCAGGACCGAAATTCCTGTGAAAGAGAATGGTTAGTTGATTTTCATCGACACACAGTTTCTCCACGAACGCCAAGGTAGACTTTCCAATCATCACAGTGCCCGATTACATAAGGATTGTTACCACTTGCAGATATTCTCGCTTCCAAGCTAATAATTAATAATGAATTCTGATTTAGGCACAAGGCCCACATTTGGGGGGAGGGGAAGTCGATTAAAGCGACCCCAATGTGGTACTGGTACTTTATTTTATCGACCCCGTAAGGTTGAATGGCAAAATTAACCTTGGCGGTATTTGAACATTGAAGACGCTACAAAAACGGGGACAGTGAGAGATTTACATGAATCGTGTAAAAAATCAATGCAACAAAAACAACAATACTATTGAAACAACTGAATTCCCCATTAGTGGGGATATCACCCAGGGGTGACGTAAGGAACCCTAACAGATCTTAATCTACCCTCATCTCCATGGGCATGCTAGGAAGGAGCCCATCTCTCCTTTAATCTTTCCAGCCTACAGGCCCATGGTCAGAGTAGGCCTATTCACACAGCCCATCATCGTAACAATCACCCACCTATTCAGGAATGTACTGGAGGCAACTCTTCCTTCTCTACGCTCACCTTCCTTTTCATTTGAAACTTGAAAATTTTGCTGAGGGCTTGAACAAAGAGGAATGTGTCTGCCTTCACTTCTCTCACTCGCGTCCACCATACTACTTCTTTAGTTACAGTCACCAGACAGGGGAAAACTGTCTCCTTTTCGTGGCCATAAGAAGGCAGCGGAGCGATATTCATGATGAACTCGTTCGATATCCGGATCATTCCTACACACAATAACAGCGATCCGACATAACTCAACACATCAGCAATTCACAGGCACTGCCAAGCGAGGGATTTCTGGAAATTGTCCATAATTGCCGGTTCAAAGATCTTTCGGTACAGACTGGCTTATTCGTTCTCGTCAACATGTAGAATGTCTCCGAGAGCTTCGTCGCAGTTGCTCACCTCTAGTTCTCTATAGAACGCCAGAGTGTCATTTCCACTAATCATATTGCCCGATTGGTGGAGGGCTGTAAGCGCCTGGCAATATTCCAGGTGCCAGGCACTAAGTATCGGTCTACGTTTGAATCCCGACTACAGCTAAGACATAGAGATGGGCTGCGGAACAATGTAGCACAAGCCCATCACGATCCGTCAAAAACCGATTTGTGGAATTATTGTCACGCTGCGCTTCTTCCACTCGGGCCAATCGAACAGATTTCCTTCCCTCGTTTCTTAGAGCACGCGCTTCAGCCCTGACAATGCAACGTTCGTTTTTCGCATTAAAAAAAATAATCTAGTGCTATTGCAATGCCAGTCATAATCGCCTCGTCTAGTTTAGCTACTAACTCCCCCTCCGTTTTATTCTCTTCTAACGCTATTTCCTTGCAAACGCTATCAATTCTACTCTAATTGCTCTCTTGAAAGCGCCCCAGCACCTGATGTTGACGATGGTCCCTGTCAACTGTTGCTAAACTAACTTGCTAAACTGGTCTCTCTCGCACCGGGAACGACGCCTTAAGCATCTAGTAACTGGGAGACTGTATCAAGGTCGTCGACCTTGACGATCACAGACATGTAGTCTGAAAAGGCAACCGTGTGGAATTGTGGACCCTATTCTATTCCTATCCACTAACCTAATGAAAATCCTATTTAAGTAAGGCCTTGATGTCTCTAAACAGTTTATCCGGGTTCACACTGGTGGATTCGGGAAATGTAGTCGGTATGTGTCAGACAGTTGGAAGTGTCTGATCAGGTTCTTGAAGCTTTTGCACGCCCCCACACCGCTTCTATTCACTACTTCATACAGTCCCAGCGTGCATCCAAGAGGCCGCTCCAGTCCCCCACTAACATTAAAAGGTGAGACGTTCCCAGAAAGGCTTCAAGTCACCTGAAGAAATCCGGCCCTCCTCCCCAGTCAGGGCGTAGACGGTCACCAGGCAAAAAGTATCGCATTCGTTGCAGCTCACGTCCAGGACTAGCAACCTAACGTCCGGGCCCAGGAGATCCGTACTTCGCGATCCTGGTCTTTACTTAACACTCCACCTCCCATTCCGGGTCAACTAAAAGAGGCGTAGACATAAAAGTCGTCGGGGATGGGGTTGAGTGCGCGCGTGTCAGAAATCCTGGTCCCGCAGACTGCTGTCACATCCATAGCTAGTGACCTGAAGTCTTTGAAGAAGCGGCCTTACTTCCAGGCCGACTCCAGAGCACGTGCATTTAAACAATCTTCTCTTAGCACAGCAATGTCGGCTGAAAATAAAAAGAAAACGGGAGGGTTACATACCCTAACGGGTTCTGTTAGAGGTCGTGTGGTTCGGCTTCCATTTCTGGTTGCTGAGGTTCCTCGAGGTTTACACAGTAGGGGTCCCCATGTTGTCGGGGAAGCTTCCCCGATGTTTTTATACGTGTTTACAGGCATCATCACCATCAGCTGCGTTTTTGTGCCCTTTGGAGTTGCAGGTGCCAAACATCCCTCCCCCTTTTCTCAATATCTTCACCTCGCCATAATTTGTTTGTTGACCCTTCTCAGTAACACGAAGTTGGGTGTTTCTGTTAGCGCCAGAGACTATTTAATTTTGTGGGACATGAGTTGCGGTTGTTTCGGTGGTGGTTGTGCTTACGTTGACAGTGTTGTTCTAGATGTGTTTGTGTTTGCTGTGAGGGTATTTTGTGTGCCTGTTGGTGCGTGTTATTGTTTCTTGGTATTTTTGAAATGAGAAAGGATTAGTGTCCGGGGATTTTGTGTCAGAGTAGTGTGGGAGTGTGTTGTAGGATTGGGAGGGTTGCTTTATGTGTGTGTTTTAAAGAGGGAAAGCTTGATTGGGTTGCCCCTAGGTGGTGTTGTTGGCAGTTCTGCCACAGTTGCCACTGTTGGTGCTGGTGCAGTTGTTGATGTTGTTGATGCTGTGATTTCTGTTTTTGCAGCAATGGAATAGTGTGACCCTCTCTCTTGATTTGAGGGCAAAAGGATCTGAAGTGTTTTTTTCCCCCCGAACAAGTGACGGCGTGGCCTTTTACCCTCACCGACCACGTTTAAAATTATGCTACCCGGTAGATCTAATGTGTCGGGTAGGTCGTCGATCTGGGAGGCTTTTAAGAGAAGCACTATTTTCATACTAGTCCTCAGCCAGAGTTCCCTGCGGGTGGGCTTCACATCTAGGACCGGGTATTCTTTCTGTCTAAGACCCTGGGCCAGAATCTAACACATGCTATAACCTGATGTGATGCCATGAACCTGTACCATTACTGTCCTTTTTCCTTGTTAGGAAGAATACAGTATAAATTGGCCTTTTCGGCCGGGAACCACAGAGTACTTGACGGCCATATCTTTGCTCTAGTTTTGTCCTGCCAATGTACCAACGTGTGAGATGATAAAGGAAATCGACACTGAAGAGGGAGACAGATATTTGGGTATTCTAGAGGTAGATGATATCAAGAACAATAACATGAAAATAGAATTGATAAGATCTGAATACATAAGGAGAATAAGGAACATACTAAAATCACATCTAAATAGTAGGAATGTCATAAGTGCAGTAAATTCCCGAGCTGTGTCTATTATTACGTACAGTGCGAGAATTCTCAAATGGAATGTTACTGAACAAAAAGAAATGGGTAGAAAGACTTGGAAGCTAATGACTACATACATCATGTTCCAGAAGTGGAGTTATGTTGATAGATTCTACTTAAAGGGATCTGAAGCTGGAAGGTCTTATCAGCTTAGAGGACTGTGTTCAGATGGAGAAAAGCAGTCTGCACAAATATATGTCTGAGAGTAGGGAGCCGATGCTCAAAGTTGTACTGAAGGAGACAATAGACCAGGGGATCTCCAAGGAGGAAGTAACAATAAAGAGGAGGAGCAACCTTCATGAAAAATCTCTTCATAGCACCTCTTTTAAGAAAACGGAATTCAGATTTAAAAAAAACTACAGAAGGAATATTAATGGCTGCACAAGAGCAAGCCCTCAGAACGAAGTGGGTGAAACACCATATTGACAACGAGGAGGCTAGCTAACTCTATAGGATTTGTGCAGAGAGAGAGGGGGGGGGGGAGAAAGAGAGAGAGAGAAAGAGAGAGAGAGAAAGAGAAAGAGAGATAGAGAGGGTGAGAGAGATATAGTGTGTGTGAGAGAGAGAGAGAGAGAGAGAGAGAGAGATAAGACTGTGGCTCACATCGTATCCGAGTCTAAACACTTATCCCATACTCACTATAAAGGCGGGAGGTATGATATAATAGGAAAGGTGATTCACTGGCATTATGCAAACTAAATAATTTACCACATTCTGAAAAGTGGTATGAGCATAAGCCAGAGCCAGTGATAGAAAACGATCAAGTGAAGGTGTTATGGGATTTCAGGATACAGACAGACAAATAAGAACAGGCCTAGTGGTTTTGACAAGGAAAAAAGATCGTGCCTAATCGTAGATGTAGACTGCCCCTTTGACACATGTGTACATGAAAAGGAGAAGGAGAAAGTTATTGATACCAGCATTTAAAGTGGGATTTAAAAGAATGTGGGACTGTCATGACATCAAGGTCGTCCCAATTGTCATAGGAACTCTAACTGATATCTCAAAAAGTTTTCAAGGATAGTTAAAGAATATTAGTCCAGCCCCCTTTTTTTGGAACACTTCAAAGGGGATTCCTGCTGGGAACTGCAAGAACCCTCTGATACGTCCTGAATATCTGAGGCTGCAGGTAGCGGCTTCATGTTCATTTGAATAAACTTTCCAGTTAAATAACATGAGACTCCAAATATTAAAATAATAATTTCTTTATGAACCACACAGGGCTCACATTAAGGAGACATTAAATACGATACAGAACGACAGAGTTTGGGTTGGTTTTGTAAAATAAAATATATAAGAGAGATTAAGAAAAAAGACATAACACATAGATAATAAAACAACAAATTCCCGAAAGGTGAGGTGACACGAAGCGTTACTCGTGGAAAAAGCCCACAAAAGCCACGGTCGTATGACCATTACGGCAAGAACCCTCGCCCAGTTGTCCTCCTACAAGACAACCGGAACAAGTCTAGTGCAGGCCAATTCACACGGTCCATTCTTGCCTCTATTACCCACTTTCCAACAAAATTGGCTGGAAATCAACACTTCCCTCTCTACCCTGATTTTCTTTTTCAGATGAAACCTGAAGAGGTTAATGAGAGCATCGCAGAAGAGACAAGTGACCCTCTTCAGCCCTTTCAACGCATCCACAATACGACATATTTCACCATGGCCACCAGGCATATAACAGCTGCCTGCCTTTCCTGGTTAAATGCGGATTGTGGGTTAATATTTATAATGGTCTCAGCTATATCCGGATCTGTCCTACACGCGACAGCAGATGTTAGATATAAATCCATGAGTCAGTGATACTCAGACACTGGACGAGTGCGTGGAGCACAGTCTCGTCGTTCCATGCACTCTCAGACAGGCCCGAGTGACGGGACTTCCAATCCGGTAAAAGGGATATCGAACTGGCGACACTCTCCGGTAGCACTGCCAGGCTAGGGATTTCTGGATGTGATCCATTGGACATGGACTAAATATGATCTGGAATATAATAGCTAGTTGGCTTTCGTCGAGACACAGATATTCCCCAAGGAGGTCGTCACTCTTGCCCTCCACTATACTTCTATAGAAAGCAGAGATAGTTTTCCACCGATCCCCAAGCCCGATTGTCAAGGGGCAGTGAGCGCTTGAAGACATTCCAGCTTCCAAGCGCTCGCTGGACCCAGGATAGCAGCTCCGTCAAGGAGACGAGCTGAGGAAAACATGCCTAGCGAAAGGCGACCACACTTGTTTACCGTTTAACAAAATGAGGTGATGCGCGGGTCTCAGCGCATGTCACGGCATGCACAGCCCTCTATGTAGCGGGTGTTGACAACAGATGGATTACCTGACCATCCGGGTGCATCGCTTCCGCAAAAATTGAAAGAGCAAACGCCCCAGTCCGATCAAACGAGGCTTAGGACAAGGTACAATAGTCAGGCGATGTACGCGTTCGCCACCTCCACGGGATCTTTCAGGGATAGCCTTCTCTCGTCCCAGTTTCTGTCCATCTGGAGGTCTAGAGCAACCAAAAACCCTAGCAATTTAACCGGCCCGTCCAGAGCCCGACGATATTTCTGTGCGGCATGTATCTGCTTCTACGGTGACGTCACGCACATATGCTGACACGGGTCTCCCGCATCCCAGTTGGCGTGGAATGCCCCTCAACGTCTTCAGTTTGTGCAGTAATGCCTCAAGAGTCAATACATTCAACAGAGATAGGAGGGGACAACATTGGCTGACAGAACGCATGATGTTGCAAGGTTCTGCTGAGGGGAGACCGTTCCCTCTCACCACAGAGCAGATGTCGCTGTGCATGGCAGCAACCTACTTTCTGAAAATGGGCCCAAAGCCGGCCGGCCTGATGATGACCGCCATATATTAATCGTCGACCCCATTGAAAGCTTTTGATTGATTTAAGGCCCCGCCCGTACATGATTCCTTAACTACCATCTCCACGATGTATCCGAAGAGATCCATCCATGTCAAGCTCCACCTTGTGGGGCTCGTCGTGGATGGATCTCTTGGTAAAGACACATGGCTGTGCCTCTCCCACCAGTCCACCGACGACAAGCGCCAACCTAGCACCTTGGCCAAAATCTTGAACTCTGCGTTTAGCAATGTTATGGGACTGAAATTATCTATCTACGTTGTCCCCGTTGTTCAGATCCTTTCTCAGCTGCGCCACTGCTCCTTGGCTCACAGAACTGGGAAATCTCCCTTTCAGTTCTCAGTTGCAGCAGACATCTGCCAAGAGGTTAACGAACACGTCTGGCATGTGTACGTAAAGCTCATAGTGCAGACCATCCAAACCAGGCGATTTACCCATCCCGCAGCCCATCATTGCTTCCCATATTTCATCGCGAATTCTCGGATTTTGACAGCTCTCCGCCTCCATCACCGAGAGCCGTGGCCGGCCGTCGATGTAAAAACTAAAGTCCATTCTGCGATACGGGTTCCTAACTAGTTCTCCTCTTGTTTATACTTTTCTATCACTATAGCCTTGCTAACATTATTAGATACTATTTTGATCGCGCTTTTCATGGCGGGAGTAATGCATTGTTACGCGCCGGAGACAATGCGTTCATCTTCCAGTAGCCGGGACCATGTCCATGTAACCTATCTAGTTGGATAACGCAGATCACAGGTTCTAATGTTAATCCTATCTATATCCCTGCAGAAGACCCTATCGAGATATGATGTAGATGACCCAATGTGATTTGTCTGTCAACACAGGCACATTCGGGAAATCCAGACGGTGCCTGTCAGACAGGTGGAACCATTTGAGCATGTTTGCGAGGATTTTCAACCTCCTTCCCTATTGTCTACTTCCACTTAGTCCCGGGGTGCATCTAAGATACTGTTTCAGTGGCACACTAACACTAAACAGCGGGACGTTCCTAGAAAGGTCTCCAGTTATCGTAAGAAATCAGGCCGCCTTGTCCCTGTCGGGGAATAGACGGATACCACCAGCCTGAAAACTTGCCCTTCTCCGCCGGTCACGTTCAACACCACCAAGTTACCTTCTGGGTTGGGTACGAGAAGAAGGTCCATATCTCGAAATACAGACCTCTTCGAAACAACACAGCAACTCCGCTTAAATACCCAGGATGGTTTGGGTATGCGTACACCTCGAATCCACCGAGAAAATGGGTGCGAAATCCCGTACCTCGGAAATTCTGGTCTCATTGATGGCCACTACACGTATGATCAGTGACCTGAGCTCGTTGGGAATGTGGCCCTTCATCCAAGACGGACCCAAGGCCGCATGCATTTATGAGAGAAACCAATGTCTAAGATGGGAGGAATCAAGTGAGGGAGAGATACTTACCCTTTGCTTTTTTGGCGGCGAGTAGGTGAATCATTCCTCCGGCTCATGATATATTCTCTTTGAGAAGTTTCCTCTAAAGTCTCCAAGTGCCTGGGTGAACTTAGTTTTTACAAGTTTATCTGTTTTTTGATTTGTAACATTTTTGTGTGGTGGGTATGCAATTATTTGTGAAATGTCGATGTTGTGTTGTAAGTAATTTAATGTTTTTGTTGTTCATGTATATTGCTGTGTATTGTATGTGCGGTATTGTTGGTGTCTTTGGTGTTTGCTGTGGTACTGATGTAGGTGGTGATAATGGTGGTGGCAGTGCTGATGTTGATGTCGGTGCTTTTGAAGCTACAGTTGGCGCACATGGTTGTGTTGATCCCTTCATTTGGCATGGGAGGAGAGGGGCCTTGTTCCCACCTTGATTTTAGTTTGGGCAGAATACCTTTAGGTGGGCTTTGTCCCCACGTACGAGACATCATGGCTTTCTACTCTCGACGGCCACGAGTAAGTGGGTGTTTTCGTTGAGGTCAATAACATCGGGGATAGTCCCTATGTTTTATTGGTCCATTTGGATTAGGAGCTCCATCCCCGATCCTATCCAGTCATCTTACTTTACCTTGGTGTTCTCCAAGATCGAATGGTTTTCCTAGACGACGGCAAGGACAGCTGCCATCAGCCAGGGAATGGTTATCCCGGGCGGAACTTTAGTTATGCGAACTCGGACAAATTTCTGTCCGCAGTGGGTGGGCACGATTGTTATTTCTTCACTTCGAAGTGGTGTGGTGGAATATGCCCTGGCTTCATGTGGGTTGTAATATATATGTACCCCGCTCTCTCTTTATAATATATATATATATATATATATATATATATATGTGTGTGTGTGTGTGTGTGTGTGTGTGTGTGTGTGTGTATTAGAGTATGGGGTTAACCGAAGAGGGATGTACGGACCACACTAAGGTCAGTCGGTTGTGAAGCAAATAAAAAGAATCGCTCAACGACATGTAGAAATAAGGCAGGTCGGAGCATTATATATTAATAAAAGATCGGAGGCCATATTCAGTTGATTCCGGTTTATTTGAAACTCCGTTATGCATATTCCACTGAGGACTATCAATTATGCTATATATATATATATATATATATATATATATATATATATATATATATATATATATATATATATATATATATATATCATAACTAATATGGAGGCTTTAGTAGTGGGGACAATATCAGCTCAAGCACTTGCTGATGATCCACAAAGCTGGATTTGAACCCACTATACTGTGAAACAATCTCTTAGTGCCATTTAGTTATGAGATTGGTTTTTCATTTTAATTTATCCCTATAATTATAATGTTTTTCCTACACCTCTCTTAGCTTATATTCTCTTCACGCTTGTGGTTTAAAATCCTGTAAATGAAAACACACTCTCCTGTGTTTTTCCTCTCTATATTTTGTATTTTAAAATGCCCATGAAAACTCTGTCCTTTGAGCTCATTGGATTACAGGATTATACGCGAGTCCTTTACTCCGTTATTTTACTTTATATATATATATATATATATATATATATATATATAGGTGTCCAATATCAACTTCATGTCCTCTACAGTGTGTGCCACAAAATCTGCATTATCAGCATACAGGAGCTCCTTGATAAAAGTGCCAAATGTTTTGGACTTGGTTTCGCAAGCAGACACCGATTACGAAGTCTTGGAAGGTACATATCCGCAACCTTTTAGCAGATCCTGTCAGAAGGCTGCTTGTGAGATCATCGTGTATATAATTGAGTATTCCACAGACACGTGTATCTTTAGTTTAGTTCTAAGTGAAATTAAGCGTATCATAATGTTTGACAAGGCTATCCTTTTGAAGTATATTTTTGCCAGTGGAATGGATTGCAGGTGTGTAATTTAAAATGTCTTGCACAGGAACACAACACGTCGTTGGAATACGCCGTTGGAATACGCCGTTGGAAATTGAGCTCATAAACTTATGGTTTTATGCCGAACACCCTAACCACTAAGCCACACGCACTTTCCCGCACACAATACATACACACATATCCCCTTCCATATAAACGCACACTTATATATATTTATATACATATATTTATACGTGTTCCTTTCAGTACGCGTGTGTTTATGTTCATATATTTGCGTATGCATCTGAAAGAAGGTGCTTGAAAACGTTTGCAATCAATATAAATACGTACACATATATCCACCTATATATAAATGTATATGTGAGTGAGTGTTTGTGTGTGTATGTGTGTTTGTGTGTATGTGTGTGTATGACTGCGTTTTCGAATGTGAATGTATGCACGTATGCGTATGCCAAAATCTTGTGCTGAAGCGTAATGTTGATGACGAAAAATTAGGAGATGATAAAAAAAAACAATATTATAATAATAAAACAAGACAAAACAAAAACTAAAAAAATGAGAATAAGAATAACAACAATAAGAAAAACAATAAAGTCTACAACAAAACAACAAGGAAGACGAGAATAATCGTCGCCTCGTCTCAGAATAGACAGAGTCTTGGAGGTACTTAATAATGGCGTCCTATTAAATGGAACAGCAATTTATTATAAGATCGTTATTGGGTTAGGCAAGTCTCATGCAGAAACGACTAGCGGCCATTTTGAGAAAGGGAGGGATGGAATGTATGGTTATGCTTAAATGGAACTTAATTTACTGCTGTGATCACAAGATCACTTTCGTTGATGCCAACAAAATAAACCTAGTTTACCAGCATCCCCTCCAACCCCAATAGATTATTACCTCCTACTTACACCCTTCAATACATTTTGTCTTCTATTTGTTCTTTTGTTTATACTTTGCCGTCTTCGTTCACATCTTTAGTTTTCGGTCTCTTAATTTATCCATTGCTTTTTCTTGATTTCTCTCACTCCTTTTATTCTTCTTGCATTTGTTTTGTCTCTCCTTACGGCTATTTATGTATATATATATATTAATATATGTATACATTTATATATATATGTACGTATATAAGTATGTGTATATGTATGTGCATATGTTTGTATATATGGCTGTATATAAGTATACATGCATGTATGTATATATGAATGCACATATGTATGCATGTATGTACATGTGTGTATGTATGTGTGTATATAAGTGTATATGTGTGTATATATATGGTATGTGTCGTACAACAGTATGAATATATGCAAACATTTATATATATATGCACGTATGCGTGCATGTATGTATGTTTATATCTATCTATGTATTGATGTATGAATGTAAATATGCATATATAAATTATATATGTATGTATGCATATATGTATGCATGTATGCATGCATGTTTGCATGTATGTAAGCGTGCACATTTGCATGTATGTATGTATGCGTGCAATATTGCATTTATGTATGGGCTTTAATATTTCATTAAATGCTTGTTTGAACATTAATGAGGAGTTGGTACGTGCATTGTTGTCCTCATGTGTATGGCTGTGTATGTGCATGCGTGTATTCAATATTATATATGTATGTGTGTGGGTAAATATGTGGGTTTTTGTACATGCATGTATAAGGGAAGATGCACCGTTTCATGGTTCTCTCTCTCTCTCTCTCTCTCTCTCTCTCTCTCTCTCTCTCTCACTCTCTCTCTCTCTCTCTCTTCTCTCTCTCTCTCTCTCTCGCTCTTCTCTCTCTCTCTCTCTCTCTCTCTCCCTCTCTCTCTCTCTCTCTCTCTCTCTCTCTCTCTCTCTCTATATATATATATATATATATATATATATATATATATATATATATAACAAACATGGACCATCACTTCGATATTTTGCTATATCTCAGTTAGGTTTCTGTAAACCGAAATCAACAAAATGCGCTTGCAGTGTATGCAAGTTAAGTTTCTGGAAGATCGAACAGTGGATTTACTTTCTCAACAGGCTTTCGTTCTGACGCCAGTCCGGTTGTGAGGGCACATGTTACTCCAAAGGGAGCTAACCCCGGTTTATGGCGGTCAAATTCAAATTATGAGCAATGGATAAAGTTCCGTACACAAACTGAATTAAGTACTCAACCAGACCGTTATTAAACAAACATAAATAATTAACCAATCAATAAAATTGTTTAATTAAATTAATCAATTAATCATTAGGTCTAGGAGATAGTAATACAAATGGAAGTACAGCATATTCGAAGCTCGAGGCACAGCTAATCCGACGAATGCATTCAGAAGTGCAGCCAAGCATTCGACAAGGTATAAAACCTCAGAGTAATAACATACAGTTTAAAGGGCTTTGCAAATTGAACATAGTGACCGATAATTCAGCCGCGGGGTTCGTAGCAACGAAAGAACAGACTAGTGAGAAAAAATACATACATATATATATATATATATATATATATATATATATATATATATATATATATATATATATATATATGGGAGGGGGGTATACATCTATATTAGGTGCTTCAGGCGATGGGTAGTGTACTCTGGCTGGTACCAAAATCAGCACTCTATGTTAGGTCAGGTTGTATATATTAGAAAACAGAGCGAGCTTTACATTTACGTATTTACTGATTACTACCACATACACACAAAAAAACCCGCAATGATACTTCCACAATCACAAAAACACACCCGCAATGTTACTTCTACATACACACAAAGAGACCCACAATGATACTACCACATACACACAAACACACCGGTAATGATACTTCCACATACACACAAACACACCCGCAATGATACTTCCACATACACACAAACACACCCGCAATGATAATTCAACATAAACACAAACACACCAGCAATGATACTTCCACATACACACAAACACACCCGCAATGATACTTCCACATACACACAAACACACCCACAATGATACTTCCACATACACACAAAAACACCGGCAATGATACTTCCACATACACACAAACACACCCACAATGATACTTCCACATACACACAAACACGCCCACAATGATACTCTCACATACACACAAACACACCCACAATGATACTTCCACATACACACAAACACGCCCACAATGATACTTCCACAATCACACAAACACGCCCACAATGATACTTCCACATACACACAAACACATCCGCAATGATACTTCCATATACACACAAACACACGTGCAATGATACTACCACATACACACAAACACACGCATAATGATACTTCCACATACACACAAACACAACCGCAATGATACTTCCACATACACACAAAAACACTGGCAATGATACTTCCATATACACACAAACACACCCGCAATGATATTACCACATACACACAAACACACCCGCAATGATACTTCCACATACACACAAACACACCGGCAATGATACTTCCACATACACACAAACACACCCGCAATGATACTGCCACATACACACAAACACACCCACAATGATTCTTCCACATACACACAAACACACCCGCAATGATACTTCCACATACACACAAACACATCCGCAATGATATTTCCATATACACACAAACACACCCGCAATGATACTACCACATACACACAAACACACCCACAATGATACTTCCACATACACACAAACACACCCACAATGATACTTCCACATACACACAAACACTCCCACAATGATACTTCCACATACACACAAACACACCCACAATGTTACTTCGACATACACACAAACACACCCGCAATGATACTTCGACATACACACAAACACACCCGCAATGATACTTCCACATACACACAAACACACCCGCAATGATACTTCCACATACACACAAACACACCCGCAATGATACTTCCACATACACACAATCACACCCGCAATGATACTTCCACATACACACAAACACACCCGCAATGATACATCCACATACACACAAACACACCCGCAATGATACTACCACATACACACAAACACACCCGCAATGATACTACCACATACACACAAACACACCCGCAATGATACTTCCACATACACACAAACAGACGCATAATGATACTTCCACATACACACAAACACAACCGCAATGATACTTCCACTTTAACACAAACACACCCGCAATGATACTTCCACATACACACAAACACACCCGCAATGATACTTCCACATACACACAAACACACCCGCAATGATACTTCCACATACACACAAACACACGCATAATGATACTTCCACATACACACAAACACACCCACAATGATACTTCCACATACACACAAACACACCGCAATGATACTTCCACATACACACAAACACACCCACAATGATACTACTACATACACACAAACACACCCGAAATGATACTTCCACATACACACAAACACACCCGCAATGATACTTCCACATACACACAAACACAACCGCAATGATACTTCCACATACACACAAACACACCCGCAATGATTCTTCCACATACACACAAACACAGCTTTAATGATACTTCCACATACACACAAACACACCGGCAATGTTACTTCCACATACACACAAACACACCGGCAATTATACTTCCACATACACACAAACACACCCACAATGATACTTCCACGTAGACACAAACACACCCGCAATGATACTTCCACATACACACAAACACCCCCCCCAATGATACTTCCACATACACACAAACACACCCGCAATGATACTTCCACATACACACAGACACACCCACAATGATAAATCCACATACATATAAACACACCCGCAATGATACTTCCACATACACACAAAACCACCCGCAATGATACTTCCACATACACACAAACACACTGGCAATAATACTTCCACATACACACAAACACACCCGCAATGATACTTCCACATATACACCAACACACCCACAATGATACTACCACATACAAACAAACACACCGGCAATGATACTTTCACATATACACAAACACACCCGCAATGATATTTCCACATACACAAAAACACACCAGCAATGATACTTCCACATACACACAAACACACCCGCAATGATACTTCCACATACACACAAACATACCCGCAATGATACTTCCACATACACACAAACACACCCGCAATGATACTTCCACATACACACAAACACACCCGCAATGATACTTCCACATACACACAAACACACCCACAATGATACTTCCACATACACACAAACACACCCACAATGATACTTCCACATACACACAAACACACCAACAATGATACTTCCACATACACACAAACACACCCACAATGATACTTCCACATACACACAAACACACCCGCAATGTTTCTTCCACATACACTCAAACATACCCGCAATGATTCTTCCACATACACACAAACACACCCAAAATGATACTTCCACATACACACAAACACAACCCCAATGATACTTCCACATACACACAAACAAACCCGCAATGATACTTCCACATACACACAAACACACCCGCAATGATACTACCACATACACACAAACACACCCGCAATGATACTTCCACATACACACAAACACACCCGCAATGATACTTCCACATACACACAGACACACCCGCAATGATACTACCACATACACACAAACACACCCGCAATGATACTTCCAAATACACACAAACACACCGGCAATGATACTTCCACATACACACCAACACACCCACAATGATACTTCCACATACACACAAACACACCCGCAATGATACTACCACATACACACAAACACACCCGCAATGATACTTCCACATACACACAAACACACCCGCAATGATACTTCCACATACACACAAACACACCCGCAATGATACTTCCACATACACACAAACACACCCACAATGATACTTCCACATACACACAAACACACCCGCAATGATACTTCCACATGCACACAAACACACCCACAATGATACTTCCACATACACACAAACACACCCGCAATGATACTTCCACATACACACAGACACACCCACAATGATACTTCCACATACACACAAACACACCCGCAATGATACTTCCACATACACACAAACACACGCATAATGACACTCTCACATACACACAAACACAACCGAAATGATACTTCCACATACACACAAACACACCCACAATGATACTTCCACATACACACAAACACACGCATAATGATACTTCCACATACACATAAACACAACCGAAATGATACTTCCACATAAACACAAACACACCCACAATGATACTTCAACATACACACAAACACACCAGCAATGTTACTTCCATATACACACCAACACGCCGGCAATGATACTTCCACATACACACAAACACACGCATAATGATACTTCCACATACACACAAACACACCCACAATGATACTTCCACATACACACAAACACACCGCAATGATACTTCCACATACACACAAACACACCCACAATGATACTACTACATACACACAAACACACCCGAAATGATACTTCCACATACACACAAACACACCCGCAATGATACTTCCACATACACACAAACACACCGGCAATGATACTTACACATACACACAAACACACCCGCAATGATTCATCCACATACACACAAACACAGCTTTAATGATACTTCCACATACACACAAACACACCGGCAATGTTACTTCCACATACACACAAACACACCGGTAATGATACTTCCACATAGACACAAACACACCGGCAATTATACTTCCACATACACACAAACACACCCGCAATGATACTTCCACTATCACACAAACACACCCGCAATGATACTGCCACATACACACAAACACACCCACAATGATTCTTCCACATACACACAAACACACCCGCAATGATACTTCCACATACACACAAACACATCCGCAATGATATTTCCATATACACACAAACACACCCGCAATGATACTACCACATACACACAAACACACCCACAATGATACTTCCACATACACACAAACACACCCACAATGATACTTCCACATACACACAAACACTCCCACAATGATACTTCCACATACACACAAACACACCCACAATGTTACTTCGACATACACACAAACACACCCGCAATGATACTTCGACATACACACAAACACACCCGCAATGATACTTCCACATACACACAAACACACCCGCAATGATACTTCCACATACACACAAACACACCCGCAATGATACTTCCACATACACACAATCACACCCGCAATGATACTTCCACATACACACAAACACACCCGCAATGATACATCCACATACACACAAACACACCCGCAATGATACTACCACATACACACAAACACACCCGCAATGATACTACCACATACACACAAACACACCCGCAATGATACTTCCACATACACACAAACAGACGCATAATGATACTTCCACATACACACAAACACAACCGCAATGATACTTCCACTTTAACACAAACACACCCGCAATGATACTTCCACATACACACAAACACACCCGCAATGATACTTCCACATACACACAAACACACCCGCAATGATACTTCCACATACACACAAACACACGCATAATGATACTTCCACATACACACAAACACACCCACAATGATACTTCCACATACACACAAACACACCGCAATGATACTTCCACATACACACAAACACACCCACAATGATACTACTACATACACACAAACACACCCGAAATGATACTTCCACATACACACAAACACACCCGCAATGATACTTCCACATACACACAAACACAACCGCAATGATACTTCCACATACACACAAACACACCCGCAATGATTCTTCCACATACACACAAACACAGCTTTAATGATACTTCCACATACACACAAACACACCGGCAATGTTACTTCCACATACACACAAACACACCGGCAATTATACTTCCACATACACACAAACACACCCACAATGATACTTCCACGTAGACACAAACACACCCGCAATGATACTTCCACATACACACAAACACCCCCCCCAATGATACTTCCACATACACACAAACACACCCGCAATGATACTTCCACATACACACAGACACACCCACAATGATAAATCCACATACATATAAACACACCCGCAATGATACTTCCACATACACACAAAACCACCCGCAATGATACTTCCACATACACACAAACACACTGGCAATAATACTTCCACATACACACAAACACACCCGCAATGATACTTCCACATATACACCAACACACCCACAATGATACTACCACATACAAACAAACACACCGGCAATGATACTTTCACATATACACAAACACACCCGCAATGATATTTCCACATACACAAAAACACACCAGCAATGATACTTCCACATACACACAAACACACCCGCAATGATACTTCCACATACACACAAACATACCCGCAATGATACTTCCACATACACACAAACACACCCGCAATGATACTTCCACATACACACAAACACACCCGCAATGATACTTCCACATACACACAAACACACCCACAATGATACTTCCACATACACACAAACACACCCACAATGATACTTCCACATACACACAAACACACCAACAATGATACTTCCACATACACACAAACACACCCACAATGATACTTCCACATACACACAAACACACCCGCAATGTTTCTTCCACATACACTCAAACATACCCGCAATGATTCTTCCACATACACACAAACACACCCAAAATGATACTTCCACATACACACAAACACAACCCCAATGATACTTCCACATACACACAAACAAACCCGCAATGATACTTCCACATACACACAAACACACCCGCAATGATACTACCACATACACACAAACACACCCGCAATGATACTTCCACATACACACAAACACACCCGCAATGATACTTCCACATACACACAGACACACCCGCAATGATACTACCACATACACACAAACACACCCGCAATGATACTTCCAAATACACACAAACACACCGGCAATGATACTTCCACATACACACCAACACACCCACAATGATACTTCCACATACACACAAACACACCCGCAATGATACTACCACATACACACAAACACACCCGCAATGATACTTCCACATACACACAAACACACCCGCAATGATACTTCCACATACACACAAACACACCCGCAATGATACTTCCACATACACACAAACACACCCACAATGATACTTCCACATACACACAAACACACCCGCAATGATACTTCCACATGCACACAAACACACCCACAATGATACTTCCACATACACACAAACACACCCGCAATGATACTTCCACATACACACAGACACACCCACAATGATACTTCCACATACACACAAACACACCCGCAATGATACTTCCACATACACACAAACACACGCATAATGACACTCTCACATACACACAAACACAACCGAAATGATACTTCCACATACACACAAACACACCCACAATGATACTTCCACATACACACAAACACACGCATAATGATACTTCCACATACACATAAACACAACCGAAATGATACTTCCACATAAACACAAACACACCCACAATGATACTTCAACATACACACAAACACACCAGCAATGTTACTTCCATATACACACCAACACGCCGGCAATGATACTTCCACATACACACAAACACACGCATAATGATACTTCCACATACACACAAACACACCCACAATGATACTTCCACATACACACAAACACACCGCAATGATACTTCCACATACACACAAACACACCCACAATGATACTACTACATACACACAAACACACCCGAAATGATACTTCCACATACACACAAACACACCCGCAATGATACTTCCACATACACACAAACACACCGGCAATGATACTTACACATACACACAAACACACCCGCAATGATTCATCCACATACACACAAACACAGCTTTAATGATACTTCCACATACACACAAACACACCGGCAATGTTACTTCCACATACACACAAACACACCGGTAATGATACTTCCACATAGACACAAACACACCGGCAATTATACTTCCACATACACACAAACACACCCGCAATGATACTTCCACTATCACACAAACACACCCACAATTATACTTCCACATACACACAGACACACCCACAATGATAAATCCACATACATATAAACACACCCGCAATGATACTTCCACATACACACAAAACCACCCGCAATGATACTTCCACAATCACACAAACACACCCACAATAATACTTCACATACACACCAACACACCCACAATGATACTACCACATACACACAAACACACCGGCAATGATACTTTCACATACACACAAACACACCCGCAATGATACTTCCACATACACACAAACACACCAGCAATGATACTTCCACATACACACAAACACACCCGCAATGATACTTCCACATACACACAAACATACCCGCAATGATACTTCCACATACACACAAACACACCCGCAATGATACTTCCACATACACACAAACACACCCACAATGATACTTCCACATACACACAAACACACGCGCAATGATACTTCCATATACACACAAACACACCGGCAATGATGCTACCACATACACACAAACACACCGGCAATGATATTTACACATACACACAAACACACCGGCAATGATACTTCCACATACACACAAACACACCGGCAATTATAATTCCACATACGCAAAAACCAAACCCACAATGATACTTCCACAATCACACAAACATACCCACAATGATACTTCCACATACACACAAACACACGTATAATGATACTTCCACATACACACAAACACACCCACAATGATACTTCCACATACACACAAACACACCCACAATGATACTTCCACATACACACAAACACACCAACAATGATACTTCCACATACACACAAACACACCCACAATGATACTTCCACATACACACAAACACACCCGCAATGTTACTTCCACATACACTCAAACACACCCGGAATGATACTTCCACATACACACAAACACGACCACAATGATACTTCCACATACACACAAACACACTGGCAATGATACTTCCACATACACACAAACAAACCCGCAATGATACTTCCACATACACACAAACACACCCGCAATGATACTACCACATACACACAAACACACCCGCAATGATACTTCCACATACACACAAACACACCCGCAATGATACTTCCACATACACACAGACACACCCGCAATGATACTACCACATACACACAAACACACCCGCAATGATACTTCCAAATACACACAAACACACCGGCAATGATACTTCCACATACACACCAACACACCCACAATGATACTTCCACATACACACAAACACACCCGCAATGATACTACCACATACACACAAACACACCCGCAATGATACTTCCACATACACACAAACACACCCGCAATGATACTTCCACATACACACAAACACACCCACAATGATACTTCCACATACACACAAACACACCCGCAATGATACTTCCACATGCACACAAACACACCCACAATGATACTTCCACATACACACAAACACACTCGCAATGATACTTCCACATACACACAAACACACCCACAATGATACTTCCACATACACACAAACACACCCGCAATGATACTTCCACATACACACAAACACACCCGCACTGATACTTCCACATACATACAAACACTCCCACAATGATACTTCCAAATACACACAAACACACCGGCAATGATACTTCCACATACACACAAACACACGCATAATGACACTCTCACATACACACAAACACAACCGAAATGATACTTCCACATACACACAAACACACCCACAATGATACTTCCACATACACACAAACACACGCATAATGATACTTCCACATACACATAAACACAACCGAAATGATACTTCCACATAAACACAAACACACCCACAATGATACTTCAACATACACACAAACACACCAGCAATGTTACTTCCATATACACACCAACACGCCGGCAATGATACTTCCACATACACACAAACACACCCACCATGATACTTCCACATACACACAAACACACCGGCAATGATTCTTCCACATACACACAAACACACCCGCACTGATACTTCCACATACATACAAACACTCCCACAATGATACTTCCACATACACACAAACACAGCGGCAATGATTCTTCCACATACACACAAACACACCCACAATGATACTTCCACATACACACAAACACACCGGCAATGATTCTTCCACATACACACAAACACACCCACAATGATACTTCCACATACACACAAACATTCCCACAATGATACTTCCACATACACACAAACACACCCGCACTGATACTTCCACATACACACAAACACACCGGCAATGATTCTTCCACATACACACAAACACGCCCACAATGATACTTCCACATACACACAAACACTCCCACAATGATACTTCCACATACACACAAACACACCCGCACTGATACTTCCACATACACACAAACACACCGGCAATGATTCTTCCACATACACACAAACACACCCACAATGATACTTCCACATACACACAAACACACCGGCAATGATACTTCCACATACACACAAACACACCGGCAATGATTCTTCCACATACACACAAACACACCCACGATGATACTTCTACATACACACAAACAAACCGGCAATGATTCTTCCACATACACACAAACTCACCCAAAATGATACTTCCACATACACACAAACACACCGGCAATGATTCTTCCACATACACACAAACACCCACAATGATACTTCCACATACACACAAACACACCGGCAATGATTCTTCCACATACACACAAACACACCCACAATGATACTTCCACATACACACAAACACACCGGCAATGATTCTTCCACATACACACAAACACACCCACAATGATACTTCCACATACACACAAACACACCGGCAATGATTCTTCCACATACACACAAACACACCAACAATGATACTTCCACATACACACAAACACACCCACAATGATACTTCCACATACACACAAACACACCCATAATGATACTACCACATACACACAAACACACCCGCTTTGATACTTCCACATACACACAAACACACCCACATTGATACTACCACATACACACAAACACACCCACAATGATACTTCCACATACACAGAAACACACCGGCAATGATACTTCCATATACACACAAACACACCCACAATGATACTTCCACATACACACAAACACACCCACAATGATACTTCCACATACACACAAACACACCCGAAAAGATACTACCACATACACACAAACACACCCACAATGATACTTCCACATACACACAAACACACCCACAATGATACTTCCACATATACACAAACACACCTGAAATGATACTACCACATACACACAAACACACCGGCAATGATTCTTCCACATACACACAAACACGCCCACAATGATACTTCCACATACACACAAACACTCCCACAATGATACTTCCACATACACACAAACACACCCGCACTGATACTTCCACATACATACAAACACTCCCACAATGATACTTCCACATACACACAAACACAGCGGCAATGATTCTTCCACATACACACAAACACACCCACAATGATACTTCCACATACACACAAACACACCGGCAATGATTCTTCCACATACACACAAACACACCCACAATGATACTTCCACATACACACAAACATTCCCACAATGATACTTCCACATACACACAAACACACCCGCACTGATACTTCCACATACACACAAACACACCGGCAATGATTCTTCCACATACACACAAACACGCCCACAATGATACTTCCACATACACACAAACACTCCCACAATGATACTTCCACATACACACAAACACACCCGCACTGATACTTCCACATACACACAAACACACCGGCAATGATTCTTCCACATACACACAAACACACCCACAATGATACTTCCACATACACACAAACACACCGGCAATGATACTTCCACATACACACAAACACACCGGCAATGATTCTTCCACATACACACAAACACACCCACGATGATACTTCTACATACACACAAACAAACCGGCAATGATTCTTCCACATACACACAAACTCACCCAAAATGATACTTCCACATACACACAAACACACCGGCAATGATTCTTCCACATACACACAAACACCCACAATGATACTTCCACATACACACAAACACACCGGCAATGATTCTTCCACATACACACAAACACACCCACAATGATACTTCCACATACACACAAACACACCGGCAATGATTCTTCCACATACACACAAACACACCCACAATGATACTTCCACATACACACAAACACACCGGCAATGATTCTTCCACATACACACAAACACACCAACAATGATACTTCCACATACACACAAACACACCCACAATGATACTTCCACATACACACAAACACACCCATAATGATACTACCACATACACACAAACACACCCGCTTTGATACTTCCACATACACACAAACACACCCACATTGATACTACCACATACACACAAACACACCCACAATGATACTTCCACATACACAGAAACACACCGGCAATGATACTTCCATATACACACAAACACACCCACAATGATACTTCCACATACACACAAACACACCCACAATGATACTTCCACATACACACAAACACACCCGAAAAGATACTACCACATACACACAAACACACCCACAATGATACTTCCACATACACACAAACACACCCACAATGATACTTCCACATATACACAAACACACCTGAAATGATACTACCACATACACACAAACACACCCACAATGATACTTCCACATACACACAAACACACCCACAATGATACTTCCACATACACACAAACACACGCATAATGATACTTCCACATACACACAAACACACCGCAATGATACTTCCACATACACACAAACACACCCACAATGATACTTCCACATACACACAAACACACCCGCAATGATACTTCCACATACACACAAACACACCCGCAATGATACTTCCACATACACACAAACACACCCGCAATGATACTTCCACATACACACAAACACACCCGCAATGATACTTCCACATACACACAAACACACCCGCAATGATACTTCCACATACACACAAACACACCCGCAATGATACTTCCACATACACACAAACACACCCGCAATGATACTTCCACATACACACAAACACACGCATAATGATACTTCCACATACACACAAACACACGCATAATGATACTTCCACATACACACAAACACACCCGCAATGATACTACCACATACACACAACCACACCCACAATGATACTACCACATACACACAAACACACCCACAATGATACTACCACATACACACAACCACACCCACAATGATACTTCCATATACACACAAACGCACGCATAATGATACTTCCACATACACACAAACACACCCACACTGATACTTCCACATACACACAAACACACGCATAATGATACTTCCACATACACACAAACACACGCATAATGATACTTCCACATACACACAAACACACCCACAATGATACTTCCACATACACACAAACACACGCATAATGATACTTCCACATACACACAAACACACGCATAATGATACTTCCACATACACACAAACACACCCACGCACTCGCAGACACACTCATACATATAAACATATATGTATAATATGTACATATCTATATATATATATTTTAGATATATATACAAATATTCATATGCATATGTATATATGTGTGTACACACACTCACCCAAATATATATATATATATATATATATATATATATATATATATATATATATATATATATACCTATATACACACCGATGCACACATACATACCTATATGCAAATATATATTTTCTTGTATGTATATATATATATATTTATATATATATACGTCCAGAAATAGCCGTCGAAACGGCTTAAGCTCTGCTGTCGGGGTCATACTTTTTCCTATATATTTATATATATATATATATACTATATATATATATATATATATGTGTGTGTGTGTGTGTGTGTGTGTGTGTGTGTGTGTGCTTAGTATGTATATATAGTACATCAGATGTGTGTATACAATTGTGTGTATCATTCAGTGTATAGACACATACATATTTAATGCAATCTATAAATTCATACCACGGCAGGCGGTGACCGATGAGACCTGGGTTCAAACTATGTTAACCTTTAAATATATCAATTTTCTCAGCATGTCCCTCAGCCATCCTGGTTTAGCACTAAATTATATTGATGCTATCAAATAGTTACTTACTTAATAACACTCACAGCCAGCTCTTACACCCACACATATCCTCGTTATCATTATCTCCTTGCTTTATGCTCTCTCTCTCTATATATATATATAGTACATACATACAGACATACACACACACACACACATATATAAATAAATGCCTCTGTGTACATTACTTATACATATATGTATTTCTATGTGTCTCACTGTTCATACATTCTAATTAATATTTGATATTTCCAAGTCAATCAACTCCAATTGTGTACTACTATTTCCGTCTGGCAATGTTGCAACATCAGTAACAATATCAGCAACATCATCGGCAACAACAGCAGCAACAACAGCGGCAACTATAACAGCAACAACAGCGACAACAGCAGCAGCAGCAACAGTAGCCTCAGCAACACTGGAAACAGCACCCTGTGTTGTGTTTATGTTATTATTTATTGTCTTGGCTGCTGTTATCATGTTTGTTATTGTTTAACCATAGTTCAGTCCCGTCGTGTCTAAATCGCCTTTTAAATAGAGAGAACCATACTATCTAAACATTATGTCTTTTGTAAACAATGTAGAACGCGTTTTCAGGGAAATTGTGTTGTTATTTCTAGCAAAAAGAACATTCAAATAAATGGGGTCAGTAAACATGCTATAAATTGTTGGCCCATGTTCAATTTCTGATGTGTGCAATTTCAGCAAAATACCTTATTTCGCGTTGGTCCTTCGCCTCAGAGTTCCGATTTGCATTATAATTAATATTAACAATGCAAAGACCACTGTCTCCTTTGTTCGATCTGATAATCGGCTCCTTTACATTCATATCAGTAACACCGTCCCAGTCCCAAAGAAGAGAGATCTTTCTAACACCAACAACTACAGGCGGATCTCACTGACGTCACTCAACAGAATGATTCTTAGCAGGATCCAGCCCGAGATGGAGAAGAACCTCAAGGACAACCTGAACGGCTTCAGAGAGGGAAGATCAACCACCAGTCACATCCTGATGCTGAGGAGAATATTAGAGGGAGCTAGAGCAAAGAGCCTTCCTGCTGTTAGTGTTTTCATTGACTTTAGGAAGGCCTTTGATTCTGTCGACCGTCACTGCCTGATGAAGATCTTATAAGCTTATGAAATCCCCAAGAAGATAGTGGACTTGATATCACTGCTCTACACCAACACCAAAGCCCAAGTCATTGCACCTGACAGGATGACAGAGTTCTTTGAGATTCTGGCTGGTGTGCTCCAGTGAGATATATTGTGGGCTATCGTATGCACCTTGCGCTGTTGAAACACCGGGACTCTTGCTTTACTGTAGCACTGGCTTAGAACAGGAGAGTCAATGTGAAAAAGTTATCTATGCTGAATTTGCTGATGACATAGTTCTGGTGACAAACACACTGAAGGAAGCAGAGCAGTTGACGCAGGAGGCGGAGACTGTGTCGATGGGTGTGGGGCTGAGAATGAATGAGATTAAGACGAAGTATCTGATAGTGCTACAGTGGAGTCTGTGCTACTGTACGGGTCTGAGTTTTGGACACTGATCAAGAAACTCACTCAGATGGTGGATGGGTGCTACACGAGAATGCTGAGGATGGCTCTGAATATTTGTCAGTATACACTGAGGACGAAGAACTAAGTGCTGTACGGGAGCCTACCAAACGTCAGCTCCAACGTAACACAGAGGAAATTGAGGTTAGCTGGACATGCTCACCGACATTCTGAGTTGACGCTGTACTCGGTGCTCCCGTGGGAGCCCCTACACAGACACACCTGGAGAGGGAAACCGAGGTTGACATATGTTGATGCCCTAAGTACAGACACTGGTCTCTTGAGACGCAGGACATGGCGGTGATGATGAAGGACAGAGACCGCAGGAGAGAACTCGTCCCTGGATCTCGGGAATTTTGCCCGCCCCATATAGATAGATTACATTCATACAGTAAATGAATTTGCCTAAATAAGAAATAAGCATGGTTATATAATATTGTTAATCTTCTGTGAGTTGGGTAATTCGCACATTCATCCAGAGCTGTTAACTCACGATGTAGCCATTGAAGTATTTTGGCCGTGTTTGGGCAGATTCCATCACACACAAGGTTTGAAGAAAGCCGATTTCTTCCAGAGGAGAAATGAAAGAGAGAGGGGCGAGAGAATTAGAGAGAGGAGGAGAGAAAGAGAGATAGAGAGGAGGAGAGAGAGCAAAATATACTAGAAAGAAATATAGAGGAATAATCGAGACCAGTATTGAACTGTTACTTTATTTATCGACCTTGTTGGAAACTCAGGTCGCAGGGAGCTGGAAAAGAATACCAATTTGTAGCCAGTTTAAAAATATTTATTTTTATATATGTTTATAATAGCTTATATAAGTTTATAATAAGGATCTCTATGGCAATATACCACCTATCAGCAGGTCAATACGTGGACAGAGACTCAGATTTGCTGTCCACTGTTGGCGCAGCAATGAAGAAATAGCAGGTGATGTGTTGTTATGGAGTCCATCTCATGGAGCAAGAAACGCTGGTCGTCCCAAGAAGACATACGTCAAGCAACTTGAGGACGATACTGGATGCACTGCGGAAGAACTGGCAAACGCTATGAGAGACAGAGATGGATGGAGGAAACGTGTCGTAGAAAGCCGAGCAAGCTCGACCTGATGATGATGATAATAGCTGAGAGTTATAGAAGCTGTATCCATTACCTAGATAATAAAACTTACACGGGCTGCTTGACTGTGAATGTGTACCACGTATATTTATACAGAGTGGGACTTAACGATACTGAGTCAATGAGCTAGATAGTTTTATGTACTCAGCATGCCTGGCTGTAATTGTGTACATCGTGTATTTGTATTGACTGAAAGCTGAAGAGCCTGTGTCGGCGGCCTAGGTAATTTTATCTACACAGCGAGCCTGGGATTTGAACTCGGAGCACAATAGGCCAAGACGAATAGTGCCACGCATTTTATCCAGCATTAATATGTTAATGTTTGTAGAACATTGTAAGATACATGTAGAGATGTATTATTCTGGCAAAATGTGTACAGTTAGTTGACAGATATGTACAAATAAGTGTGCATGTATATATATATATATATATATGTTTGTATATATATATATATGTATATATGTTTGTATATATATATATATATATATATATATATATATATATATATGCATATATACATAGCGGCGACATTGAGGACCGAGTAAGTTAGATCGCAGATATATATATATAAAAGACAGCGAGAAGCGAAAACCAACCAAACAGTGAGTGTGTTCTGTTATTAATTCTGGCAATATTACGCAAATATGACCCTCCCCAAATATAACAACATATATACATATATATATATATATATATATATATATATATATATATATATATATATATATATGTATATGTGTGCGAGTGTGTGTGTATTTGTGTGTATGTATAAGAGAAGGAGAGAGAGAGTATAAGAGAGAATTTATGTAAATACATACTCACATATACATGTATATATATTTATGTTCGTGTAGTTGCAAATGTGTGAGTGTGTCTGGAGAAAGGGGGTGAGAGATAAATACTATATAAAGTCACAATATGTAAGATCAACCGAAAAAGAGAAATGAATAAGTGTATGTGTGTGTCTGAGACTATGTGTGTGTGTGAGTAAACGATCGGGTAGCTCTCTACTTGGGTGGTCTGTATAGTTGTATAGTTTCTCAATTGACTTTAATATTTCAATGAGAGAGAGAGGGGCAGAGGGAGAGAGAGAGGTGAGAAATATCTCCTCTCTCCATCCATTCTCCGTGTGCCATTCAAGTTAGATGCAGATGAGGTAACCTGACACTATGGCGTCTAATTGACAAACAACTACCCAACTGATACACTCTCTTTAACTTTACCCCTCTTCTTTACTGGGGGTTCACATCACCTTACATACACTAGCCTCTGCTCTCAAACTGCAATCAAATATATTAATTAGACCGGCTGCTGTTGCTTGGATTTAAGGTTAATGGTAGTGTAGTGTCGTCCAACATTGGACGCATATATATGTATATACGTGTGTGTGTCTGTGTGTGTGTATAATACGATATTTTAACATCTATGTATGCGTGTATGTGTGATCCCGTAAGTCCCAATAGTGTCGTAGGGGCGCCGTATTGACACACGACGTTTCTTGGGAGTTTTAACGTCCTCTCCAGGCCTAAATACAGTAGATTTGTTCCAGAGACAGTTAGAAAATGAGAGTGAAGAAAATGAGAAAGAGATACAAAGGAAGAATCGACCTTAGTACTAGACTGGTACTTTTTTTTTTATTGAACTCGAAAGGATGAAAGGCAGTTGGCCTCGGTGGGATTTGAATTCCAGTGAGCCGGAATATAATAAAGCATTCTATCCGACGTTCGAACGACTCTATCAAATAAAAAATATACATATACACATATATATAAATGTATATATATATATCAACTAGAAATAGATTGACATATATATATATATAAAATAAATACATGAAACAATCACAGGGAATAATTTGTAAAGAATGTAGGCCCACATAGCTAGGTAGGTAACTAATTAAAGTTTGACTAGAACTTAAAATATAGATACCTTTTAAAATGATTAATCTCCTATGTGTGCCTACATTCTTTACAAATTATTCCCTGTGATTGTTTCATGTATTTATTGGATATATATATATATATATATGTCAATCTATTTCTAGTTGATATGTAATGCTCGGATCTAATCTTTGAGCTTATTCTACGGTGGATATGGCGCATGTCTCTCAGATATGACAACCCTTAATTTTAATTTTGGATATATATATATATATATATATATATATATATTTATATGCGTGTGTGTGTGAGTGAGTTCAATCAGGGGTAAAAATAGCAAGTACTTGCTATCTTTACTCCTGATTGAACCTGGGTCTCACTCACACACACACACACACACACACACACACACACACACACACATATATATATATATATATATATATATATACCCATTAACAGTTCTTGATTAATTTCATGCGAATAGTACTAATGTAAAGTAGCATTATATACTGTAAGTCACTGAACTAGGGTTTTCACCGTGTAAACAATCATATGATATAGTATATTGTTTACATGTGAAGGACAAATCTAACAGTTCGTTCATCAGAAGATTCCGTAATCCAATTAGAAGACACATTTGTCATAGTTAGATGTTGCAATCAAATGCGTATATCCCTTATATTATCACTGAATTAAATGATATATTAGTTTGCATGCATGGTCCCGTATCATTGTAAAACCTGGCAGATCCCATCCTCAGGACTGTATTCAGTAGATTTCTTCGAGAGACGGATAGATCCTGAAATAATGGAAACGAGAAAGAGATATAGAGGACTAATCGACCTCAGTAGACTGGTACCATTTTATCGATCTAGAATGGATGAACAGCAAAGTTGTTTTGGGTGGGATTAGAACTCAGAGAGCAGAAGCGAGTACCTCAAAGCCTTCTATCTGATGTGCTAACGACTCTGCCAATTTGACGTCGAAAGGATTATGTAGCCATATTTACTACTAAAATACTGCATGAGGTGGTCACAGCTACAATGTTAATTGATCATAGTTTCCCTCGATAGTGTTTCCCCTATTATTAAACAATCATAATCAATATTTTATTGGCAATGGGAAGGCTGGGGTGAATTGGCAGAATTGATAGAGCATCAGAATGACCAAATGAGGTTTATCTTTTACCATCTTCCCAGGAAAGAAACAATGCAGTTATTTGTAAGAAGATTTCAAATTAATGCATGCCTATGAAATTTCCAACCGAGCCTCATATATATATACATATATATAGTAATAATAATAAATTTGAAGACTAAAATCCAAAGAGGGCTCGATAAGGATAAATATATATCAAATATATAAGAACCGTAGAGCAAATATTTATTAAAATAACAGATTAAAGTTTAAGCAAAGAATCGCTGATTTAACCCTTAACGGGATCTTTTGAAACTAACAAATTCAATCTGTGAACGCAGGAGTGAATATTTCAAAAACGTTGCAACCGGAGGAAGACAGGAAGACGATACTTTGGTTCGTGGAAACGTTCCCTGGCAAAGAACGGGAAAAAACGAATATAATACGTCATTATTTGGAGCGGTGAAAAACAATTACACGGAAAGACAGAACCACGTTTATGGTATAAAAGAAGTGGTAGACTAATATTCTCTCAGATGGTTCATAGAGACGTTCTCTGGCAATGAACGGAAAAAACGAAGATAATACGTCATATGTGGAACGGGGAGGACAATTGCACGCAAAGACAAAACCACGTAAATTGTATAACTGAAGTCGTAGACTAAAATTCTAACTAGGAAACGGAATGATTCTCGGCTTCAGAGTTAAGAATGAAGTAAATAAAATACAGAGGAAATTGAAATTAAATAAATACATACACGCATCCATATACGTACATACACAAGTATACGCGAAAACACTCGCCATAGGTATACAAATACACGCACATATATATATGTCTGTGTGTGTGTGCAAATAATTAAATAAATACAAATAATTAAATAAATATATATATATATATAGATGCATGCACGTATATGAACTAGTATGATATGTGTCGTCAATAAACGAAATTCAACGAATTGTGTCCTTAAAAACTGAACACAACACCACCACCATCAATCCCACCTCTATCCCCAACTAATATCCTTTCCTTTATACCACCTTAATAAGATAATTATTTCATTCAATAGATTCTTAAAGCTACAATCCCTTAAAAATCACATTCTATTCATTTTGGTGTACGTATTGTTGTTGTCCGTGTTGTTGTTGTTGTTGTTGTTGTTGTTGTTGTTGTTGTTGTTGTTGTTGTTGTTCTTCTTCTTCTTCTTCTTCTTCTTCTTCTTCTTCTTCTTCTTCTTCTTCTTCTTCATTATTATTGTTATTATAAATAAAGTCATCATTATTATTGTTTCTTAGCTCAGCTTCTAACGCTACAGATGTATTACAATGTTAGCTATTCACTACCAGTGAACTGAGGTAATGTCCCTTATTTTTTATTATCCTCTGGAGTATTCGAGCCTTGTTTTTTTCTTAAGTGTTCCATTCATATTGCAATCCCTATTTGTTTAGCGTACGTCTCACGATCTTTACTCTCTCTTCCTAAAACTCCAACTATTATTGGTACTAGCAGAAAAACAACCCTTCGGGTGGTTTTCTACTAGCATGTGTAGTGTGCATATTGATATTATATGCAAATATATATATAGATATAGATATGGTACATCAAATGATATCGTTATTGACAATATCCACAGAAATTGAACGTAGTCTGCGTTACACTCAGAAAAGTAATCCATGATACATAAAAAACAGACGATATTATATATAAACTGCATTAGGAAAAAAATTAGTGAAGGAAATATATGAATTTTATATAAGCGATTGTTAACCGGAAGTGTTGACATTTGAAAATTTTAAAGAATTGAATCTTAAAATAAGCAACAAAATTATTTATATTTAATCAAGAATTACGAAATTTAGTAGATGAATTATGTAATATTCATTCATTATTAAATAATCCAACTTATCTTACAAACGGGATACAAATATATTCTGGACACAGTCCCGCACTCCTTTCTTTATTATAGTTAAGATTACCAGCACCTTTTAGAGTGACCCCAACTGCTTAATCCCCCAAACTAACCTGTCATATTTATAATTTTTTCCCATCATACATTTTTATCGGCTGGACATGTTACATCTACGATCCAATACTGTTTGCTTTCTTTCTCAATTAATACAATATCTGGTTTCCTATGCTCAATTTCCTGGTCACACTATCACAAAGTCCAACAGGATTTTACATAATCATTTTAGATAACGCCCTCGGGTTTATGTTCGTACCACTGTTCTGCCCTGTCAAAAGCATATTTACCACAAAGTGTCCAATGGACTATGCTTGCTATGTTGCCGTGACGTCTCTTATATTCTTTCTGAACTAGTGGTGTACATTGACTGGTTATGCCATACATTTTCTCCACTTATCACTATCTGCTGTGTGGTCTACTCTATGCTTGCTGTAGTTAGTTCTCAGTTCTTGTTCTTGAGAAGCACAGATTAAGGTTTCTGCTCTGGTTTTAGATCCCTTTTAGCCATCCATGACCACCTTTTTTCTCTGTCTGTTCTATCTTCAAAATCTCTCTGGAATAGCCCATACATTCTTTTTTATGTCCATCTACTTTCAGTTTCAATATTCAAATGCTTTTACTGTGTTTTTTTCTTTACAATCTTTTATTCAGTATGGCTTTGACCTTCCTACTTCCAACAACAGCGGTTCCCTGGAACTCTTTATGGATCACGCCCTTCTGTTCTAATGATGTCTTCGCAAACCATCTTTTTCACCTTTTTCTGTGTACATATAGTCTGTCTGTGTCGCTCATTGGGTTAAATACCCCATATCTAGACAATATGTTTCTTGCCCTTCTGTCTAAATTGTTTAGCTCTTCTACTGTCAACGTGATCACCCCCTCCCATATTCAAAGAGTGATACTACCCATGTATTGATAGCCTCCATCTTATTTCGTCCATTCAGTTTCGACTTGAGAATAAGTCTCGGTCTGCGCTTGTATTCCACCTTAAATATTTCTTTCATTTCCTCCTTCATTATTTTATCAACTTCTAATATCCCTAAGTACTTGTAAGCTTTCTCTTCTCTTTTCTTCATAACCTTTCCTGATGGCAGCACAAACCCCTCAATGCTTTAAATGTTGCCGTTGTTCAAGATTAACACACCACACATTTTTAAAAATCCGAACTCCATTCTTATATCAACACTAAATGTATACACCGTATAACCAAGAGAACCAAGCTGGGATTCATTCTTACAATAAAGCTTCAGGTCGTCCATGAATAAGAAGTGGTTAATTTTTTGCAGGCAACCTTTGAATTCATACCCAGCTTAGCTTTTCTCAAGATCAATGTCAGTGGTATTATGCTCAGTACAAACATCAGTGGTGACAGGCTGTCCCATTGGAATATACCTCTCTTGAATTCTATTGTTCCTAAATCTCTCCCATATGCTGTCCATTCAGTCTTCCAATCTTTCAAACTTTTCCTTAAGAATCACTCAACATTTGATGCAATACCAAATAAGATAACACATTCCATAATCCAAATGTGCGGAAACATGTCATAGGCTTTGCGGTAATCGATCCCCGCCATGGTCAAATTGGTTTTCTTTCTCTTGCTATCCTTAAGTATTGATTGAACTGGGTGAAACCACCCCCACCGCCACCACGAAGAAAACCAGCACTACAGAAGCAGAAACGACAATATCATCAACAAATACAACAATATAAACAACGACACCATAAGCCCCAGCAACAGCAGCAACAACAACAACAAAAAAACGAACGTATAACAACAAGTCTTACGCATCTTTGCAGGAACAAAGGAATTTTTTCAGGTAGATATTTCGGATTGGGAGGTATATTTCGCCAAGGCGAAGTGAGAAAGAACTTGAGTCAAGCTAACAATCCCGGATGAAGCAATGGTAGCAACGAAGAGGAGAACCTTGATATATTGATACAGATCTGTGTAGACCGGCAAAGCGGAACTAAGCACGCAAGCCGAAGTGGAAGCTGCACTGCAATGCATAAACAATGACATAGAGTACAGAGCAAGTGCCAGAGAGTTCGGCACTATTTCGGTGGTGTTCAAAACCGAGGTCCTTAATATTAAACGGACGGTGGGCCTCTGTAGAATGGATCGTATAGTGATGTACCCGGCCAACGGGGGCAAGAGAAAAGTAAATGTCCGCATACAAAGATCCAATCAGGACTGAATCTATGGTAGTACCTGTGATGAAAAGTTGAGGAGGGTACCGATATTACCCTCATAGACGTAAGGAGTACTTGAGAGTACTGGTTCGGGATAAATTTAGATATTCTTCTCCAAATCAAACCGGACGAACTGAAGAGAATCAGAACCATCTGCGCCTTCTGGACCGGTTCACCATAAAATTGATCACTTAGGTCAGAAAACTACACTGCTTCGTCAGCCGCGAAGCAACACATCTACTATCCTTCTGCCCTTAGTTCAAATATGCCTGGGGTGGGGCGTAAGTCCCTGTTGCTGCAAACAGCAGTGCCGGGAAGTAAAGCACCAGAACCACCGCCCCCAGCACCGATAGTACGACCAACGCCAGCAACACCAGTTGAACCACCACCATCATCAAAACCACCCCAGCGGAAAAATGGAGTAAGCTATCCAACTCCTCCCGATACAAATAGACACATAACCATATAGACAAACAGAAACAAACATCAGAAAATTAAACAAAATCCTCATCTGCTAGTAACGAAGACGAGGGACAAACAAAGGAGACAACAAGAAAATACGCAAACAGAAAAAAGAAAACTGCAAACATCCCCCACACACAAACAACTAAAACCGCAGACACAACACTGACAATCAAACAGAGATATCTACGACAACATCAACAATACTATCACCGTTACAATCACCCAAACTCAAACAAGTGCAACCATGAAAACAACAAAGCACACAAGTCTTCGTGTTAATAAGAAGTGCCAACGAGTAATTGGCGGCCCTCATAGCACGAAAATAAGAAATGGAGAAAGAGGGGGAAATATATAGTACGAGCACATTTCACGTACCAGAAGATACCTACAAAGGCATTATGTATGCCACGTGACATGGGACCCCCAAATGGTAGGCCAACAGGCAGAGTGCTTAAGGAGTTCCCAAAAGGAAACCCACCAAATATAGAGGTGGAAACACCCGAACTCCACTAGCCCCGGGGATGTAAGTAGACCTTTTTCTCACTAGGTCAACCGCCCAACCTGACCATCGTATGAGCAGGATGTTTAAATGTTCGCGGACTGGGGTCGTTCTGTAAGATAGGTCACTTGCTGAACGATCGCATGTCACTAGATATGGATCGATTGCCGTCAGCGAGACCAGGATTTCCGACCGACTAACCCACATTTTCGGATTTACGTATCTCTTAGTCGGCTGGGAATGGGAGGTGGGTTGGCAGTGTTGTTTACGAAAGGCCTGGATCTTGAGGTGAGATCGATGTTCCTGGGACCGGGTGGTAAGTTGGTGGTCCTGGAGGTGAACAATAGGGAAGGTGGTACATTCAGAATTGTGGCCGTCTGCGCCCCGACCGGGGCTGGGCGGTCGGATTAATATAGGCGCATGGAAGCCTTTATGGAACGACTCACCCTTTACTGTAAGCGGGAGACCGGAATGGCATCTAGACGCACGCTGGGATTGTGTGGGGGTAGCTGATAGGAGCAGCGGGTGCAAAAACGTAAATTATCTGATCAGCCAGTTCCAACTGTCTGACAGGTACCACCTAGACCACCCTAATACGCTAGTGTGGACCTGGACCAACTGCAGAGGGTCATCTAGATCGTATATAGATATGACTTTTATGAAGTCAGTAGATAAGGATAGCATAGGTTGCCTACATTTTCAAACGGTCACCTATTCAGATTAAAATGTGTGATCTGCATAGACCTAGATAGGACACGCATGTTAGACATGGTTAATGGTGGGGGCTCTTCAGAGAGAGAGAGAGGGCGAGAGAGAGAGAGAGAGAGAGAGAGAGAGAGAGAGAGAGAGAGAGAGAGAGAGAGAGAGAGAGAGAGAGAGAGGGGCATTAATGTCAATAGGCTTAGTAAATAAGTAGTGCTAGAAATAAATAGAAAGGGGGGTATCTAGTAGCTTAATTAGACGAGGCGATGCGAACTGGAATTGCAGCTGACGTGCTAACGGTGAGAATGGCATTGTACCGTTTCTTCAATGCGAAACACGAAGATTGCATAAACATATCTAAGGCTCATGCTCTAAGAAACGAGGGAATGAAAGCTGTTCGCGGAGGCGCAGTGTGATAACAAAGCCACGATTCAGTTCTTAATGGACCGAAAAAAAGCGAGCTGAACGATTACAGTCAGATATGTGCTGCCTTTCGCCAGCATTTTGCTCGACTGTTCGGGGGAACGACGGGGTTTCGGAGATGGTGGCAGATTGTAATTCCTATCTCCATGTTCTTGTCGTTTAGGGTCTGGGGTCAAATTTGCGTAATCCCTACTAGGTCCATACATGACAACCCCCACCACATGCGATACACCATAGAGGGGGTAGGGTCTAAACCTGGCTTCGGTGGGGCTCTGATCAATTTAGATCAATCGAAATTTTTCGGTAGGTTTGACCATCGATAACTGGAGGCTGTCCTCAAGGTAGCTTGCTTCAGTCCCATCATTAGAGGCTGGATTGCTGCAATTCATAGCTGGATCTGCATAGTGGGTAAAGTAAATGGTCACCTTTCGGAAGCGTTTTAGATCACGTGATCGGTCCGTCAAGTGTGCCAACTCATCTCCCTTCTGTATGTATTGACTCACGATCCATTAGTACGAAAGTTCGAGCTATTGCAGAGCGTTCCGCTCGAACCAGGGCGTGGCAAGACTGTGTCGGCATATGCGGACGACATCACGGTGATGGTGTCGAACACCTCGGATATCGAGGTGGTTGGCACCTCCTTAGAATAATATGGAAGGTTGACGGGAGGAAAATTGAGTCTGGAAATGTCGGAGCGTTTCCAGCTCGTACCCGGAGAGGCAAATCCATGCCATACAACAGCGTCGCCTGGCACAAGACGGGCGGACAGGTAAAACTGCTCTGGGTCTGATTCGGAATAGATCTCCAGGTGGATAAGAAATGGGATGAGGTAACGTACAGGGTGGCCACACTCACTCAGAAATCGGCCGAGATTAAGCTATCCCTAAAAGGTCGGGTGGGAAAGGTGTACATCGCTTCCGTCATCTACTACAGGCTGGCCGACGTTCGTTACCCCCGATCACACCGCACCAATTTGGAACGTCTGCTCTCCCGCTTTTTGTGGAAGGGACAGGTTCGATCGGTGAGGGGGGCATCTGCTGCCAGCACCATCTAAGCGGTGCACTATGCATGTTGTGGTTAATGATCCGAAAAGGCCACGCCATCTTGTGATATTCTTAAACGGTAAACAGCTGTGGTCGTCGTTTGTGAGACAGTGCTTTCCGTATCTCGTCTCTTTGACTGAGTTACAGCGAGGGATCAAGAAGAGACCGAGACTAGGTGCCTGGCATCTGGAATGTTGCCAGACGGTCACTGCCCTCCACTAGGCAGGAATTGTTCTTTGGGGAACTTCCACTTTAGAATACTATGGAGGGATTTGTGGGCAAGTGCTACGATTCTCTAGGAAACACTCTGGGCACCAGCGATACTTAACTGATCAATCTCTTCTAGACAGCTTTCGAGCTACCTGTCGAAAATGCTGATTCGAGATAAACTCTGCAGGAACGGAAGTGCTGTCAGATGGACTTGTCAGAGATGCGTACAGATCGACGAAACAGTTCTGCACGCTCTCATCCAGTGTCCGTACATTATTGACTTGTGGAATTATGTCGAACGGCTGTTGTCGCTTGTAGATCCAGCTATCGGCCGAGTCCATAGTGAAGATCGATCCGCTGCCTTCTTTTGGCCAGGTAAGACAAACAGTTTTCCTCTGTCTGGTGACAGTAGCGAAAGAGTTTGTGTGATGGACCAGGTTGAAGGGACTGAAGACAGACACTTTTCTCTTCGACCAATCCATCCGCCCCCCCCCCCCCCCCCACACCAGTACATTTGCTAAAGGTTGGTTAGTGTTGCAAGAACGGCCTGTGTGAATGGGCCTACTTTGAGCATGCGACTGTAGGCTGACTGATTTAAAGAGGAGAGTGGCGCCCTCGTAAAGTGCTCTTCCAGCGTCGTGTGCTTTAGGATTTCTGAGGTTCCTACGTCACTCTTGGGAGGTCCTATTGGCGAATTTTCGTTGTTGTAATTCACTTATTATTTGTTTCGCGGATTGGCAGTATCGGTAGAGGGTCGTACGCCATGCTTTCCAGCATAGTTACGTCCCTTTACGATCTGAATTCAAATGCCGCCACGGTTGACTTTGCTTTTCATCCTTACGGGGGTCGATAAAATAAAGTACCAGTAATGCACTGGGTAATTGCTGGCCTTGTGCCTAAAGTAGAAACAATTATTTGTTTGTTAATTCGTTTCTACTTTATTTCAGTGTAAATCCCACTGTCCCTGTCTATTGTATTGTCCCCTTTTTGTTGGCCCTTCTGCCAAATATAAAGATATCATTATTATTGTTATTCCCTATTGCTTACTTGTTACATTTTCCAGATATTTTAACTCTCTCTCTCTCTCTTTCTGTCTCTCTCTCTCTCTCTCTCTCTCTCTCTCTCTCTGTCAGACATTCTTTCTTTCTCTCTCATCCTCTCTCTCTGTCATTCTGTCATCCCTTCTTTCTCTATCACCCTTTCTCTATCTCTTTCCCACCATTCCTTCTCTCTCTCCTTCTCTCTGTCATTCCTTCTTTCTCTCTGGCTTTCTTTGCCTTATTCCTCATCATATATATATATATATATATATATATTATTTGAATGTGGCAAAGCCGTCCATTGATCGCTCGTACACAGGAAACTGACTGGCCAGTCTGCTGATATGCAAATTGGGCCGATTAGTATTTAAAAAAATAGCATATATTTTCACTAGCTCTGACAGTTGGCAAGTGAACATTGAGCTTTACTGATGAAGGGTGAAACCGAGAAACATTAGCATCTGCAATTCTGTTTACACGCCAACACCAGAGCAAGAATGAAGGGTTCATTCTACTGACATGGCTTTAAAAATGAGACTTGTTTGCATAATTGAAAACGAATCGAATATTATTATTAATATTGGAAAAACCCATATTACATTTATTATATATATATAATCGAGAATCAGAATCTCGGCCCACGAAATAACGATAAACAATCTTCGACATGTGTGGCAGAGGGCTCAATAGTTTGGATAAACCAGAGCTATAACTATCGTTAAAATACCAAAACATAGAGACGAGGCCTAAAATCATTCGCACAGCCGAAAAAACGGCCAGGAAAATTCGGGTCACTCAAATAATAAATTAATAAATTAATAAATTAAATTAATGTAAAAACTCACCCGGACCCGCTAGAAGGATGTTAAATTCTAGCTTTTTTGGTTTCTGCAGTTCCTTAATCAATTACTGTCAGCCCACATAAAAAAATATATCTGACTTCTAGTAAAGAGACGAACGAGGAAACTGCTTTCTCAGCGGATGTTTCGTTCAAAAATACAGGGCGACCCGTTACTGAACGCACGTGTAGTCCAGCAAGGGAGGGAACCCCTATATTTGGCGAAAGAATTCAGTAAAGTGTAAATTTTGTAAGAATACAAAAAATCACATATCGAATAAGAGTTCTCAACAGACGTATTAAAATAAATAAGAGCTATTCATCAGTCAATAAGATCAACTAAAAAATCAATAAAATTAACTGGTCAATAGCTAAAGCCTGGAGATTAATACAAGTAAATAATCGAGAATCAGTATCTCGGCCTACGAAATAACGATAAACAATCTTCGACATGTGTGTCAGAGGGCTCAATAGTTTGGATAAACCAGAGCTATAACTATCGTTAAAATACCAACACATAGAGACGATGCCTAAAATCATTCGCACAGCCGAAATATATATATATATATTCCAAAATATATATATATATTCAAAATTAAAATTAAGGGTTTTCATGTTTTTATTTTATATATATATATGACAATCTATTTCCAGTTGATATATATATATATATACATTTATATAGCGAAGGAGTTGTGGTAAGGAACCAGATGGACCATAACGTACCAAAGTACTCAATACTTAGGGTAGTAGATTGGGTAATAGGAATAAGTAAGACACCGAAACGGCCTGAGCTTTGCCGTCGGGGTCTTACTTGTTCCTATATATATATATATATATATATATATATATATATATATATATATGTATAGGAACAAGTAATATATATATATATATATATATATATATATATATTTAAAAGAATAGAGGTGTAACACACAAGTTATGATATATTGGTAAATGGAAAAGAAAATGCTGACAAATTCACAGTGAAACAGTTTGTCAGCATTTTCTTTTCCGTTTACCAATATATATATATATATATATATATATATATAGATATTTCGTCTTCTATTTCGTTTTATTGATCATTTTTCTATCCTCCTCTTCCTCCTTCTCATCAATCATCATCATTAACGTCCTCATCCTCCTTCTTGTCAATATCACTACAAGCACCATCACCACCAACACCAACACCTCCACCATTACAATTACCACCCCGTTACCCCCACTACCACCATTACCACAACCACTACTACCATCTCCAACACCACCACCACCACCTCCAACACCCCCAACACTACCACTACCTCCTACAGCCATCAGCACCACCAAACCAACACCCACCTATCTATAAACGGGTTGAGTATGACTCTACAAAGTAAATTGCCGAGGAAATTGTGAATAATTTATCATTAACCACATGTTAAAATGTCCCGGGTGTTTATAAGGTGGAAGTGGCTGGTCTAGTGAGTGGCGCTTTCATAGCCGGATTTTTATGCGTAGACGGGTGGCTGTTGTAGTGATTAAGACTTTCTAAGCCCTGTGTTACTATGAAGAAGGTGGGGTGTTCCATGATCAGCACTTAGCACTTTCATGGCCGTCACACTTATTAAGAACAGAGGATCATGTATATAATGTACCCTGTCGTTTGCGTTGTTATTTCTGTTTATCTTTTACATACACCACACACACACACAAACACACACGTACCTTTTCAAATGTTTTTTCATGTGAAATTTACTATTTTTCCATTTGTGATGTCATTGTCGCTTATGTTTTTGATAAGACAAGGATCGCAACGGGGCTCGCAATTGCGGGTACCCAACTCCCCGCCCCGATAGCAATGATTAGTGATATGGTCGGGGGTGGGGTCAAGAATGCTGGAAGTCTCCACTGCCACAGACTTAACAACCAGAGAGCGGCTGATTCTTTGACAGTTTGCCCTTTCCGGCCTGACAATCAGTGAAGACTAGATTGATAGCAGAACATACCAGGTTACCACTAGAGAACGTGTCACATGTGACATCTCTACTCGTAACCTCTAAAGAAATTGTGCATCGGGATATATAGCAATCTTCTCATAAACACAACGCGATGCCCGGTCACGGTATCGAAACCACGACATTCCGAGTCCTAAGCCATGTTCGCTAGGCTACGAGCCTAGAATACTAAACAGATAGTTATATAGCATTGTGTAGAAATAACGAAGTACGGGGTGTGAATATGGGTAGCATGATTGTCAGAATTAGAAGCAGAGCAATGGATAGATAAAACAGAGAAGAATGCCATGAGATGAGACAAGCAGGAAATTATCCTAAAGACAAACAGATGAACTTAACATTCTTCCTTTTGCTATATATTTACGTTCAAAATTCTTTTGTTTAGATGTCTTTATACTTTGAAGGAAGGCGGCGTTGTTGTTAGAGGTGTGGTGCTTATAATCCCAAGGATGATGTTTCAATTCCAGAACCTGTCAGTGTGTTTTTGTTTTTTTCACTAAAGCAATTCCTTTCATGTTTGTCCAGTCGACTCAGCTGAAAAAAATGAAAAAAAACGTGAATAGTAACAGTAGCTGAGAGGTTAGTCCTACGATTGATTAGCATCTTATTCATGGGTGATTCATGTTTTCTTAATCAATTATCCGGCCTGATGTGCTTGTAGACCCTATTTCTAATGAAAGACGCTGCCATCTTTTTCAAATAATATCGAAAATAGACTAGAATTAGAAGGAATTTAGTAATATAACAATTTCTTTCATTGTGTTGATGTTTTTAACAAATGTTCTTACATGAAATTACGAAGGAATGTTTTTGGTAAAAATATAACACTTTACTTCATTCGTTACCATATTTCTAATAGTAGACACGGCCTAGAATTTTCAAATAATTCTGAAAATAATCAAGAATTTGGATGGATGTGGTAATATAACTAACATTTCAATTATTAAGCTGATGTTAAAAGTTCTTACGTGGAATCTTGATGGAAAGTTTTAGATAATGGAAAGTTTTATATATTGGAAAGTTTTAGATAATGGTAAACGCTGTAAAAATAAATATCGTATCATAGAACCAGGAACAGCTTCAGTCGGTTTAGTAGCAAAAGGTTTAATATTTTTGTTTAATATTTATCATGTTGACTGAACATTCTAGGATATAATAATAGATGGAGTATCGGACAAGATATCTTTTAATGTATAGGTATGTCTCCTTACGCTGTGTGTTCATGTCTCTCACAGATTGATTTTCAATATTGTACTATTCATCTCATGGTGTTCGATTTTCAGGTATGATACATACGTCCAAATTTATCTCTGTTTACGAGTTAAATCACAATTTTACTGCGTTAGTTGTTGTATATCACCAAACTGTCGCTATATGGGTAAACCTCTTTTTAGACACATTCATGCATAACAGATTTTTTTTATTTCGTTTCAAATATAATGTATTTGTCACTAGATCTTTCTTTTTACTATTTAGTCAGAGATGGTAGTGAAATGCTCATGTACATATTCAGTGCCTTCTAGACGTGAAGATGGAAGGATGGCATACTTTAACTGAGGACTTGGTCTGGATGATTGCAGCAAACTGAACACTGCTAAAGACAACTATGGGCTAGGTGGTTATGTTAAACGAGGCGACGGATAGAGTAATGTCGGCCACAACAGCATTCGAAGTCAGATGACCAAGAGCTAGAACAAACATGAAAATACATTTCTTTCAATGCTGTAATAATTGAACCGTCCACTATGGTAGATAAGTATTTTTACTTTATCGACTCCGAAAGAATGAAAGACGACGTTGATTTCGCTTGGATTCAAAATCAGAGTGTTGCTATTTCTAGCAAGCTCCTATGTCAACGTTACCATTCAATTTTCTGGGTTCATTAAACTAAACTAGCTGTTAAGTACTTGCATCAACTCCTTGTGTAGTATATTGCCGTTATGTGCCATTGTTAGAAATCAAAATGTTACAACCATAGTGAATTCAATTCCCACCGGTGTTAACATTGTATTTCATCCTTTCAGGACTAATAAAATATTCCTGTTCTAAGTAGGATGTTATCTCATGTTACACTGCTTAATTTGTAATATTGTACCTACGCTAGAAATCCTTATTTATCTCTCTCAGTGAGCACGATTCTCGCTGCAGCAAAATTTATCTTTCATCTATGTGGATAGCAGAGCTGTTCTGCAAGAGAACGGGTCGCAGGTGGCGGATAGCGATAAGGCCATCAGATGTAATCGTTAGTTGCAATATAAACAACCTTGAAGCCGGACGAATAAGCAACCCTGAACCAACAGCGGTAAACTACTAGGGGAGATGGCGCACTGGGTGACACATGTCACTCCCCCTAAAATTTCACAACCAAGTGGTGTATCTACGACGAGGCAAGAAAAGAAAATCTAAAATCTAAAATCTAAAAAGATCTAGTCCTCCCGAGTCTGACAAAGTACCAGATTGGTGACTGGCGCGAATAAGATCACTGAAACTGAAACTGCACTATGATGGAGGAGGCTAGATTCTACCGGCTAGATATAGTCGTGTTTCCTCAACAAAGTTCTGTGTCTCTGATACTGTAGATTTGGATAGAGGCTGGACATTCACTAATCAGATGTGACAGTAGAAATGACTGCACAGGTAGGAGTGAGGATACACACAATTCTCCGGCTGTCAGTATGTGTTACGGACTGAATCCCGTTAGGAGGGAGGATTTGCTCTTGAAGCTTAGGCTGAACGATAGGTCTCTGTGTGTAGTGAAAGTTTATGCCCCAAAAAGGGGTCTGAATACAGTTCCTTCCTTGGTGAAGTCACTGCAGTGTTAGATGTAGTTAAGACGCCGTCATATATCCTGATGGAAGACTTCAATGCATATGTTGGCACTGACGAACTGACATGCAAAGGAATGATTGGAAGGAATGGTTAGCCCGATCTAAATACGAAAGGAGAGGCCTTACTAAACCTCTGTTCTAGGAATGGACTCTCTATTATGAACACCTTCTTCCAACACAAAGACATCCATACATATACATGGTATAAAAGGAATAGGGGACACTAATCAATATTTGATTTTGTTATTGTCACTGATCTCCTTGATTCTACGCTGGATGTTCGTGATAAAAGTGGAGATGACCTGTCAACTGATCCCTATCTAGTTATCTGCAACTTGAGACTACCTAAAACCAAAGAAGTTCACAAACAGGCATGTCCAGGGCAATCTACAGGATAAAGTGGGAAGCATTGGCAGATAAGGAAAGCAGGACTAGGAATGCAAATACTTTGCATCCAAATTCAAAGTGGAGATTGTTCAGTGCAGCAGTTTCTAATTCAACTGTTAAATGCTGTGGGTGAAAGACTGGATGGCAGGAACACCTCTTGGTGCAAACAAGAGGTCAAAATGCCATTCGAGCAAAGAAGGAAGCTAAGCTTACAAAGTATGCTTGGAAATAAATCCTCCTTCTAGCACTTGCAGTACAAGCAGACATGTAAAATAGCAGCAGAGGCAGTAAAAGCGTCCAAAGTTTAGACATGGAAAGACTTTTGTGTTAAACTGGAATCTGATTTCCGATCAGCAAATAAATTGTTTTGGCAGACCATCCACCGACTTCGAAATAAGAAGCCCTCCTCCATTGATGCTATCAAGAACGCGGTTGTGGTTCTTCACTCTTCAGAGAGGTGCATCCTCACGTGGTGGATAGAATACTTTGCTGATCTAAACCAAATCACATCAGATTTGGGAGCGGTGACTAATGTCTCAGAGGCTGAGATCACAAGAGCAGTTAAAGAGATCAAATATGGCAAAGCCGCTGGGCATGATGAGATCCGCTCCGAAATGTTAGAAGCTTTAAATACAGAATGTATTCTGTGGCTGACTCATGTGTGCAGGTTGTCGTGGATCACTGGAATGGCAACTAAGCAATGGCAATATAATGCTAATTTTCAAAACGTGAGATTGTTCCAATTGCACAAAGACCTCCTTGTTAAGCCTCCCCGGTAAAGTTTATGTTAAGTGTATGGCAGAGATGCAGGGAGATTATTGAGCCAAAACTAGCTATTGCAGTTTGCTCTTTGCTCCGGAAGCACCACAGCCAATCAAATATTCATACTGTGGCAGCTGCTCAAGAAACTGTGGGAGTATTGCCAAGAAGTCATACTCTTTTTTTGTCGAACTTGCAAAGGCATATGACCGTGTTCCTCCCTCGGGACCTGCTGTGGAAGACTGTGCAGGAGTATAGGATTGATGGTCAGCTTCTTTTTGCCCTGATGTCTTCATACGAATGCTCCAGTATTTGTGTTCGGATTAATGGTGCTAAATCTAAACCGTTAAATGTAGGAATTTGGACGACACCAAGAGTGGGAACTGTCACCTCTCCTTTTCATGATATACATGAACAGGATTGACATGCGTTGCCGGGCAGGAGGTGGTAACATGATTCGTGGGTGTAAGATCAATCGGCTGGAATTTGCGGACGACATGGTGTTACTTAACAGGACAGAAGGTGCTCTTTGACTTGCTCTCGATAGGTTTGGCTGGAATGAAATCAGTGCTGCGTAAAACCGAGACATACATCCTCTCCGGGAAATCTTTGCAGTACAGTCTATATGTGAATGGAGTTCTACTGAAGCAAGTAGAGAAGTTCAAGTATCACAGAGCCGTTTTCAGGAGTTTTGCAAGGCAAGAAGCTGAATTAAGTGCAATAATTGCAGGAACTGGTGCAGAAACCGTTAACTTCAACATTCAGTAATCAGAAGGAAGGTAGGCGTAAAAACAAGACTCGCTATCTTCAATTAGGTATTCGTGCCTACCGTTACCTGTGGTAATAACCGAATATTACTATCGAGAATACATGCGGCCCAAATGGAAATTCCCCCGCAAAGTCATTGGAGTAACTATACTCGATAAAGTGTGTAGCTTCGACAGGAGAGAGTCACTGAATGTAGACCTGCTACTTCACCGAATTGAGAGATGATAGCTCCGATACTATGGGCATGGGGTTAGAATGTGTCAGGAAAGAATCGCTGGATATATTTTACGGGCAAAACCAACCGACAGGAGACCCAGGGCAGACCTCGAGCAAGTAGGTTGGATAACATCCATGAGCTTGGCTGGTCAATCTTGGCGATCCAGTCGGACCAGTTAGAGACGGTTACTTCTGACAAGACCCACTGGAAGGAGTGTTTGAGGACTCTATCCCCACGACCCTCTTCTCGGCAAAGAAGAAGAAAAATAAATAATAATAACAATAATAATGCTTTCTTTATTAACCACTAGAGTTTACATAAATTAGACATTAAGGACAGTACGGGACAATACAGGACGGTACAAATGGGCATTTCTGGGTGTAAAAAACAAAAACAGAGGATGTAGCAAAAAAATAACAATGAAAAATTCCCCAATAGGGGGAGACTTCCGAGGGACATTTGTGGAGAAAGCCCATTAAAAAGCCACAGTGACCCTGACCACCAGGGCAAGTGCCCTCTCCCAGTTTTCCACCTTTAATTTACAGACACATACACAGAGTAGGCCCATTCACTCGGGCCATTCTTGCCTCGCTCACCCATCTTTCAACAAAATGCCGGAAAGAGAGCACTTCCCTCTCCACCCTGATTTTCCTTTTCAAATGAAATTTGAAAAAGTTAATCAGGGCATCACCGAAGAGGTAAGTGCTCGTCTTCAGCCCTTTCAAACGTGTCCACCATACAATCTCTTTCGCCATGGCCACCAGACAGATAAAAATAATAATAATAATAATAATAATAATAATAATAATAATAATAATAATAATAATAAATCTACCATCACCTCCACACAAACAACTTGTTACCGGACGAACAGAAAGGATGCCGAAAGAAGTCACGTGGTACAAAGGACCAGTTACTTATTGATAAGATGGTAATGGGGAATTGCAGGAGGAGACACACTGATCTTGCCATGGGATGGATAGACTACAGAAAGGCATTTGACATGGTGCCTCATTCTTGGATCACCAAAAGCCTGGAGATCTTCAGGGTGGCAGATAACATCAGACAGTTGCTAGGCAGGAGTATGGGGTCCTGGGAGACAGAGTTGACATCAACTGGAGTATCCTTGGGAAGCGTGAAGATCAAGAGAGGTATCTTCCAGGGAGATAGCCTGTCCCCTCTGTTGTTTGTCCTTGCCCTGATGCCCTTGACCATTATGCTGCGAAAAGTGAGAGCAGGATACAAGTTGGGAAGGGGAGAGCTTACCATCAATCACCTCCTCTTCATGGACGATCTTAAGCTCTTCGGGAAAAGTGAGAAGGAGTTGGATGTGCTTGTTGACACTGTCCGTATTTTCAGCAGTGATATATGTATGCAGTTTGGTATTGGTAAATGTGGAGTCATTGTGATGAGGAGGGGTAGGTTGAGCAGAAATAACGGGATCCAGATACCAACAGGTGAGATGATAAAGGAAATTGACTCTGAGGAAGGATACAAGTATTTGGGCGTTCTGGAGGCTGATGGCATCAAGAACAAAAAAAAGGAGCGTATTGAAGTCACATCTGAACAGCTGAAATGCCATAAGCGCAGTAAATTCCCGAGCTGTGTCTATTATTAGGTACAGTGCGGGAATTCTGAGATGGAATGTTGCTGAACAAAAAGAAATGGATAGGAAGACTAGGAAGCTATTGACTATCTACAACATGTTCCACAAGAGGAGTGATGTCGATAGACTCTACCTAAGGAGATATGAGGGTGGAAGAGGTCTTATCAGCATAGAGGACTGTGTTCAGATGGAGAAAAACAACCTATACAAATACGTGACCTATAGTAAGGAGCCAATGCTCAGAACTGTACTGAAGGAGGGGACAGTAGGCCAGGGGATGTCCAAGGAGGAAATAACATCAAGGAGGAAGAGCAGCCTTAAGGGAAAATCCCTTCATAGTACCTTCTTTGAGAAAACTGAATTTAGAGATCCACAGACATGGAACTGGTTGAGAAGAGGAGACCTCAAAAAGGCTACAGAAGGAATGCTAATGGCTGCGCAGGAGCAGGCCCTCAAAACGAAGTGGTTGAAGCACCATATTTACAAGGAGGAGGCTAGCCCACTGTGCAGGATCTGTGGAGAGAGAGAGGAGACTGTGGCTCACATTGTGTCCGAGTGTAAACACCTAGCCCAGACCCACTATAAGGGCTGGAGACACGATGTGATGGGCAGGGTGATCCACTGGCACCTGTGCAAAGTAAACAATTTACCACATTCTGAGAAATGGTATGAGCATAGGCCAGAGGCGGTGATGGAGAACAATCAGGTGAAGGTGCTGTGGGATTTAAGGATACAGACGGACAAAAAACTGGAACACAATAGACCTGACCTGGTGGTTGTGGACAAAGAAAAAAGATCGTGTCTGATTGTGGATGTGGCCTGCCCGTTCGACACGAGAGTGCAAGAGAAGGAGAGGGAGAAAATTAACCGATACCAGGACCTAAAGTGGGAGGTGAAAAGGATTTGGAACTGCCATGAAGTCAAAGTGATCCCGATTGTCATAGGCGCACTGGGGACTATCTCCAAAGGTTTCCAGGGATGGTTAAAGAAAATTTGAAATTTATAAGATAATGCAGGAGGAAAATAAAGAAATATTTAAGGTGGAATACAAGCGCAGACCGAGACTTATTCTGAAGTCGAAACTGAATGGACGAAATAAGATGGAGGCTATCAATACATGGGTAGTATCACTCTTTATATATGAAACGTCACGGCAACATAGCAAGGATAGTCCATTGGACACTTTGTGACAAATATGCACTTGACAGGACAGAAAAGTGGTACGAACATAACCCCGAGGGCGTTATCTAAAATGATTATGTAAAGATCCTGTGGGATTTTGTGATTGAGTGTCACATTAAAATTGAGCTTAGGAGACCAGATATTGTATTAATTGAGAAAGAAAACAAACAGTGTTGGATCGTAGATGTAACATGTCCAGCCGATAAAAATGTATGAAGGGAAAAAATTATAATTATGATAGGTTAGCTTGGGCGATTAAGCAGTTAGGGTCACTGAAAAAGTTGGTGGTAATACTAATAATATTTGGAGTCTTAGGAAGAATGAGTAAAGATCGTGAGACGTACGCTAACCAGATAGGGATTGCAATATGGATGAAACACTTAAGAAAAAGAAACATTGCTCGAATACTCCAGAGGATAATCGAAAAATAAGCGCATTACGTCAGTTCACTGGCAGTGAATAGCATTGTAATACATCTGTAGCGTTAGAAGCGGAGAGAAGAAACAATAATAATTGTTTCTACTTTTGGCACACGGCCAGCAATTTTCCCAATGTATTACTGGTTCTTTATTTTATCGACCCCGTAAGGATGAAAGGCAAAGTCAACCTCGGCGGGATTTGAACTCATCATAAAGGGCCGTTACTCAATGCTGCAAACGATGGCGTCCGAAGCTCTAGCGATACAACAACAACAACAACAACAACAACAACAACAACAGCAACAACAACAGCAACACCAACAAGAAGAAGAAGAAGCAGAAGAAGAAGAAGAAGAAGAAGAAGAAGAAGAAGAAGAAGAAGAAGAAGAAGATAATTCACAATTTATGCGTATGGGACCTTTGTAGATTCGAGGCCACATATTCCAGTTGTTATTCCAATGACATATTCTTCTGAAATTCACATTCATATAGTTGGGTATTCAATACAGACGTGTAACCTTAACATAATTACCAAAGATATAAAGCTGGCCCATCGAATTACAGTTGCAACAAACATTTGCTAGCTGACAAGGGTTTTAGGGATTAGCTGTGAACATTGTATATTATAACTCTGCTTTAGTTGAATGATCTTCTCACCTTAGTGAGTTCAATTCCAGCAGGTGTCCACTTTAGCAGTCATATGTAACTATTTATTTCTATACCATAATGCACTGAAGGTACTAGGTTAACAAGTGATTCAAGAAAAGCAATAACATATAACAACATATACAATCTATGATCAAATGTGGCCACTCCATCTTTTTAGATGGAGTGGCCACATTTGGCTTCCCTTCATTCATAAATCCCCTCGATCACGGATGACGTGGAGCTAAACAACAATTTATAACAACGACAAAATCGTGCACACACAAACTAGAAGCCAAACAAACATTGACTATCACACACACACACATATATATATATATATATACGTGTGAATGTGTGTGAATGTGTGTGAATCTATATAAACGTGGCCATGTACATGTTCATATAGGGACCCCATACCTAACAAGCATAAACATTGATAGAAATCTTCCCTAATCTAAACCAGTAATTAAGATGTAATCATTAATTAGAATATAAATTAATGTTTCTGTTATAATTGACGTTAACAATTCATTGCTAAATTCAAAATACGACATATACACACTTCACAGGCCCTTCACTTGTATACACACATTATCTACATTACACATACATACACACATCACAGCCACTTGTGTTATGTACTTGTGTTTAATATTTCTATTATATAGACATCATACACAAGTGTGGTATATATGCGAGTAAATATTTCTGATAATTTCTGTAATAGGAACACAACCGATACACCTCCGCAAACATACACACACATTCACAAATACACACGCGTACACACACACACACATACGCACACATACACACGCATCTATATATATAAAACTGAGGATGTCTGTCTGTGTGTGTGTGTAAGTTTGAATCCCTAAAACTCGAGAAACACCCAACCGACTCTTTTCAAATTTTACACGTGTAATACATATCTTTCAGGGAGTGTTCTGAGCAAAACATTTCAAATTTTCAATGCCCTAGGAACCGCATTAGGCGATATAGCGATCGCTCTCTATAATTCTTAGTCTTTCTCTTTTTAGATACATACATATAATATCTGGGTGTCTGCATTACGTCCCTTCCCTGAGGATGTATGTGTGTGTGTGTGTGTGTGTGTGAGTGTGTGTGTGTGTGTGTGTGTGTGTGTGTGTGTGTGTGTGTGTGTGTGTGTATGTGTGTGTGTGTGTGTGTGCGTGTGTGTATGTGTGTCTCTGTGAGTTTGAGTCCCTAAAACTCGAGAAGTACTCAACCGATTTTTTTCAAACTTTACATGTGTATTACTTATGTTTCAGGGAGTGTTATGTACATACAAACATTCAACTTCTTTACCTCCTAGGGCCCGCATTAGGTGAAAAACTGCGTATTTTTTTAATTTTAGAGTTTTTTTTAGGCCTTACTTCAGACCGATTTCCTTGAAATTGTAACTATGTATTAGTCAGTGTATTCTTCATACCATGAGCAAAGAAAATCCAACTTTTTTTATGGCCTAGGGCCGGCATTAGGTGAAAATCTTCATTTTTTCAACTTCTTCGGGCTTTTTGGAGGCGTTATCTGTAGCCGATTTTCCCGAAATTTCAAGGCATATTATGCACATAAAAAATTCATTTTATTGATCCCCTAGGGCCCGCATTAGGTGAAAACCTGAATTTTTCCTGCTTCATCGAGGAAAATCTTAAAGATTATCCAGCCATCAGAGTATTCGGTTTATTTTCCTTACATATTGTCCTGGTATACAGTTTTTCCACGATTAGGTCTGTTGGCGGTCCGCATTCCAAAATACCTTATCCCGTGCAACGCCAGGTACCACTGCTGGGATATATATAATTTTAAAAAATCTACATGGCTGAATACAATAAATGTAATCTGAGTTTTTCGAATATTAATAATAATATTCGATTCGTTTGCAATTATGCAAACAAGCCTCTTTTTTTAAAGCATGTCAGTAGAATGAGCCCTGCATTCTTGCTCTTGTGTTGGCATGTAAACAGAACTGCAGACACTAATGTTTCTGGGTATTACCCTTCATCAGTACAGTTGACTGTTTACATGCCAACAGTCAGAACTAGGGAAAATATATGTTTTCTAAAATATACAGTGACAGATCGGCCATATTTACATATCAGCACACTGAACAGTTAGTTTCCTGTATACGAGCGATCAATGACAGGCTTTGCCATATTTGAAAAAAATATTTTTTTTTTTGTATATTTTAGAAAATATATATTTTCACTAGCTCTGAAAGTTGGCAGTTGAACAGTGAACTGTACTGATGAAGGGTAATAGCCCAAAACAATAGTGTCTGCAGTTCTGTTCACATGCCAACACAAGAGTAAGAACGAGTGGCTCACTCTACTGACATGGCTTTAAAAAGAGGCTTGTTTGCATAATTGCAAACGAATCGAATATTATTATTAATATTCGAAAAACTCAGATTACATTTATATATATATATATATATAAATTAATAAAAATAATGAATAAGAACAGAGAAACAGTTCCTTATATTAAAAAATTCATCATTTTACGATCGTTTCTAGGATATATATGTTTGTGTTGGTATGTATATCATATAGATCTATGTAAAATGTTTACAAACTATCAGAGGGTATATACATACCTACACATATATATGCTGTCTTCTGAAGACAGCATATATGTGTAGGTATGTATATACCCTCTGATAGTTTGTAAAAATTTTACATAGATCTATATGATATACATACCAACACAAACATATATATCCTAGAAACGATCGTAAAATGATGAATTTTTTAATATAAGGAACTGTTTCTTTGTTTTTATTCATTATTTTTATTCATTATTTGTTAATTTATCTTGACTCTGTTTTCCTGTATTTTTCATCAGAAAAAAGATTTTTGAATACATCTTCTTTTTTCATGATATTCGGATTACATTGAGTTCTTCATACGGATTCGACACTACCGTACATTTTGGTAGATTTATCTACATATATATATATATATATATATATATATATATATATATATATATATATATATATATATATATATATATATTTATATATATGCATACATATATATTATACTCTATTATTAAGGTGGAGTTTCGACGGGGATCAGGAAATAACCACAGTTAAAAACCGTACTCAATATGTTGACAGAAAATATGCATCTTCATTTTAGATAGAAATTACTTATAAATATGGATGGAATAATTCTATTCTTGCAGAAGTTATTTCTATGTAAAATAAAGATGCACACAAACACATACATACGCACACACACACACACACACACACACACACACACACACACACACACACGTTTTTTTTTCTACGTATGTATAATCACGTTCCTTTATGCATATATCTGCATACTTGTGTAAATACAGGATCACATTGTGGCATGCTCAATTTTCTTGAAGAATCCGCTGGGAGCACACGTGACTATGATATGCTCAGACATTTGCAAATTAATTTCAGAAATAGGTTTGTCCGTTGATCGAAAAATTGGAATCGTCGTCGTTGTGAGTGATGGAGGACCAACACCCAGTACTTAATCCAATACTCATGTTTGAACAGCCATCACACCTCCACCCTAAACTCTGTCTCAAGCCAGGAGGCTCATCAGGCCGGTGCTTATCCAGGTTTTGTGGCGTGAATCGACTGAGAGTACAAGATTTCCCCTGGACCGGAGACCAGTCTATTACAGGTTCAAACCCTCAGTTATTGCTGGAACTAATTTTCAGCTGAATATACTGGAACAATGTGAAATGAAGTGTTTTGCTCAAGAACACAGCACACAACCCAGCCCAGGAATCGAAACCATGACATTATGATCGTGTCCAACACCCACACCACTAGGCCACACACTCGCACCCCCTTCTTTCATCAAAATTTATTTTACAACTGGATAACTTTACAATAATTTTTCCAAACCAATAGTGTCATATCTTCTTGTTAAAACGTAATGGTATCAAATTATCATCAAATATTCGTTTCGTTATAATTATTTTATCAGCTAATCTATAGAATATCTCTCTGCTGCATGATGGCATGGTCTTGTGGTGGTACTCGTGCTGGCGTGGGAGGTTTTCATCGTGGTTATTGCAGTGTGGGTGGTAGTGGTGAGTCAAACATCCGCGGCTGTTGGTTCCTTTCTCTCTACATATTTTCACAATATTGTATTAAATATGTCAATTTGGTATTTCCATCAGAAGTCTGTCAGAGTATCCTTTAGAATGAAAAACTTAAAACGAACTATGATAATGATGATGATTTTTCAAGTAATATTTCTGATTTACCCACTAGGCCAACAATTTTTGGTGATGGGAAAGTCGATAAAACAACCCTAGTGTGTTTCTGTTACTTTAATTTATCGACACTGAAAGGATGAAAGGCAAAGCTAACCTCGGTGGACTTTGGACGCAGAACTTAAAGGGACATATGAAATAATAATAATGTTTTGTATAATTTTCTATGATTTTATAAGATATATTTATTATTTTCTTTTTTTCTTCTTGGTATTTATAAATGTAATTTCTTTATATGAAGAAAAAAAGGTTTATTTGGTATGTAAACAAGTATATACATTCTATGAAGAAAAAATCAAATTTCATTTCTCACTCTTAGTACGACTGATACTTAAATATAAGTATGTATATGTACATACATATGTGTATACAGACGTACAGTAGTATGTATATACATACATACATGCACACATATATATATGTACGTATGGGTTTACCGAACATTTATTATAATGCTCGGTTTGTCTGTAAACAAACAGCCCGAATTATTAGTCGTACAGTGTTCGGCAACCATCGTTGCCATTTTGTTCAACACTGACAAAGGACCGATGAACTAGTTTCTAGCTTATTAGCTGTCATCAGCACCGTATACCTTCCTGTCAGTTGATTGAACGTTTGAAAGTATATACTTTCCTTATGCATATTAACGGCTGAGTACATATATATATGTGTGCATATATATATGTATATACATATTACTGTACGTCTGTATACATATATGCATTTCCGTATACATATATTTAAGTATCAGCCGTACTAAGAGTGAGAAATGAAATTTCATTTTTTCCATTTATTGTTTTCGTTACGCCCGTCCGACTAATTCATTCGATATGCAAATTAAGCTACTCAGCCGTTAATATGCGTAAGGAAAGTATATACTTTCAAACTTTCAATCAACTGACAGGAAGGTATACGGTGCTGATGACAGCCAATAAGCTAGAAACTAGTTCGTCGTTTCTTTTGTCAGTGTTGAACAAAAGGGCAACGATGGTTGCCGAACACTGTACGACTAATAATTCGGGCTGTTTGTTTACAAACAAACCGGGCAATATAATAAATGTTCGGTAAACCCATACGTACATATATATATGTGTGCATGTATGTATATACATACTACTGTACGTCTGTATACAAATATGTATGTACGTATACATACTTACATTCTAATACGTATATACATTCTAATAAGTATATACATTCTAATAAGTATATACATTCTAATAAGTATATACATTCTAATGGTGATAATAAAATATAAGATTTTGATCATGATGGCAAAACAGTGCCAATAATTATAATTTTGGATACATATATGGATATAGTTACACTACAATCATTATATACAAATATCAGTGTGGTGCGTTGATAGAATCGATAGAGCATCGGACAAAATAACTTGCGGCGTATAGCTACGGCTTATTGTGGTTTGGCAGTATCGGTAGAGGGTCGGACGCCATGCGTTGACGCATAGAGTTACGGCCCTTGCCATTCTGAGTTCAAATCCCGCCGAGGTTAACTTTGCCTTTCATCCTTACGGGGTCGATAAAATAAAGTACCAGTAATACACTGGGTAATTGCTGGCCTTGTGCCTAACGTAGAAACAATTATGTCTGAGTTCTAATACTACCGAAGACAACTTTGCCTTTAATATTTCCGGGCTCGATAAAAAAGTAGGAGACCTGAGGTCTATTTAATCGGCTATCTCATTTTCTCAAATTGATGATTTTATATCTGACGTAAAAGACATCAAATACAAATAGTATATGTGTGTGCGGACGCAATTAAGAATATGTGTGTTTGAATCGATTTTTCTTTTTATAATCAGCACCAATAACCTCGTCGGTAACAGATTCAACAACATCCACAGTAAAATATCATCAACATCATTGTCGACAACAACAAATTCAATAACAACGCCGACATAATCATCATCATATTTTTCATATTCATCATCATCATCATCAACACCATCATGAACAAAAACAACATCAGTAATATTATTAATGAATTTAACATACACTGAATAGGTTTGTTGCCGAGTGCTTCATGGCAGGAATTAAAATGATTGCTGCAATGACTGAGACACTCATCCTTTCAAGGAAGACTGTGCAGTGCACTCTCAAGCTAGAGACGTTCAAGTATCTCAGAGGGCGTTTTCTAGAGAGACTGGGGAGAGTAGGCTGAACTAAATGTAACACTTTCAGAATTTGGTACAGTAGTGCACAAACTTCAGAATTTAGTAATGAGAAGAATGGAGGTAGGTGTAAATGTCAAACTCGCTATCTTCAATTCGAGTTCGTGTTTACCCTTATTTATGGTCATAAACCTTTGGTAAAGACCGATAGAATATGATCTCGAATACAATGGGGGTTCCTTTGAAGAGACGTTACTCGATAAGGGTTGTGTATTAGAGATCAAGCGGTTACTCCAGTTAGAACCGCTATAATGTTTAAGGAGAACATTGCTGCACAAATTTTACGGGCAATTCCAACTGGCAGGAAAGTCTGTGGTAAACCCTGAGCAAGATGGTTGAATAACGTCCATGAGCTCGGTTGCTCCTGATGAGAAAGAGAAGTTAGAAGACATATGTTGAGAGTGGTGAAGGAAAGGAAAAAGAGAAATAAAGAAAGAGTGGGGTGAATAAAGAAAAGAAGAGAACGGTGAAGGGAGAAAGAGACTGAGAGAGAGGGGCAGAGAAAGAGACTGGGGGAAGGAGAGAGAAAGAGAGAGAAACAAGTGAGATTAATAAAGTGAGAGATATGAACAGAAAGTAAGATTTGTGAGAGAGATGGGAATACAAAAGAATCGATAGTGGATCGAGAAAGAAGGAAAATGAGGTGGGAAGGTGTATATATATATATATATATATAAAGGGAAAAAATATATTGTTCTTCCTATTAATCTTCTTTTTCTCCCTGTTTTCATATATATATATATAGAATTCACAAGAATCAAAGCTATGTTCAAAGCATTTATTCACTTACAAGTGTTTCATCCAAACCTAGGCTTGGATTCTTCGGAGCATTTTTCAATGTTTGTACACATGATTGACCTCCTTTCCAACGCAAGAGACATATAGATACATATGTATATATTGATGTACAGTGGAGTGACATATATTATATTATATGTCTGTATACCAATTCAAATTCAAAATCAAAATCACATTAAAACAAAATCAAAGTCAAACAAAAACAAAATCCAAACCTAGGTTTGGATGAAACAATTGTAAGTGAATAAATGCTTTGAACATAGCTTTGATTCTTGTGAATTCTATATAACTGCTCTGTAGAACAACTGATGTTCTTACATGGATTGGCAGTATCGGTAGAGGGTCAGACGCTATGCTTTGCAGCAAAGAGTTACGCCCCTTTATTGTTTGAGTTCAAATCCCGTCGAGGTTAACTTTGCCTTTCATCCTTACGGGGTCGATAAAATAAAGTACCAGTAATGTATTGGGTAATTGCTGGCCTTGTGCCAAAAGTAGAAACAGTTATTACATTGAGCTATTTATCTTACTGGTAATAAGGTAGTAATAAATTACTGACCTTCACTGTTTAGGGTTTAAAATATATATAACTATAAAAAGTTTTAGTATATACATAACCATAAATAGTATCCTTAATATTATATATATAGCTTTTATAGCTCTGAAGAATCATACGGTTACGTAAGGAAGAAACATTGTAAGCCAATAAAAATGTTTTGATGTTGTAGACGCTCTTGTGTTCTTTATCATATATATATAGAGAGAGATATATAGATAGATAGATAAATATATGGATAGATAGATAGATAGCTTGATAGATAGATAGATGATATATATATATATATATATATATATATATATATATATATATATATATATATATATATATATATATATATATATATACATAGAGAGAGAGAGAAGGGGGTAGATAGATCCAGAAAGCAAGAGAAAGACAGAGAAGAGGGGAAGTTAGGTGGCAATGATTGTGAGACTAAAACAATATGGTGACCAGCTGTGATGGGGCCATACGGACAGACTGAATGCCAAGCTGTCATTTCAAATATACTATGTTCAGTCCCATCAGTTTTCTATAATTTCTTCCACCTGGGACTTTATACAACATACATATATGACCTATACATTATATA
>OZ024740.1:257806977-257816977 GCA_964016885.1 Eledone cirrhosa | reverse complement strand
AAGATGTACTGAAGGACAATGTAGAGACAAAAATATAGTGTACATAGGTGAGACAGCTCGTAGTGTAGGGGAACGGATAAATGAACACTGGTGAGACCTTCAAGATAGTAAAGAATCATATGTACTCTACCAACATGCTAAAATAGAACATAAGGGTAAATTAGAGAACATAGAAATAACAAAAAAAAAGAAAAAAGAAAGAGAATCTACACACAGAAAAGACGCAATGTTTAGACAAATCAGAGAGGCAATAAGCATAAAAGAATTACAACCAAAATTAAATAGAAAATATGAGTGGAACAGCAACATGGCAACTTACAATTAAGGACAAAATGAAAACACACACGCACATAGAACAAACAACCAACCTGTAACATGTAAACAAACAAATAAATAAACGAATATAAACACACACAGACACCCGGATGTGGCGCATGCGCAGACTGATCACACAACACACACACAGAAACAAGATGGCGTAGGACAGAACAAAGGAGAGGCACAAAAACAAAGAAAAGAATCCCCAGTCACTGAAGACGTCACAGAATGTGTGACGAAAGAACTTTGACAATATATAAACAACCATCTGGTTGTGGAACCAACCAACCAACCGGAAATTTATAAATTCCTAAATTTATAAATTTATTATAATAAATTGAAGTGGAAAGCAACAGGTGTGTGTGTTTCTTATTGGCAACATGACCCTCCCAAAGTATAACAATATATATATATATATATATATATATATATATCGGATTGGTATCTTAAGTATACTGGCTTAATTAAAACATTGAGTGTGTAGTAAGACGATCGAAGATGTTTCGCTCCTATCCGATAATTTCGTTTCAGTATTATTATTTAAACTCCCAGTGATAGCCCGCATCGAAATTGTAAGTTGAACTTTTTACTCTGTTTATTATATTTCGATTTTTATCGATTGTTTGCAATTTTTGTCATTGCTATCTACTTGGAAGCCCTGGTCGAGTGCTTCTCAGTTCGTTTTTTCGTTGTTCATTTTGAAAAAAAATATGCCAACGTGGTCATTGAAATAGTAGGTGCCTGATACCTCCACATCACTGTCATGAGACGCTGAGAGAGGAGATTACTACTGTAATGACAACTTCAACACAGTAGGCTCACACTAACTTGTTTCCCCCACAAAAACAAGATGGTGTATGACAGAACAAAGGAAAGATGCAAAATAAGAAAACTGTCACTGAGGAGGTCACAGAATATGTGACGAGAGAGCTTTTACAATATATATACAACCATCCGGTTAATGAACCAACCAACCGGAAATTTATAAGGAATTGAAGTGAAAACCAACAGGTGATTGCATTTTTTTTCTTTTTGGCAGCGTGACCCTCCCAAATTATAATATATATATACATATATATATATTTGAAAAAAGGAAAAGAATGACTTCACTTGTAGTTCTAAACAATGTGATTTAATTTTATAATTTAGTATTATAAAATTAAATTAAATTGTTTAGAACTACAAGTGAAGTCATTCTTTTCGTTTTTTCAAATATACCTAACCTTACCAAGGATTCCACGCATTTTCCAATATATATATTATATATATATACACACACACACATATATATATATATATATATATATATATATATATATATATATATATATGTTTTTACCTTTTCAGACTCGTTGACCAGAGATATAGTAAATGAAGCCTAGAAACAACAACACAAACAACAGAACACCAGTAGCAATACAACAATAAAAACTACGAATACTAAAAACGATAAGATTAGAATGGTACTCACAAAAAGATAATAAAAATATATATAAACGAAAATAAATATGTATGACAAATGAAATTTTGAAAATGGCCCAACAATGTGAGAGAAATGCCCCAGTGTTTTGTAGGGTTCACGAGGGAATTGTCTGCGATAAAGCAGCAGGTCTTCGCACCAGAGTATCTACAGTAATTCCACTACGTAACAGAATCAATAAACTTTGCACTTTACCAAAGTGTACTATATGGCAGTGGGCGCCAACCACACACAAACCATGAGACAGGGAGGGAGCGATGTCTGGAGGAGGTCATAAACTAGAGACGTTGTATCGATAAAGAGACCTTTTAAAAAAGGGGTGGGTAACGATGTGTTCAATATGAACACACACAAACACTCCCACTCTTACATATATATGCAGACACACAAACACACATACACACATATATTTAAATATATATATATATACATGCATGTATATACATATGTCTTTCTAACACACACACACACACACATATATATATATATATATATATATATATATATATATATATATATATCTTGGAGTTCTTGCCAGTGTCCATTTATCCTTTTTTTCTATGCTACGAGCTGTCACACCTATGTAAGTTCTCTGGATCACACAAAGACGAGAAGTGATAATCGAAAAGTAAGTACAGCACTGCAATAAGAGGAAGGTTTATTGATACTAATTTTATAACATCAAAGAATATGAAAAACATCCCGGGTATGTTAACCAAACTGACTGCTATTTCTAGCAGGTTGGGAATCAACCATAAGTGATTCTCTCTGCGCGTTCGTTGTCAGAGATGATCATGTTTCGCGGCCAGCGTCTTTGATTCGAACCCTGGTTTACACTCACACTCACACACACACGCGCGCGCACACACGCGCACACACGCACACACACACACACACACACACACACACACACACCCTCACACACAAGCACACGCATACACATACATACACTTACACTTACACACACATACACACACTTTTATATGTGATTATCGATATATATATGTATAATTATTTATAGCTATATCTATATATAATATAAAAGATTGGAATTTCCATCAGCCTTTTGAGAAATGTGACCCAACCACATCTATGCAATGACACGCTTTGCAGTCAAGCGGAAGATGAACCACCTCTTAGAGGTCCTGTTCCTTTGAGGCAATCATCAACGAGAAAATGCATTTATTCCCAAGATTCCTATTTTCCTATCCTCCACTGAGCTGCCTTGGAAATTGTCAAGACCCGGTTTGCTATGGCCATACTTAAAGATCAGGGTCAGAGTTTCAAAATTGTAGAATTGAATACCAAAGAATCGCTTTTTAAACATGGACGTTTTAAATATGTAGGTTGTTCAAGGGTGGGAACACCTACAAATCTTCATATACTATGCACGAACGGTATTAGATTTGGTGTCTCTAGAAGATTTTTTACTGTTTTGTTTTTGTCACACAGTTTTTGTCACACACACCACTGTTTCTCCTCTTACAGCAAACCAGACAAACATCCAATACAGTCATTTTCTCTTCTACCCGTCTTCTCTTAACATGTTTACGCAGGCGAAGCTGGGTATACCATTTAGTATACTTATATAGAAAATAGTTTACACCCGAAAATTCGATGTCACTGTCATTTACATACTTCATAAATGATAATTATTCGACTTTACGTACAATTATACGTATATATATATATATATATATATATATATATATATATATGCGTATATATACATATATATATTTATATAATAAACAGCACAATATAATTATTCGATTTACCAAAGGTTTCACGAAGACAGGCGTGCTCAACAGTGACGTCTGAAATCGTGAAACCTTTGGTAAATGGAATAATTATATTGTGTTGCTTATTACATAATTAAATAACTCTATAGCATAGATAGAGCACTCTCCCTTCCTTTACCCTTTCTCCCGAAATATTTCATATCTCTCTCTCTCTCTCTCTCTCTCTCTCTCTCTCTCTATATATATATATATATATATATATATATATATATATATATATACATATATATACATATATATACACACACATATATATATACATACATATGTATACATACATATATATATATATACATATTATTGTATATATATATATAAATGTATTCATACATACAAGTATATTCAATTATATATATATATATAATATATGTATGCATGTATGTATTTATATACGAATGTATGTATACATGTATGAATCTACGCACATGTATGTTAGTCTCCGTGTGTCGGTAAGTCATCTGATAAAACTTTGACGAAACACAGATGAAATATGAAAATTAATTTAAAATCGATGTGAACGTACTAGAGATATATCTGTAGGAAAATATAATAATGTTACAAAGAGAGAGAGAGAGAGAGAGAGAGAGAGAGAGAGAGAGAGAGAGAGAGAGAGAGAGAGAGAGAGAGAGAGAGAGAGAGAGAATGAGAGAGAGAGAGAGAGAGAGAGAGAGAGAGAGAGAGAGAGAGAGAGAGAGAGAGAGAGAGAGAGGGGGGCTGCTGGGTGAACGAAGAGAACGCCAATATATATATTTTGGCAAACTATAGTAACCTTGATGAAGTTACAATAAATGGAGAATATATTAAGATCGGATACAAAATTGTATATAGAAGATGTTTAAGATAGATATCTTTGAATATATACATGTGTAAAAATTCTGACGTTGTCACTCACTATCGGGTATGACTTGGTAGCATCTACACTGTTTTATCTAATGTTTTTCTTACCCATGTAGTGATCAGACGTAGACACACTCTCAAACCTTTTACCAACTATAGAGACTGTGTGAGAAAGAGAGAGTGAAAAAGATGGAGATAGAGAGAAAGAAGTAGTGAAAGAGTGTGTATATATGTATGTGCCTATATATATATATATGAATGCGTGTATGTATGTTCATGTGATTTTATAAATATATGAATCTTTAACAATAGAGTGAGTGTCATTTTCTAACATAGTTACACGACTCTCTCATTGGAATTTAAACAACATCAACTAGGTAGACATATATGCATGTCTGAATGCATGCGTGTGTGCAAAGGTATTGATAATATTGTATGTGTGGATGTGTATGTTTTGAGTTATATGTGTGCATGTACATATACTTTGTAACTTTTGAAATGTTTAACATATTTTTACTGTTCCATTAATGGATTGTACTTGTCATGTTCTTTCTGTTTCTGTGAAGCTAAGCTTCTCCAGATTTGTATTGAGGCAGTTACTAACATATCCTAGTGCCCCAATAATCACAGGTATAAATCTGAAGGTATAGTCAGTATGGAGTATCTGCAGATTACTCATTAGTTCCGTATAAATATTCTCCTTTTCGCTAATCTTTGATATTATATTGGCATCTGCTGGACAGCTAAGTTCCACTACTGTGCATGCCTTCTTTTCCCTGTCCCATATTATAATATCTGGTCTGTTATGCCTGCATTTTATTGGGGTTTTTTACTGGAACATTCCACCAGTACTCTTTAAAATTATGTATGTGTATGTCTTCCACGTTGCTGTAACTTTTAATATGTTTATATATGGATTGCATTGTATAGTGTTTTGGCCCCTACATTATGCTCCATAGATAGAAAGTACCGTGATGACGTCTTTGGACAGATGCTTATGACATGGGTGGCATCGTTGATGTTAATTCTGCTTTTGTTGTCACATCTAGGAGGTTTGCCTGCATCCCTATCTCTTTTGTGAATGAGGTATTTTGTATTGATTTCCTGTTTTGGAATTTCAAACGCATATCCTTTAAAATGAGAGCCAGTACAGAGGTTGTTGTTCCTAGATAGTCTACTTTGCTTATCTGTATTACTCTCACTCTGGAGCCTCCTTGCAATATATCCATGCATGACTTTTTCTGATAAGCATGCAACTTTTCATCCATGTGTTCACAGCATTATTGCTGGCCAATTTCCCTGGGTATGAGTTTTTGATTACAATACAGGGAGTATCTTTTAAGGATTTCCTTCCCAACTCTCATGATCTTATCTGTCTCATCCAGACAGACTTGCTCAATAGATAGGTTTCTATGCTTGGAAATGTGTAGATGTTTTTGGAGGGATGAGTATGTCAGGTCGGTCTTCAACGCGCAAACTGGTATCGTATAGCCCAGTACAACCTGTGAATGGTCGGGTCGTCTGTGACTAAATCGGCAACTCCACCAAGCTTGCTTCGTGAAGTGGGGGATTTGGGACAGCAGCCGGGATGGAAATTAAGATCCCTCTATGGGTGAAGGAACTCAGAAGGGCCATCGGCTTTCCAATAAATATGTTTTTTTTATTTTGTGGAGCGAGATACTCATATAAAACGTGTGACTTCTGCTACCTCTGCGACTCTGATATAAAACTTGCGACTTCATTTGCATCCAATGATGTGGACCAGTTCTTTTGGGGCAAATGCATTCGATGTTTAGAGACTGGGATTGGCCCCTAACTAAGTCTTTCCTCACTTAAAAAAGCTTCAAACACAGGCACCGATTGGTATGTGACATTTTTTGTGATGGATGGTATTCCAGGTCCCTAGCAGGACTAAAGGTCCACGTCCGTGATGCTCATGCTTAAGAATTAAGTGATGCCGTCACTCGAAATCGAGTTGTAGCCCACATCATGTAAGTATATATATATATATATGTCAATATATATATATATATATATATATATATATATATATATATATATATATATATATATATATATATAGCAGATTAAAGTTTAAGCAAAGAATCGGTGCTTTCACCCTTAACGGGATCTTCTGATATATATATATATATATATATATATATATATATAAACACACATGTCAATGCACCGAAACAGCCCTTCTCTAGTGATGAGAGGGGACTGTCTGTGTTTCATTCTTTTTTCCATTTTCATCGCCTGTCTTTTAGTCTTTTATGTATTATTTTAGCCATGCAGGACTCTTTTTCATATATATATTATATATATATATATATGTGTGTGTGTGTGTGTGTGCGTGGGTGTGTGTGTGTGTGCGTGCGTGTGTGTGTGTGTGTGCTTTACCAGCTCTTCAATTGTTCTTTACTTTACTGACCTCGAAATGATACCTGTATATATTATAAACTCATCTATTCAGAATAACGCCCATATCTTCGTTGTTATTGTGCCAACATTTCGGTTGTTTTATTTCCCAAGCCCTTTACAGATGCCTGTTGCGTCCGGTAATATTCCAGGTATTTCTAACCAAATGCTTTATTTAAACAATAGGGGTAGAATACACAATTTTCGCAGTTCATGCCCAGCATATCCTTGTATTAGTTAATTAATTACTTGTGTGACCACTTGCGTCAAATAGAATATATATATAGTTAACTTATTGAACTCACATATAGCAAGTAGATACGTGCACTTAAAATTTAACCAACGATTATATTGACTATAGATTGCCCCATATACGGGTCAGATGTCAAAATGACAGAGAAGAGCACACAAGTCTGAATAAACCAGTTTAGAAACAAAACAAACTATTTGGATAGAAAAGTTGATGTTATCGACTCCTGCACTTGACAGGTAGTTTATCTTTTCGACCTTGGAGGGAGAATAGGCAAAGTTGACCATGGCGGAATTTGAACTCAGAACATTGAGAGTTCGCGTCTTGATACCGTAATGCATTTTCTTCGACGCGCTACCAATTCTGCCAATTCACCATCTTTAAATCGGTTTATGGTATGATAACTCCACGTTTTAGTAATTGTGACAAAATGTGTTTATTTGAAATAAGGTTCCAATCATTAGTTTAAGTGGTTTTACTTTAAAAAGCGATGAACCTCACAACGGTTCATTATTTTCCATACATTAAACATTATAGGAGTCTTGGGCCCAATTAAAAACGGATCTATAGTTTTCATATATACGAATATTTTAACTGTCAATAAATGTTATAAATGTTAAAATATTAAATGAACAAATGAAAGATTGAAAGATTCATACGAGGATATTGCCCACCCTCTAACTAAGTTTATAATTGCCGCTAGATTAACAATAAAGTTGGCCAATTGTGTACAGCAGTACTCCAGATGGTAGGCACTTAGAGCAAGGAAAATTAATGTCGATACTCAAGATAAAAATCTCACATCATGTTAGAAATCTCTGTCTTTAAGTGCTTTTAAATACTCTCGTGGCGCCGGGGCAATTTTTTCGCCTCACATTTAAGTGTGCAGGGGAAAGTGACGGACGTAAGGTAACCATGGGGGGGGGGGGTCATGGACTAATGGACCACGGAGGGTAAAAAAATAAAATTAATAGCCGAGAAACAACTTAGTTTATTCGATACAAACACACACATACGTGCACTCTCACACGCACAAATATACACACACACACATACATCTATATATGCACATATATATATGTGTGTATGTATTTATGTTTGTATATATATATATATATATATATATATATATATATATACATATATATATATATATAAATATATATATATATATATATATATATATATATAGAGAGAGAGAGAGAGAGAGAGATAGATATAATTGACTGACTGACCTCTACAATGACCTATCAAACTTTACATTAAACTGAGTTTTTACGTTAGAATTAATCTAACATAATTATTTGGACATACTTGACTGGTTTCTGAGTGTCTAAGTCTCTTCATATTTTCAGTTAAGAAAAACATATTCAATCCTTCAAGTGACATTGAATGTCTTTACTTCTTGAAAAAAGGCATAAAAATATCGCGTAAGATATTTACGATTCCGCGAATATGCGGTGTTTTTTTACGAACAATTAATAGCTAGGTTCTAATATATATATATATATATATATATATATATATATATATATATATATATATATATATATATATATATATATATATATATATATATATATATACATACATATATATATATATATACACACATATATATATATATATATATATATATATATATATATATATATATATATATATATATATATATATATATATATATATATATATATATATATATATATATATACATATTTCGTTTCTGAATTTGTTTAGCAAGATTCTTTATCTGAAATCGTGTGTTGAAACCGATATTGTTATACTTTGGGAGGGTCATGTTGCCAATAAGAAACACACGCACCAGTTGCTTTCACTTCAATTTAATTTATTATATATTTATAAATTTACAAATTTATAAATTTCTGGTTGGTTGGTTGGTTCCACAACCAGATAGTTGTTTATATATATATAGTCATAGTTCTTTCGTCACACACTCTGTGACCTCTTCAGTGACTGGGGATTTCTTTCTTCGTTTCTGTGCCTTTCCTTTCTTCTATCCTACGCCAGTTTGTTTGTGTGTGGGTTGCGTGCTCAGTTTGCGCATGCGCCACATCCGGGTGTCTGTGTGTGTTTGTGTTCATTTTTCTATTTTTCTATTTATATTTGTTTGTTTATTTATTTATTGTTGGTTGGTTGTTTGTTCTATGTGTGTGTGTGTTTTCATTTTGTGTGTGTTTTCAATTGTAAGTTGTTTGTTCTATGTGTGTGTGTGTTTTCATTTTGTCCTTAATTGTAAGTTGTGATGTTGCTGTTCCACTCATATTTTCTATTTAATTTTGGTTTTAATTCTTTTATGCTTACTGCCTCTGTAATTTGCCTAAACATTGCGTCTTTCTTGTGTGTGGATTCTATTTTTATTTCTATGCTCTCTAATTTACCCCTGTGTTCTATCTTAGCATGTTGGTAGAGCACAGATGATTCTTTACTATCTTGGAGGTCTCGCCAGTGTTCATTTATTCGTTCCCCTATACTACGAGCTGTCTCACCTATGTACACTATATTTTTGTTTCTACATTGTCCTTCAGTACATCTTATGCTATATACTACATTTCTAGTTTTACAGTTAATATGGGGGCTTATTTTACAGGTTATACATTTCTTATCTATACATGAGGGTCTTTGGAACGGGTATGTCTTGCTAATAAGTGTTTTTACGGAGGTACCAGGTCTTTCTACTATCTTAATATTGAGATTATGTTTCTTTAGGGCCCTTCTAAATTTGTAGGCTAGTTCGCCTCTAGGGGTTGTATTGATGAACATTACACTCTGGTATTTATTGCTATCATACCATGAGTTTATTCTATTGGCCTTGTTCTTAGTTCTTTCTATTCTAATAGAATATATAATAATAATATTCTAGAATAGAAA
>OZ024740.1:257774477-257804477 GCA_964016885.1 Eledone cirrhosa | reverse complement strand
ATAATTATTATATACTCCATTTGCTGGAAAAAGCAGACATTAATTTTATGGCTCCATATAGGGTTTGCGAGCTGGGTGGAATGTTTTTCTCAGGATTCCTGAAGGATGTTTCATGCTTCAGGTACCGGTTTTTGAACCGGCTCTCGGATATTCCGACATAACTCCAGGTTTTAGTTTGGTTGTTCTGGTTTGTGGATGTAACTTTTGTTTGATATATCACCGCCGGAGTGCTGCACTGTTGATCTAGTGGGCATGTTTCTGGAGGGTGTTTGCGTTTGCCAGTGGTGTAGATTTCAAAGCCATTAGTACACGAATAGCCTATTTTCACTATATGGCGATTGAATATCTATCGGTATTTACTTATTTACTGCAGTTTCATTGAGCAAAACTCAGCATTTTGAGCTGTGAACATCACAAATCATCAGTATATTTGTTAATTACTCCCTTAAGGGCGAGTAAAGAATTTGGCCGAATCGGACTCGTATATTTAGCAGCCTTTTCACGTGTCATTGTCCAGATACCTCTGCACCTCTGTAGGACGCTAATCACGTGATAATTCTATTATTCGAAATTATCACAGGAAGCGAACAATGCAGATGAATTCTTTCTTGTTTGAAAATGTTCCCTGATAATTTAAGATTTTTACAGTTCAAAATGATAAGTTTTGCTCACACAACCTCAGTATGGACGCTTTAAGTAAACAGGTAAATATTTATTTATTTCATTTGCGTTTCCGAAATACAATTTGTATTAAGCTTTGAATAATTGATTCTTACAAACACACACACACACACGCACGCACACACGCACGCGCACACACACACACACACACACACACACACACACACACACACACACACACACACACACACACACACACACACACACACACACACACACACACACACACACACACACACACACACACACACACACACACACACACACACACACACAGAGACATGCGTATGTATATATATTATTCGTTACAAACCATTAAACACACGTTTACTACACATATATCATGCATAACACACGCATACATATATTCATATACACATACACATCAAGACAACTAAAATATTCCCCATACAATGTTTCATGCCAACTTCACTGCCATCTATGTTTTCTGTTTCCCATTAAGTAGTTTCCCTTGACAAGAGACAGGAAAGACAGAGGGCATCCCTGGCCTGTAACAATGTCCGCCTTGCAAAGACCAAACTGCACTAATGACCCCTAGATCGTTCAGATAAGAACGGCGACCCAAATTGACTGAAACGTCCATGCAATGTGCTGAATTGTTACTTAGAGCGTCATTGCCCAGTACTGATAAAGATCTCTACGTGAAAGCCTGAAATTGAAATCGTCTCCATCACCATTATCACATCCGCCGCCTCCACCACCATCAACATCTATCCCCCCACCATTACCACCAATATCATTACCAGCAGCACCACCACAACCACAATAATCTCCGTCACCACCACCAGCACAACCATCACTATCAACAACACTACAGACAATACCATCACCAACACCACTATTGTCATTAACACCACTTCCAACTCCATTACCATCACCATCTCCAACACCGCTACCATTATGTCCATCACCATCAATAACACCACTACTCTCACCAACTTCAATACCACCACCACCATCACGTATATCACCATCTACAACATACTACTATCACCACCAATAGCACCACTACTATCACCATCTCCACCACCAATGCCATCACCAACACCAACACTCTTACCAGAACTATAACTACACATGATTACCATTTTCCGCATTAGAGCCAGCATAGCTACTACCACTGAATACATCATCAACTCTAACCATCCTACAGCACCACTCCCTGACACTATTCCCCTACCACAGTCACAGCCATATTCACATCAACTGGCACCTCCACCTCAACTACTTCCGCTACTATCACTACAATCATGATCACCATCATCATCACAACCATCACAATAACCATCAGCTTCAACATTAGAACCACCAACACACCCACCTCCACAACCACGTTTATCCACAACTTCCATTACTACTACTACTACTACTACTACTACTACTACTACTACTACTACTACTACTATACAACAACTACAACTATTATTACTACTACTACTACTACTACTACTACTACTACTACTACTACTACTACTACTACTACTACTACTAGCATCATCATCATTTCATATATAAAGAAAATCGAGATATGTCTGGCAGCCATTTTGACTACATGACTTGTTATTCCCTCCTATGTTATTTCCCTTCATTTTTTTATTATTTCCCCCACTCTTTCCCATTACTCTCGTTCTGTCTGTTTTTTTCTCTCAATCTTCCTTTCTTCCCTTCCTCCTTTTGTTCCTCTATAGTCTATCTCCACCACTTACTTTCTCTCCTTGTTTGATACTTTCTATCTATCTATCTATCTATCTATCTACCTATCTACCTATCTATCTATCTATCTATCTATCTATCTATCTATCTATGTATCTATCTATCTATCTAACTATCTATCGATCTATCTATTTATCTATCGATCTATCTATATGTCTATGTATTTAAATATTTTTCTGACTATCTATGTATCTAGCTAGCTAGGTATTTATTTATTCATCTATTTATTTATCAATCTATTCATCTATCTATCTTTCTATCAATCTATCCATCCATCCATATCCCACTCTATCTATCTTTATATATATATATATATATATATATATATATATATATATATATATATGTGTGTGTATATGTGTGTGTGTGGGGGGGGGGGGGTGAATGTATATCAGACAGATAGACTGAGAAAAAGATAGATATAAAGATCGATAGATAAATATATAGATACAAACATGGATAGATAGTTATATATATATATTCGTTTCTTTCTTTCCTTAAAAACAGTCCCTCATTTTATATTGTCTGATGTTTATCTCCGGTTGACATTTTCTTTACCACGCCACGCTCGCTCCGTGCACCTCTGTCACACTGTCACTCTTTTTTGTCCTTGCCTCTTCCCATTCCTGTCATTATCAACATCATAATAGGCATCGTCGTCATCATCATCATCAGCAACATCATCAACTCCGTCCTTCTCAGCATCATCATAGTCATCGTCGTCATTTTAAACAATTTCCCTCCATTTCTGTCTCCGTTTCTATTCCTTTCTATCTCCCTCTCTGAAAAAATTAACTTCTCAATTACTCAATGACATATAAAAGAACTATCCCCCCTCTCCCCTCTACATAAATCTCTCTCTCTCTTCCTACATCTCCCTTCTCCCCTAACCCTTTCTACATCAACCCCCTTCTCCCTCAACACTTCCCTCTTAATTTCTTTCTTCCCAGCCCCTACCTTTCTAATATGATATTCTGTGTATAGTTTTGTACTTTCAGTTGTTAAGTTTAATATATATATATAGAAGTGACTAGATCTAGCCATGCCTGTGTGGTTAAGGAGTTCGATTCAAAACTATATGGTTCTTAGTTCAGTCCTACTCGAGAAGACCATCGTGTATAAATATATATATTAATTCAACGTATCACCCATTTCCAACTGTTATTTTCTCTATATTCGAAGTGGAGTTCTTTTGGCGCTACTTTCAAACTGTTTGAAATTTATCCGCCTAATTATGTAATTGGTTCTATATCTTGGGCCTCCGTATTCCTCCGACTTTGAAAATTACCTGACGATAGTGGCAGGCAAGGACTGCTACCGTTTCACCAGTAGACCCTAGCGATAGAAAAGAGAAAACGATCGTTACCCGTTGACGAAATTTTGTGTTGATCCTGGCCGCGTCCATTCCTTCCAGACAATTCTGGATTTAATGCATGGCTTCTGTGTACTGAGTGCAATTATTGCTCTGCAGTGCACAGGACATGGAGTAGAAACCAACGATTTCGTTTCGCACATAATCCGAACTTGCCACTAATAACTAAATGTGTGCGCTCTGAATCACGGACTGGCGCTTCGGAAGTGCAAGCCCCGTGAATTCATTGAACGATTTGGAAAGATCAACGTACTAGCACAAACTCAGTTTGTTTAGTTCAATAGACTTATATATATATATATATATACATATATATATATATATATATATATATATATATATATATATATATATATATATATATATATATATATATATATATATATATATATATATATATATATATATATATATATATATATATATATATATATAAATATATATATATATATATATATATATATATATACACACATATAAAAATTTCGTATATATAATTATACAATATGTGTTTAAAAAAATAAAAATTTGTAAAGCCGTCTACCTATGAAAAGTGAAAGACGGCTGGTGCCGTCTACCGGATTCCAGCAGAGGCAGCGTGGAACAACTGTGAATGTACATTTCAGACTGTGGTCATCATAATGACAGTGCTTCCCCTGCTTTCTGCTGGAACTTGAAAGAGGCGAAAATATAGTTTTGTTTGCCTCTGTAGATTCCATTTGCGCTATTCGTCAGCATCTCAATATTCATAGCTAGACGGCATTTCAAATGTTATTAAACATACCGTATATGATTAGATACACAACATTCTTATACGTGTATGTATACAGCTATGTTGGAGCTAAAATTTAAAATTTAAAAAAATAATTGATTCTACGTTAAATCTGAGCATATGAGGCTAATCAGCCATCTACACATGTTAACATAGCCTTTTTCTTCTTCTTCTTCTTCTTCTTCTTCTTGGACAGCTTATTCCAGAGAGGTTCGTGGCGACAGGGTCCTAAAACACTCCTCTAGAGGGTCCTGTCGAGAATAGCCGAGGCGTGGATGTTATATATATATATAAATATATGTGTGTGTATGTGTGTGTGTGTGTGTGTGTGTGTGTGTGTGTGTGTGTGTGTGTGTGTGTGTGTGTGTGTGTGTGTGTGTGTGTGTGTGTGTGTGTGTGTGTGTGTGTGTGTGTGTGTGCGGGCGTGTGTGTGTGTGGGTGTATGTGGGTGGGTGTGGGTGGGTGTGGGTGTGTGCGTGTGTGTGTGTGGGGGGGTGCGTGTGTGTGTGTGTGTGTGTGTGTGTGTGTGTGTGTGTGTGTGTGTGTCTGTGTGTGTCTGTGTGTGTCTGTGTGTGTCTGTGTGTGTATATATAGATCTGGGCTGTATAAGTGATGTTAATCCCCTAAACACAATTCAGCAGTAAGCCCCGATAGGTTCCCTGCTTGAGCCCTGAAGGTGTGTCGACACCAACTTGCATCTGCTCTTACTAATCTGTGGAGGAATTCACTGGATGCTGGATATATACCAGAAAACTTACAATCCATGTCTGTTGTCTCAGTTTTCAAAAAGGGAAACAAGTCCCTTGCTGTGAATTACCGCCCGGTCTCACTCACCTCTCATATCATTAAGTTATTTAAGAAGGTGGTGAGATCATGAATAATTCACTTTCTTCAAAGCAACACTCTACTGAACTCCAACCAACATGGGTTCCGTAATGATAAGGATTGCCTAACGCAGCTACTGCATCACGTTGATGACATTTCGAGAACTTTGGTTGAGGGCACCAACACTAATGTCATCAACATTGATTTCAGCAAGGCCTTTGACAGGGTTGATCACAACATTCTACTGAAAAACCTATCCAATATTGGTGTCTCTGGAAAGTTGCTGCAATGGATCAAGTGATTCCTGACTAACAGAACCCAACATGTTCGAAGGAGTACAATCCATCTCAACCAAAGTCAGTAGTGGTGTCCCTCAAGGCACTGTGTTGGGCCCACTTCTTTTCATTAACTATATTAATGACATTACTAACATCGTCAAGCACAGCAGCATAAGAATCTTTGCAGCAGATGATTTCAAACACCAGAAAGTTATCAATGGCGTGGATGACCGGATATGGTTCCAATCAGATCTACTGGCTGTTATCTAATGGGCGGAGCAGGATAAATTTGAGTTAATCCACTTTGGAAAAGAGGATACACTGAAACTCCCATACTCCCTCCCTTCAGGTGAAACTCTCGTGGCATCCAAGAACATCAGAGACTTGGGAGTAATTGTGGACAATAATATAAGCTGGGCTACTAATAAAAATAACAAAGTTGTTATAGCCCACAGAATGTGTTCCTGTCGAGAGATATCCACACTTATTATCCTTCTCTTCTCCACTTTTGCTCGACCCCACCTTGAATACTGTTGTCCACTGTAGTCTCCCCACACGAAACAAAGTACCATGGAAATTGAAGCACCTGAAAGGTCAATCAGAAAAAAGATAGATGGCATGTTAGGTCTTGACTATTGGGGTTGACTAGAAAAATTAAATAAATATATATAACCGAAGTATAACCGAAGTTGCAGCTGCGAGTAGCATGTTCGCAATAGATTCTTGAAGGTTGCCACTGAGTCTTTTCACTCAATGAGAGAGTAATCAACATAAGTTAGGTAATAGTGACACAATGAAATATGTAGGCTGAGGCGTGTTTCCACTTTAATACTACAACAACGAAAATACAGACAAGTTAAAGACGAACCTGGACCTATCGATAGATATTAGATATTAATCGATATATATCTTCGATAATGTTTCTGGGAACACGGAAGCTACACTACAAATTGCGTAACATGCAAGTCAGTAATGTATACATATATTGGGGAGTCAATAATAATATTATAATTGTTTCTACATTTGGCACAAGGCCAGCAATTACCAAGTACATTACTGGTACTTTTATTTATCGACCCCGTAAGGATGAAAGGCAAAGTTAACCTCGACGGGATTTGAACTCAGACTGTATAGGGATGTAACTATGCTAGAAAGCATGGCGTCCAACACTCTACCGATACTGCCAGTTCACCGCCCTAATAATAATATTATAATGTCATCATATTATTAGTGTTCACTAAGAATGAAAGGCAAAGTTAACCTCGGCGGGGTCTGAGTTCAAATCCCGCCGAGGTTAACTTTGCCTTTCATCCTTACAGGGTCGATTCAATAAAGTACCAGTATATGTACTGGGTAATTTGCTGGCCTTGTGCCAAAAGTAGAAACAATTATAATATTAGTATTCACTCACCAATACAGTTTGGTAGCCAACACGTTAAGAGCGAAAACGAATTTTGTATTATTAGTTTTCGGTAAAATTTCGCTCGATACGTAAAAGATCCGCTGGGTATGCAAATGAGGCTAATTAGCTGATGTATATATTTGAGAATACTGACATACTCAGCAGTTCCAGTGAGTTGCAGTAACGATCAGAATACATAATCTTGACAAGGAGTAAGACATTCTAAAACAATTGTCAGTTGTCGATTGTTTACTCTCAGCTACCGCTGGAACAAATGGATGGCGTTGTCATCTAGCACGTGGTGCTTTATGAGGCTGCTTACTTGTAAACAAACCGAATATTAATAATTTTATGATATTATTTTAATTATTCACTCAGGAATACATTCGGGTATACACCACGTTAAGAGCGAAAATTAATTTTATTTATGTATATATATATAAACGGAAAAAATGAATTATAAAGAAAATGAAGGAAATAATATGTGAAAATCTCACTCACACATTTTTCACATATTTTTTCTATTATTTTCTTCCTAATTCCTATTTTCCACTTATCTTTCCTCCTTTGTACCCTTTCAAGTGGCAACACCTCTCACTCGGATCTTCTTCGAAATGAAGAAGGCACCTCGTAGGCACTTCCCACCGCAGCACCGATACCACAGCATTTTCAATAAAAACACCAAATACAGCACAAAGTATCTTTGTATCAGCAGACACAGATCCCATGGTCCATTCAACCCGACCATAGAACAATACTGCACCTGCCGCCTCCGATGCAGTTTACAAATGCGTGGTCACCACCAGTACGCAGAGAAAAACACACATCGGTGTAACGGATTTCACCTTCAAATCCTGATTTACGCAACACAAATATTTCTTCCGACACCCAAAACGTAAGTACATAACAAGCCCCTCCAGGCACCTCTGTCAGTTACGCGAAAAGGGAATACCCTACCAACTACGCTGGGCTACCATTACCAGGGGGGAGGAGGTCACTGTACCTTATGCTCGGCCGAAGTACTTCGTATACTGCTCGTCAAAAATACACAATTAAATAAAATATCTGAACTAGTCACCAAATGTTTACACCGCATACAAAATTCATACCTATGCCTCAAATTGACAAAACACCCAGGAGGCTAGTGACTCAGAATCATCAAGCACAGGCGCCTAAACAACTCGGTATCCATGCCTGTGCAGTGACATGTAGATGGACCAAGCCCCACCAACACACCTGTCGGTGGACCAAGCCCCACCAACACACCTGTCAAACATCCGTACTTCCCCAAAGAACCCACCTGTAAAGGCCACAGACCCACACACTTCTCTCTCATCCACACCTTGTACCACCAACCTATCATTACTCAACTGCAAGTTTACTTTTTTACTTCCCATCTGTATGTGTGACGAGAGATTTAAACTGCTTCTTCGCTGGTTATTGTTTGTGTATATGAATGTATTAGTGCGTGTGTACGTGCACGATTATGTTACATGTAGGTGCATGTGCGCAGATAATTCGACCCCCCTCTTCATTTGGACATATATTAGCCTATGTAGGAGCATGGGCGCAGATAGTTCCACCAACCCCTCTTCCCCTGGGGACATACATGGACATATGTGTGCGGAAGTGTGACGGTGTACGGATGTGCATCTGAGAAGTTTTATGATTATATATATATGTTTCTGCACGTGACTGTGCATGCATGCGCACTTGCGGGTAGGTGAACGCGCTTGTGCTGTTTTGTGCATGTTTTTATATGCACGGGTATCTATGTGTGCACACACGAAGCGCCTGTGCCTGTGTGTGTATCTCCGCCTCCTCATTTATCTGCTATCTAAATTTTCACTTCGCCACACTCCTCCAATTAAAGTAATATCTGACACTTTTATTCGTGTATTTTCATGCAAAACCTTCTATAACTCCCCAGTATTTTATTTTGTTCGCCACTATGTATGCAATATGCATATATATAGTAAATACACTTCGTCACCATATAATCCACTCTAGCTATTTTAAAACCCTTATATGTTACCCGAACTTATTTGCTCCCATTAACTACTTGATTTATCATCCCCTAATTTACTTGTATATAACCTACATTTTACTGTTAATTCTTCCCTTGTATATAACCTGATTTTACTGTTAATTCTTCCCTGGTATATAACCCACTTTTCACTGTTAATTCTTCTCTGGTATATAACCCACTTTTTACTGTTAATTCTTCCCTTGTATATAACCCACTTTTTACTGTTAATTCTTCCCTTGTATATAACCCATATTTTACCGTTAATTCTTCACTTCTATATAACCCACATTTTACTGTTAATTCTTCCCTTGTATATAACCCACATTTTACTGTTAATTCTTCCCTGGGATATAACCCACTTTTTACTGTTAATTCTTCACTTCTATATAACCCACATTTTACTGTTAATTCTTCACTTCTATATAACCCACATTTTACTGTTAATTCTTCACTTCTATATAACTCACATTTTACTGTTAATTCTTCACTTCTACATAACCCATATTTAACTGTTAATTCTTCACTTTTATATAACCCACTTTTTACTGTTAATTCTTCACTTCTATATAACCCACTTTTTACTGTTAATTCTTCCCTTGTATCTAACTCACATTTTACTGTTAATTCTTCCCTTGTATATAACCCACATTTTACTGTTAATTCTTCCCTTGTATATAACTCACATTTTACTGTTAATTCTTCCCTTGTATATAACCCACTTTTTACTGTTAATTCTTCACTTCTATATAACCCACATTTTACTGTTAATTCTTCACTTCTATATAACTCACATTTTACTGTTAATTTTTCACTTCTACATAACCCATATTTAACTGTTAATTCTTCACTTTTATATAACCCACTTTTTACTGTTAATTCTTCACTTCTATATAACCCAACGTTTTACTGTTAATTCTTCCCTTGTATCTAACTCACATTTTACTGTTAATTCTTCCCTTGTATATAACCCACATTTTACTGTTAATTCTTCCCTTGTATATAACTCACATTTTACTGTTAATTCTTCCCTTGTATATAACCCACTTTTTACTGTTAATTCTTCACTTCTATATAACCCACTTTTTACTGTTAATTCTTCCCTTGTATATAACTCACATTTTACTGTTAATTCTTCCCTTGTATATAACCCACATTTTACTGTTAATTCTTCCCTTGTATATAACTCACATTTTACTGTTAATTCTTCCCTTGTATATAACCCACATTTTACTGTTAATTCTTCCCTTGTATATAACTCACATTTTACTGTTAATTCTTCCCTTGTATATAACTCACATTTTACTGTTAATTCTTCCCTTGTATATAACCCACATTTTACTGTTAATTCTTCCCTTGTATATAACTCACATTTTACTGTTAATTCTTCCCTTGTATATCACTCTCATTTTACTGTTAATTCTTCCCTTGTATATAACCCACTTTTTACTGTTAATTCTTCACTTCTATATAACTCACATTTTACTGTTAATTCTTCACTTCTACATACCCCATATTTAACTGTTAATTCTTCACTTTTATATAACCCACATTTTACTGTTAATTCTTCACTTTTATATAACCCAGATTTTACTGCTAATTTTTCACTTCTATACCTCTTAGGCCTTTATGCCCCTTCTACTCTACTCCTACCCACTAACCACCCCTATCCCCACCCACATTACTTCTTTCTCCTGACCCCATGCCTGTCAGGATATACTTACCGCTGCCTGACCCCCCCCCCCCCCTATTTCCTGCATCTGACCAGTCTACAAGTTTGATAGACTCAATTAAAACATTACCAAGGCCAATTATCTATTTTGTAATACCCAATAGATATTACTACGCCCTTGAAAAGGGGTTGCTGAACAGACAAGCCGAAACCGCTTGGCGCCGCGCTCAGGATGTTACACATCTCTGTATAAATAAATATATATATGTATGTATACACATTTATATAAATATATATATGTGTGTGTGTGTTTGTGGGTTTGTATATACATAAATGTGACGTATTTCGTCGTGTACATCTATCTAAAATTATATATTCTGTTGGTTTCTATATATAGATACATCTTGAGTGTTCTATGTAATAAGTATGTGTAGATACTTCATATCTTATCTTATTATACATATCTACGTAGATAATGTATAGGCTATATGTTCACTTGTTTGCATATATTAAGACAGAAAATAGTATCTATTATGAATATATATGCATACAGTCACACACACATACTCACGTATATATATGTATATATGTGTATATATATGTAATGTAATCTGAGTTTTTCGAATATTAATAATAATATTAGATTTATTTGCAATTATGCAAACAAGCCTCTTTTAAGCCATTTCAGAATGAGGGGCTCATTCTACTGACACGGCTTAAAAATTCGTGTTTGCATAATTGCAGACGAATCGAAGTATTCGTAGAGGGTCGGACGTCATGCTTTGACGTATAGAGTTACGGCCCTTGCCATTCTGAGTTCAAATCCCGTCGAGGTTAACTTTGCCTTTCATCCTTACGGGGTCGATAAGATAAAGTACCAGTAATGCACTGGGTAATTGCTGGCCTGGTGCCTAACGTAGAAATAATTACTAATATTCAAAAAAGTCAGATTACATTTATTATATTCAGCCATGTAGAGCGATAACATTTTGTTATATATATATATATATATATATATATATATATATATATGTATATATATATATATATATATGTATATATATATATATATATATATATATATATATATATATATATATATATATATGTATGTATATATATATATATATATATATATATATATATATATATATATATATATACATGTGTGTATATATATATATATATATATATATATATATATATATATATATATACATGTGTATATATATATATATATATATATATATATATATATATGTATATATATATATATATATATATATTTATATATACATGTATATATATATATATATATATATATATATATATATATATATATATATATATATATACATGTATATATATATATATATATATATATATATATATATATATATATATATATATATATATATATATATATATGCATGTATATATATATATATATATATATATATATATATATATACATGTATATATATATATATATATATATATACATGTATATATATATATATATATATATATATATACACATCTATATATATATATATATATATATATATATATATATATATATATATATATATATATATATACATGCATATATATATATATATATATATATATATATATATATATATATATATATATATACATGTATATATATATATATATATATATATATATATATATATATATATATATATATATATAACAAAATGTTATCGCTCTACAACTGGTATTTAATATCCGAGCAACGCCGGGTACCGCTGCTAGTATATATATATATATATATATATATATATATATATATATATATATATATATATATATATATACTAGCAGAGGTACCCGGCGTTGCTCGGATATTAAATACCAGTTGTGTATACCTTTTATGTCAATACTTCAGTGCTGCTTCGAAAACTATACTTTTACAAAATTATCCGCTTTTTCCAAAAGGGGATTCCTGCTCCCAGGGGTACCCTACCCAATATGTGCCAATTCTGAGAGTTCACATTCAGCTGTAGGACAAACATAGCCCATGTGTCCAGTTTTGTGAAAATCGGTTGCGAACTCCAGAAGTTATGACGTTTTGTTGCATTGCACTGCAGTGCTTCAGTAGACTCCAAGGAAGTGGTTAAAGTGCTTAAAGGGGTTATCTGCCAGGAGGCCCTATAATCAATATCTGGAAAAATGAAAGTGCCCATGACCATCCGGAGTACATAAGTAACCTATGTCTTAAGTTTGGTGAAAATACTGTAGAAATGCATAAGGTTTATACATACGCGCATGCGTTCGTGTGTGTGTGTGTGCGTGTGCGTGTGCGTGTGCGCGCGTGTGTGTGTGTATTTGTGTGTGCGTATGTATGTGTATGTCCGTCGGGGTATACGTATGTACTGGCCTAAATCTTCACTATTTACTTTTACTATTTTAATAACCTCTGTCATTTTCGTTTTCAATTTTATTTACATCATTCTTAAACTCCGGGGCTGGAAATCATTCTGTTATTTTAAAATAGAATATTAGTCTAACGACTTCATTTATACCATAAACTTTGTCTTTTCTTTGCATGAAATTGTTCTTCACGCTCCACATAACGATGTATTATTCTCGCTTTTTCCTGTGCATTGCCAGGGAACGTCATCACGAACCAAAATATCGTCTTCCTGTTTTCGTTCGGTGACAATGTTTCTCGAAATATTTACTTCTGCGTTCACAGATTACTCTCAGTTCAATTTGAAATCAATCTGAATTCCTGTTTCATCGATTTTCTCTGTAACCATGGAAGCTTGTAGCAGCCAAAAGTTTATTAACAGTGAAATAACGTTGTCTTTGATATGTTATTTTAAATAAGACAATGAATTGAAAAATACTACTTACTGTTAGTGGTGGTTAACATGTATTAGAAATAAAATGAAAATGATATCTGAAAAAACGTACTTGAGAACATGACTCCCTTCTTCGCAATTTAAGGATTTTATTTCTTTTGATGGAAAACAGTGACTATTTTCGGTTTGGCATTTCGTAAAATGGTACCGCAGAATTGATTTCATAAAACGGTACTGTATGATAGTTTACACTTTCATTGCCCTGGTCAGCAAGAGGCGCCTCTATATATTAGATATTTATTAGAAGAGGGGGAAATAACTAACCCCAGTGTTAGAACAGGGGGTTCGCAATGTAAGGGTTTTATTTCTTTTGTTAGAAAACAGTTACCTTTTTCGTTTTGGCATTTCTTAAAACTGCAGAATCGATTTCATAAAACAATACTGTATGATCGTTTTAGAATTATTTAAATTTAATATTGAGCAATTGTATTTTAAAAATGAAAATGAAACGTACCGTAGTAGCCAAAAGTTTATTAACAGCGAAATAACGTTGTCTTTGATATGTTTTTTTAGACAAAAGTATTAGAACAGGGGGAAATAACTGACCGAACGTGATAGTTTTGGGGCCCCAAGGACCATATTTTTTAAGTTAAAGATTTGAAACCTCGTCTATTTGCTTCCTTGGCACTTTTTACATAGGTGTGTAAATTTTCATGTCAGTCCGACCACGTCTACTACCATTTAACCGTGCACATCTGAATTTCAACCACCGCCCATTTCACAAATATATATTAGATATATATTCATGTATATGTGGGCTTAAACCTAGCTGCCTTCTTTAACTGCGTCCTATCTTCCCTTGGTTACTGTACATAGATGCTCCACTGTCCAGTGTTTCCCCCACATTTTCGGCGTTTTTTTTCTCTTCTGTTTTTTTCTTTCTCTTCGCCATCCCCTTTCCGTCATTTCTTTCCTTAAAAACTTTCTAGGTTGTTATCGCACTCTGGTGAGATGTGTGTCTTTAATGCGCCGAAACCTCTGAGACCCGCAGCAGACAACTGATGAGGGGAACTGTCTATCTCTATGTTTGTGTGTTCCTTTACTTTCTAAACACTCGTTATTAGTAACCACGCAGCACCTTGTCCCTTTCAATTCATATATATATATGTGTGTGTGTGTGTATGTGTGTGTGTGTGTGTGTGTGTGTGTATGTGTTTGTGTATCTGTGTGTCTATGTGTATGTATGTAAATATATATATGTATACATATCTTTGTGTGTGTAAACACTTTCTAATATTTTCTCTATTTACATATATTTTTGAACAATATATTTCATTTGTTTACCGACATCAACGAAGAGATTCTATACACTATATTTTTATATGCGTAGATAATTATAGGTTAAATTCTGTTTATTTACATATGTATAACTATGCAGACCCTAAATACCATGTCTATTTATATAACATCACTATATATTATATATTATATATTGTAAGTATATAGTGTATTTGTCTATTTAGATTTCAGCTCTCTGCTCTCTGATTTCAAATCTCAACGAAGTCAAATTTACTTTTTATCCTTCACTGAAAGAAATAGGCTGTATTCATACCTGGTGAGGGATGGGATCCACCAGGTTTATAATTGTTCCTACGGCTGGTTCAAGAGTTACGGGACCATTGCATGCATGCTGGAGGCACTGAATGGATTTATAAGATAACATCGATCTCATTGCTTAAATTTCTAAATTTTGTATATATTTTACCGAACACCTTTTGCTGAACCGGTAGGCTACGAGTCAATCGCAGACAATACACACACACACACACACACACAGATACACATATGTATATGTATATATATATATATATATATATATATATATAGTAGAATAATCGAGTATCGAAAAATCGGCGCACGAGTTCACGATAAACAAAATTCGAGATGAGCGGCAGAGGGCTCTATAATTCAAATAAATTAGAGCTATAACTATCGTTAAATACCGTCACACGTAGAATATGTCTACAATCAACCAAATAACCGATAAGTTCGATATGGAAGATTCGGGACACTCAGATAAATTATCAATAAATCAATAAATGAAATGAATGTAAAATGCATACCCGGACCCACTAGAGAGATGGAATATCTAGCTTCTTGGGTTTCTGTAAATCCTTAAACCGTCATCTATCAGCTCATATAAAAATATAAGACTTACAGATGCCGGGGGACTGGAGTTACTTTATCAACGAGCTTCGTCCGAATGGATAGAAAGACAAGACCCATGCTAAAAATACGCACATGGATTTCAGCAAGGGAGATAACCTTTATATCCGCAAAAAAATATTCGGAAAAGTGTGGCAAAAAACACATATCGAATAAGAGTGCTCAAAATATATATATATATATATATATATATATATATATATACGAGTATAGTGGAAAATTTGAACGGGAACAAACACAGAGAATCATACAAATAAAGGTTTATTAGGTTCACGCGCTTGAGAGTGGGGGGTGGAGAATGACGTTCCGAGCATAAGCCCTTCTTCAGGAGAAAATTGGGTAGGAAGAAAATTCCGAGGGTGTGTAGAGGAGGGGTGGAAAGACATTTCGAAAAAAGTGGGAAGGAGAACAAATAAAAATAAAAATAAACATAAAAATAAACATAAAAATAAACAATAAAATGAACAAGTGGTGGAAGGGTGTGAGGCGTGTAAGGGTGGCGGCGGTTGGAGTTGGGAGAGGGAGGCGGGGGGTTGAAGCGGGGAAGGCTGAAGGTGGTGTTTGTGTATGTGTGTAGGTGTAGGTGTGTGTCCGTGCGTGTGTATATGAATGTGAGAGTTGGGAGAAGAACGAGGTTCCATGTTCATGAAAAGGTGTGTGCGTGGGGTGCGGTGTAAGTCGGTGTGTGCGTCCGTGTAGAAGGAGAGGTGTCAGGGAGTGGGGGAAGGGGCGTGTGGATTCCGGAGGCTGAGTGTGAATATATGGGGGTACGCACGTGTGTGTTTGTGTTTATACGTGGTGTAGATGTAGGTGGCGTGGTGCAAAAGAAATTTGAGTGTATGTTCGTGGGTACATTCCTAGGGTAGTTTCGTGGAGTGTGCGAAGAGTTGCTGGATATTTTTCATGTTATGGAGTGGATGGCTGGAACGATGACCGGTGGTGTAGAATCCAATGTTTGTGGTGGTCGGAAGTGGAGGGAAGTGGGGTGCGCGTGCAACAGGAAGTGGTGAAGGGTCAGGCAGGGTGAAGAGATAGCAGTAGAGGAGGATGACAGGTGGATAAACGGTCAGTGTGGTGAGGACGGTGCGTCTGCTTGTGTGTGCGGAGGTGCGGTGGAGGAGGAAGGTGGTGATGTTGGAGGATGCGGTAGATATTAGTAGAGGTATTAGTGGGATGTGTGTGTGTGAATAGGGTGTAGGTGGAGGGGGAGATGGAGAGGGAGAGAAAAGGTGTTGGGGAAGTAGGAGGGAGTGTAGTGTACTGGTGTGTGTGTGCGTGTTTGGATGAGTGTGTGTGTGGTAAAGGGGGGTGTTAATGGGTGTTAGTATTACATGTAGTGGGGAAAGGGTTGAAAGCGGGTGTGTGAGTGGGGGTTAGTGGTGGTTGGGATGTGGAGTGGGTGGTGTACATAGCTGTGGGTGTGTGTGTGTGTGATGGTGTGTGTTCGTGTGCGTGGGGTCGGGGGTAGGTTAGTGATGTTAGTTGTGGGGGTGGTCAGAGTGGATGTGTAGGTGAGGGTTAGTGGTGGTAGTAGGGTGAGTGGATAGTGTGAATGCGTGTATATATGTTCAGGTGGGTGTGTGCGTGTTAGGGGGAGGGGGATGTTAATATTGTTAGTTCGGGGAGGGCCGGGGTGTGTTAGTATTGTTAGTTGTGGGATAGGCCAAGGGGGTGGGGCGGTGAAAAGGAGGAGTGTGTTAGTGGTGTTAGTGGGGAATGGTCGGCGGTCGAAGGCTGAAGGAATAGGCTTGGGGAGTTCAGGCCGGGGTGTGTGTGGGTCTGTAGGGTGAAGATGGTGAATTGTTCGACCGTGAGGCGGATGGCGGGTGTTCCATGGCATTGGGGTAGGCCACAGACTGTGAGGTGGTGGGCGGAATGTCCAGGGGAGCAAAAGTGGCGGGCGATCGGAGAACTCCCGCCGAGACGAATATCCCGGGGGTGTTCCGAGAAACGGTCCGCCAGGCGACGTCCAGTCTGTCAGACGTAGGTTGCGCTGCCCTCCGTGCAGCGAAGTCCATAGGCTAGGTTGGAGGAGGTGCAGCGCAAAGCGTGCCGGACATAGAGAGAGTGGCTGTTGGGTCCATGGAAGGTGGTGGTGTTGATGATGTGGGGGCAGGGGAGGCAACGAGACCTGGAGCAGGGAAGTGAACCGGGGGGGGGGGAGAAGAGCGTTGGTTGGGGGTAGGGAGCTGAGGACGACGAGGGTGCGGAGATTGCGTGCGCGTTTGAAGGAGGGGGGGGGTATGAAGATGGGGGAGGGGAAGGTGTCGGATTGGAGGCGTCGGTAGAGGCGGAGGATGGTGCGTTAGAGGGGTAGGGTGGTGGAGTGGTAGGTGATGGGGAAGGGGAGACGGTGAGTGGGTGTGCGGTGGCATGGAGTGAGGGCGGTAGAGCGGTGGACTGCACAGGCGCGTGTGAGAGCGGTGTGGACGAGGGAATATATATATATATATATATATATATATATATATATATATATATATATACATACACGTACATACATATATGTATATGTACATATGCACATATATATGTCTGTATATATATATATATATATACAGAGAGAAAGAGAGGGGGGAGAGAGAGAGAGAGATAGAGAGAGAGAGATAGATAGATAGATAGAGAGAGAGAGAGAGAGAGGGAGAGAGAGAGAGAGAGAGAGAGAGAGAGAGAGAGAGAGAGAGAGAGAGAGAGAGAGGAATTGGAAATAACGCGGAAAATGTATTTAAAGATCTGTTTTTCTTTTTTTTTCTTCTTCGAGACGTCAAATTGACATTATTGAAGAAAATGAGAGGAACGATTCTTTTTTTTTTTTTAAGGAGTTTTATAATGTACTAGCAGAGGTACCCGGCGTTGCTCGGGTATTAAATAACAGTTATGTATACCATTTATATCAATACTCAGTGCTGCTTCGAAAACTATACTTTTACAAAATCATCGGCTTTTTCCAAAAGGGGATTCCTGCCCCCAGGGGTCCCCTAGTCTATATATGCCAATTCTGAGAGTTCACATTCATCTGTAGAACAAACGTACCTCATGTGTCAAGTTTTGTGAAAATCGGTTGTGAACTCCAGAAGTTATAACGTTTTGTTGCATTGCACTGCAGTGCTTCAGTCGACTCCAAGGAAATGGTTAAAGGGGGTCATCTGCCGGGAGGTCCTATAATCATATCTGGAAAAATGAAAGTGCCCATGACCATCCGCAGTACATAAGTAATCTATGTCTTAAGTTTGGTGAAAATACTGCAGAAATGCATAAGGTTTACACACGCGCGAGCGCGCGCGCGTGTGTGTGTATGTATTTGTGTGTGCGTATGTATATGTATGTGTATGTTAGTCGGCGCATACGTATGTACTGGCCTAAATCTTCACTATTTACTTTTACTATTTTAAGGCAAAGTTAAAATCCCGTCGAAGTTAACTTTGCCTTTCATCCTTACGGGGTCGATAAAATAAAGTACTAGTAATGTACTGGATAATTACTGGCCTTGTGCCAAAAGAAGAAACAACTATTTTAATAACCTCTGTAATTTTCGTTTACAATTTTATTTACATCATTCTTAAACTCCGGGGCTGGAAATCATTCGGTTATTTTAAATAGAATATTAGTCTAACGACTCCATTTGTACCATAAACGTTGTCTTGTCTTTGCATGAAATTGTTCTTCTCGGTCCACATAACGACGTATAATCATGGCTTTTTTTTTCGTTCATTACCAGGGAACGTCTTCACGAACCAAAATATCGCCTTCCTGTTTTCGTTCGGTTGCAACGTTTCTCGAAATATTTAATTCTGCGTTCACAGATTGAATTTTTTAGTTTCAGAAGATCCCGTTAATGCTGAAAACAGCGATTCTTTGCTTAAACATTCTTTCTTTCTCAACCCCTCTCCCTTTTTTCTCATACCTCTCTCTCTCTTTCACTCTCTCTCTCTCACTCATACCCCCCTCTCTCTATAGAATGGAGATCAATAAAGAACGCGCAGCTCTCTCTCTCTCTCTCTATCTCTCTCTCTCTCTCTCTCTCTCTCTCTCTCTCTCTCTCTCTCTCTCTCTCTGTCTGTCTGTCTTTATATATATATATTTGTTTGTGTGTGTGTATGTGAACCAGCGTTCGTCGCCATTCTCTCTCTCTCTCTCTCTCTCTCTCTCTCTCTCTCTCTCTCTCTCTCTCTCTCTCTCTCTATGTCTCTATGTCTCTCTGTCTGATTATCTTGTACCTCTCTCTGTATAACGACCTATCTCACTCTCTCTCTCTCTACATCTCCCTTTCTCTCTTTACATGTATATGTATATGTGTGTGTGTGATATATATAGAGAGAGAGTTGTAACATGTATGTAGTTTCATAGATTATTTAGGGTAGTAGTGTATTCAAGTAGTCTTGTTTTCAAGTAAAAATATCTTATTCATAGTTGCACAAACAACATTATAAATCGTTTGCAATTCCTTCAGAATGAAAATATAAACAGAGCATATAAATAAATTTACAGTAGAATAACATAACAAATATGTTTTAAATATATACATAAATAACATTACAAATGCCTCGGTAACACTACAAAGGATGATAGAATGAAAGATATATTCCTTCAATGCTACAATATTAAAGAAAATATAAAGGAAGAGGTGAACATCGGAGCCAACACCAGAGCAAAAGACAGCAACGTCGCGAGTACTGGGCAACCTCTCTAATGATTTTTGAGGCAAGCCAGCACACTGGCAGCGTTGCCTCGGGTGATGGCGAGCCTGATCCGCTGAAATATTGTTTTAAAAGACTTTTTAATGGAAATGAAGCAAAATGGAAGCTTAATGTTGAAACTTCTAACTTATGAATTTCGCAGGTTAACATTTTGCTAGCCCGAAAACTGTTCGCGTAATTTTGTACTTTTTCACGCGTAGTTTGTTCGTAACGTAAATAGATTAGACATAATGACGCCATAAGAGGGAAATAACTCGTCTCTCATCTCTATTTATACATTTGAACTAAAAAATCAATACATTAAAAATTCGATTTTTGCACTTGGCGTGGGTCGATTTGAAAATGTTTTTGACCGATGTCGCCCCCGGATCTTCATCTATAAGTGTAGCAATTTCACCGACATTTGAACGTACGGTTTAGGAGGAGATGTGTGCCGACCGTTTTAGTAGACAGACAGAGAGACAGACAGACAGACAAGCTCAGTTTTATATATATATATATAGATATAATATATAAAAAATATAACGGTTTCAATTTATCATTTTAAAACATATTATCAAATATTGAGTATTACAATTAAAAAGAATTAAGAAGAATTAAACATTTTAAATTTATAATTTTAAGTTGAAAAGGTCTGTTTATCTTTCTTGCTGCAAAGACTGGGTCTAAAATGGAAACTTATATATATATAAAGAGAGAGGTAGCCATAGTAGTAGTAGTAGAAGTAGTATTGGTAGTTGTGTGTGTATATTATATATATATGCAGAGAGATACACACACACACACACACACACACACACACACACACACACACACACACACACACACTCACACACGAACATATATATATAAAAGTTCTATTTAAATTGTTGGGATACAACAAGCAAATATTTTTATAACTGATATGAAGCACTCGATAAGTTTTTGGAGTAAATATACGATATTAACAAATGGAAACTATATTTATAAAACCATATCTATTTTATTATACATATTTCAAGGATACCATGTTAAATTACGGTATGCTTTCATCAGACAAAATACAATATATACCAGTTTTATAAATAAATATTGACATACCCTTTCAAAATGCGACCGTTACTTTTGGAAGACATCAGGGATAGTGGAGTTGTTTATCTTAGTAAGTCGTTATGTTACGGAGAAGGAAAAAGACGGAGAGAGAGAGAAAAAAGACGGAGAGAGAGAAAAAAGACGGAGAGAGAGAAAAAACCGAGAGAGAGAAAAGTGGAGAAAGAAAGGGAGAGATAAAGAAAGAAGAAGAGAAAAAGAAAAAAGAAAAAAGAAAAAAGGAAAAAAGAGAAAAAAACAAGAGAGAGATATCAAAACACCAGACAGAGAGAAAAAAATCAAGAGAGAGAAATATAGAGATAGCGGGGAGGAGAGATCGAAAACATTAAGTCATGTCATATTAAGTTAAGTTAACAATTGAGATGAAATGAATAAATAAAATTAGAAATATTAATATTCATGAATGGAATATACATTTATAATATGAGAAATTAATCATTGTTTAACTATGATTTAGTTTAAAAATTGAGATCAATATATTAAAAATTGGAATTTAAACATTAAAAATGTATATATTGCTAGAGAAAATTACCTATCATGTAACACGTACACACACGCAACAATACACATAAATATATATATATACACACTCAGAAGATACACATTATGTCTACTCCCGTATATAATATATACATACATACAAAGCATAAATGATTTTTTTTATTTTTTTTATTAATGTTATACATCCCTTGTGTTATTAAATAAAAATGTTTAATATATATATATAAAAATACATAGGATTAGCTTTCATGCATTTATGGCTGTTAAATTATGCCTATCTGCAATCAAATTGTATGGGTATACATGTACATGTACACACACAATTCTTACATATACATATATAAACATGTGTGTGCATCCTCACCCAATTGGTAGACACGCGTCACCCATGCATATATACAGACAGACATATATTCATAAAAATGCATATAACACATGTATATGTATGTTAATACACACATATACATACATACTCGTATAGAGATAAGTATACATGAATATATTACATAGTATAATTGAGTACATAAAATACAAAAGGATTATATTTTGGAAATATAATTATATCAATATAACTTAAAAACAAAAGAAATCTAAAATATTAAAATATTAAAATATTTTAAAATATTATAGAATATTTTAAGTTAAAATAATATGTTTAATAGATTTAGTATAGAAATTTATCTTACGTATATTTTACTCAAGATATTGAAAGGATAAACTTTCGAAAATTATTAGAAGCTATTAGAATAAAAACAAACCTAATAAAAAATAAATAAAATATTAAAAAAAAAATATAAAAAATAAAAAATATGAAAAATATGAAAAAATATAAGAAATAGGAAATATTTTCTCCTTTCAAGAGCTCTCAATATATTTCTCTAGAATAGTTTATTATATTTATATTTATATTTAGGAAGAAAATTTATTTATACTTGAGTACTTAACCAAAAAAAATGAAAAAGGTGAAGGAATCTAATGATTTATCGACAGGTTTCATATATTAACCAAATTACTTAATTAATTATACTACATTTTAAATTTATATTTATATTTAAACGTTGAGTTCAATCTATGTCTGCAGCAACTGAATACATTATTCCTTAAATTTAGGGAATATTTCCTCTATACAAAGATCGCAATTTTCAGAAGAGGAATTAAAAGGAGTAGCTTTCGAAATAATATTCCAAATCAGCGAATATTCAACATTATCTCGTTTTAGGTCCCATAATAGGCTAGTTAACGAAGTTGAAGATTTTTTGTTTGGATCTGTAAAAGAATTTTTATGATTATTGAAGCGGGATTTAAACTCTGTGGAGGTAGAACCGACATAATTAAATGAATTTAAATTAGTTTTTACATTACAATTATAAACTACATTTTTAGCTAAGCAATTGTTATTTAACGGACAGTTGGATTTATTTCTACAGTTACAATTATTCGATTGACTATTGCTTGGGTTATTATTGGTATTTTGGTTAGGTTTTAAATTTCTATTATTAATTCTATTAATATTTTGCGCTAAATTTTTGGTGGAAGAGTAAGATAATTTTATAGTATGTCTATTAAAAATTGAGTAATATCTATGTGTTCTAGGGAAGCGTTTGTCGAGAGCTTTAAAGAATAGTTTAGCAATAGGGGTTTTAATATTTAGTGAGAAAGGAGGAGCGAACCATACTATATTCCTAGTTCTATTTTTTTTTCGGCTTTCGGAATTATTGTAATGTTTTCTATTATAGTTGTTAAAATTGTTACCATAGTTAAGATTGTTATTATTTTGGTTAGTTTTTATAGTATTATTATTATCGATGTATTTAATTTTATTTCTATATCCAGCTCTACGTAACGCTTCGTTGTAATAATGCGCTTTTTCAACGAATATATTCTTATTAGATGAAATTCTCGAAATTCGTTCTTGTACAGAGTTCACTATAGTATTTTTAACGGATCTGGGTTGATTAGAGTTAAAATTGACATAATTTAAGTTCTCATTCAGTTTGTGAAATGGATAATGAAGACAGGTGTTAAGATTTAGTGTTACCTCTAGAAAATTGACTATTTTATGGTTATTCTCTATTTCTACTTTTAGATTAAGGTAATTAAAAAATTGTATAGTTTGTTTTCTTTTTCTATTTAGTTCACAGCTATTATTTTCTATAAGTAAAAGCATGTCGTCACGATATAAACCGGTTTTTTTTCTTTTTTCTTTTTTTCTTTTTTTCTTTTTTCTTTTTTCTATTTTCTTTTTTCTTTTTTCTTTTTTCTTTTTTCTTCTTTCTTTTTTCTTTTTTCTTTTTTCTTTTTTCTTTTTTCTTTTTTTCTTGTTTCTTGTTTCTTGTTTCTTTTTTCTTTTTTCTTTTTTCTTTTTTCTTTTTTCTTTTTTCTTTTTTATTTTTTCTTTTTTCTTCTTTCTTTTTTCTCTTTTTCTTTCTTTATCTCTCTCTTTCTTTCTCCACTTTTCTCTCTCTCGGTTTTTTTCTCTCCGTCTTTTTTCTCTCTTTCCGTCTTTTTCCTTCTCTGTAACACAACGACTTACTAAGATAAACAAATCCACTACCCTGATGTCTTCAAAAAGTAACGGTCGCATTTTGAAAGGGTATGCCAATATTTATTTATAAAACTGGTATATATTGTATTTTGTCTGATGAAAGCATACCATAATTTAACATGGTATCCTTGAAATATGTATAATAAAATAGATATGGTTTTATAAATATAGTTTCCATTTGTTAATATCGTATATATATATATATATATATATATATATATATATGTGTGTGTGTGTGTGTGTGTGTGTGTGTGTATGTGTGTGTGTGTGTGTGTGTGTGTGTGTGTGTGTGTGTGTGTGTGTGTGTGTGTGTGTGTGTGTGTGTGTGTGTGTGTGTGTGTGTGTGTGTGTGTGTGTGTGTGAGTATGTGTATGCATATATCCATATATATATTTGTTATTCTCGAAATATTTCCACAGTTGACCAATATACTTTATTCAAGACACCCAACGAAATCAATAAAAGATACAGATTTTGTGGATAATATAATGTTGTTTCGGATCTACCTAAAAATACCAACTATTGTTAAAAAGGATAGAAATTGTTGTTGCACAAATTGGCCTATGTCTAAAACGAAACAAAAATCTAGTTTATCCCTTTTAATCAGCCCCAGTGGGCAATTTTATTTAAAAGGACACAAGCTTAAAGGGATTAAATATTTCAAGTGTGTTGACAGCTAGGCAGTATATTCAGTTGCTGTTCAAGCGGGTCTCCATCACCGTCTACCGAAGCTTTGTATTTTCTATCCTGTCGGCCATGACCTAGAGCGGGGGTTAAGTTAGCTGGAGGTGGAGGATACGCGTTTGAACGTTATACATATACACACATACTACTCTACGTACACAGTCCAACGAGTTATAAACATCTAAACCAAACTGCTGATCTATTTATTTGTGATTTAATTGATTTTCGTTTATTAATGCTTCTCTTGATGAAGCTTCGTCGATATCTAGTGAAATGGCAACATTATTGAAATCAAATCTAAATCGAGTCTTGCAGTTGAGATTTCTCTGAGCAACAAGATAGTGTGTGCTGATATATTTTGCCGAAACATGGGCAATAACAAAAGTCCTCCAAAACCAGTTGAACTGTGTCTACATATGATTTTTACAACGGTATCTACCCAAGATTGTTACGGCAGTGCCTACCCAATATTTCTACGACAATGCCTAAACAAACTTTTAAAATCAACACTCGACACGTCCTGGTGTTGGATATGACAATATTTCACTCGTTCAATCAATGAGATATCACTTTTATTAGGATGAAAGTGGATTAGAAATTACTAAACGTGTAATCTTAACGTAACCATCGGTTTGGACTCGTGTAACACAGCTTGTGAAAAGGCTAACCTATATGAATTACAGGTTCAAATCATCTTGTATTATATTCGGTGGATTGGTAGTATCGGTAGAGGGTCGGACGCCATGCTTTGACGCATAGACTTACGGTCCTTACCATTCTCAGTTCAAATCCCGTCGAGGTTAACTTTTCCTTTCATCCTTATGGGGTCGATAAAATAAAGTACCAGTAATGCACTGGGTATTTGCTGGCCTTGTGCTAAAAGTAGAAACAAATATATTATAATTGGCAGTATCGGTGGAGAGTCGGACGCCATGCTTTCAAGCATAGTTACGTCCCTTTACGGTCTGAGTTCAAATCCCGCCGAAGTTAACATTGCCTTTCATCCTTATGGGGTCAATAAAATAAAGTACCAGCCACGCACTGAGGTTGATTTAATCAACTTTGCCCTCCCCCAAAACTGCTGGCCTTTTGCCCATGTAAGAAACCATTATATTGTAAGTGGATGAGTATCCCACAACTATTCTTTTAACGTAGCCGTTGTTCAGACACCTTTCACTTAGAGATACATTATAATGAAATAGACGGAAGAGTGTCAGATAACATTCTTTATGGAATATAATTACGACCCTTTATGTTCTGATTTCAAATGCTGCAGATGTTAACTTTCCCTTACTTCCTTACGTGGTCAATGAAATAAAGTAGCAGTAACACACTAGGGCTGATTAAATCGACTTCCAAAAATTGTTGACCTTATCCCTTATTCAGCAAAAAACAAGAAGAATTATTATAATGCTCTGGTAGTTTCAATGAAACAAGATGTGTAACATGGCTGGCTTTTGGAATTACAGTTTCACTTCATTCAACGGGCTTCCACGCAGTTTCCGTATACTGAATTTCAATCAAACACTTGGTCCAAATAAATTGAGCCGAGTTGTTATCTTGTGGATATTCATGATGAAGAAGAGAACAACGTCAACATTCAAGAATGCCAGAAACAATCTCATTTACTATTTATACAGCAGCAACAAAGAACACAATGAAACAAAGGAGGAAAATGACAAAAACAACAGCAACAAGAAATATTGGTGTCATGTATAGGTAAAGAAATACCAGTCATCGTCAGTCGCGTCCTTAGTATCTCCGTGAGTCATGTTGCTTTGTTGTGAAATATTAGTCAATAATGCATATTCTATAAATTTATAAATAATTTAGTAAAACACCACGAATCCTTAATTCTATAAACACATATTTACAAATGTTACCTAAGCATATAAAAAATAATGTATATATATATATAAGTACGTGTGTGTGTGAATCTAAATATTTAATATACTCCTATAGTTTACAATGTTATTCAGTAACTTCTCTACTGTACGTCAAAACGTCAAAATCAATGTACGCCAACACACATACATATGTATATATATATATATATATATATATATATATGTATATATATATATATATATACACGTAAACATGTACACATATAAATATATATATTTATATATATATATATATATATATATATATATATATATATATATATATATATATATATATATATATATATATATATACACATGTATATATATATATATATATATACGTATATATATACATATATCTACGACTTCATTTATACCATAAACATGGTTTTGTTTTTGCGTGTAATGACGTGTAATGACGCAAATAATGACGTATTATCTTCTTTTTTTTTCGTTCATTGCCAGGGAACGTTTCCACGAGCCAAAGTATCGTCTTCCTGTCTTCCTTCGGTTGCAACGTTTTCCCAAATATTTACTGTTGCGTTCAAAGATTGATTTTTTTTAATTTTAGAAGATACCGTTAAGGTTGAAAGCAGCGATTATTTGCTTAAACTTTATTTTAATATATATACTATATTATATATTATTTTAATATATAATAGAAAACATGAATGGAACAGCAACATCACAACTTACAATTAAGGACACAATGAAAACACACACACACATAGAACAAACAACCAACCAGTAACATGTAAATAAACAAATAAATAAACAAATATAAACACACACAGACACCCGGATGTAACCCATGCGCAAACTAAGCACACAACACACACAAAAACAAGATGGCGTTTAAATTTGATAGTATACTTTAATATTAATACAGATACCTATTAACTTTTAAAACCTAAAATATTATTCATTACTCTGAACTAACTTAAATTAAATATTTTGAATATTAACGGACAACCAAATAAGTTTAGTTATATATTGTATATATGGATAATTGTCTAAAGACTTCATTTCATTTCATTTCATTTGAGTTTGAGTCCATGCTCAGGCCAAGTCGAAGACTCCACCCTCAGAGTTTGGTGTGGTTGCCAGGTTGGATTCTCTGTTTAATTTTGACATGTGTAGGAGCGAGTTTGAGTTAGTTTGTGCTCGTTGTGTATATCCTGGGAGATGGGGTTCATCTCTAATGGTGCTTAAGTATCTATCCAGCTGTAATTTGAATGATTCCACACTGCATCCTGATAGATTTCTGACATGTACCGGAATGGAGTTGAATAGTTGTGCCCCTCGAACCAACAGACTTGACTCTCGCATGGTTTTTGCTGCCTGGCCAGCATTTTTGTTGATTGGTGGTAGCTGGCAGCGTCTTCCGTGGCGCAGTGAGTGGTAGTTTTTGATACCAAAGTTTGGCACCTTTTGCTCTATCATTTTCCAAATGTATATAATTCGGTAACGTTCAAATCTTCTTTCTATTGAGTACATCTTCAAGGTTTTGAGTCTTTGCCAATAGTCCAGGTCCCTCGTTTCTGAGAAGTATGAGGTAAAATTTCTTTGGAGAGATTCCATCTTAGATAGTTGGCCCTTTGTTGTTGGTGACCACAACTGAGAACAGTAGTCAATCCTCGGAAGTATCATACTGTTCCAGAGGGTTTTCATTGTTGAGGTATCTCTTGATTTGAAGGTGCGCAAGATCCACCCGCTGTAATTTCTTGCAGTAAGACAGACTGAGTCAAGGTGTTCTCTGAATTTTAGGCTGGTTCCCATGTGGATGCCTAAATCTTACACACACTGTTTTTCCATTATTTGTTGTCCTGATGGGTTTCTGTAGTTTGTTGTATTTTTCAGATCTTGATCTGTTCCGTAGCGAATTAGTTCAAACTTCTTATCATTGAACAACATGTTGTTTGTTTCCTGCCATTTGTATATGGTGGTTAGGTCCTTTTGTAAGGCCTCTGTATCCACCTCGTCTTTGATTTGTCTCATGACCCTGGTGTCATCAGCAAAGGATGAGACGTTGCTGGTTGTATCTTCATCTATGTCAGAGATGAGGATGAGAAACAGGATCGGGCCGAGTACTGTACCCTGAGGAACACTGCTGGTCACAGGTGATGGTGTTGAATGGGTTCCATTCACAGTGTGACTGTTTGAGTTCTATTTGTAAGGAACTCATGTATCCATGTACCAACTTTTCCTCCTACTCCTAGCTTTCGAAGTTTGTGTCCCAGGATGCCATGATCTACGTTGTCAAATGCCTTGGCAAAGTCGAGGTAAATAACATCGGTGTTGTATCCATTCTCTAGATTTTCTAGGATTTGGTCATGGTGTGCCAGTAGTTGGGAAAGACATGATCTACCTAACCTGAATCCATGCTGATTGCAATTCATCAGATTGTTGGATTCCAGGAACTCAACCAGTTTTCCACGAACTATTCTTTCGAAGACCTTGATAATGTGTGATGTCAGTGAGATTGGTCAGTAGTTCTTTGGTTTTGATTTGCTGTCCCCTTTATGTATTGGAGTTATGTGTGCTTCTTTATATGCATTTGGTATTTTGCCATTCTCCATAGATTCCTTCCATATCATGTAAAGGGGTTTCAACAATTGTACCTTGCAGTTTTTAAGTATCATGGCATTGAAACCATCAGTCCCCGCAGCCGAGTGCATGGAGAGCTTGTCTATGGCTCTTTCTATGTCTTCTGGGTTGAAATCAATGTCGGATAGGGTAGGTTTAGTATGGTCGATATCCTTGAAGAATTCTC